>CABFVZ010000689.1:307542-334247 GCA_902151445.1 Timema monikensis | reverse complement strand
TAAAAATAAATTTTTGATGTTTAATATTTCATAGAATAAAACTCTTTCGAATGACGAAAAAAAAAATTTCTGTACATATGGCCTTAAAGCGTCGTGGACTGAATTTGACTTTTGATATTAGTTTAGCGCAGACCCGCTTCTCAATAAGGCTATGGAAGGAATTAAAATTAGAGGATAATCTGTCGTGGACCGTTCTGCAGTAAGGTTGTGAACAGAATGGAAGAACGAGCTTTCTTTTAGGTTATATACTTTGAAAAGAATCCTTCTAAAGTCTTATTTCTAGACTTTCTATCCTTCTTTAAGTTGCACCATTTTCTAATTGTTCCAGAAGGGAAAGAGAAATAGAATGTTTTGGAAGTGATTATATTTTAAAAGTATTTGCAATAGTGGTGTAGGTATGTTAAGAAAAAGAAGATATAAGCTGATGACACACAGAGTCGTTGTAAGCAACAAAATAAATAAATAAATTACTAGCCCGGTGTGTGAGAAGATTTCCTAGCACATGTGGATGCATTTGGTCTTTTGTACTGAAACTATTCATGGATTTGAAATATGTTAAGGGTGGGAACTTTTGATTTAAATTTAAATGCAAATCTATTTAATTACAAATTGTAGAAGTTAGTTACTGAAGTTACAACCGCCTTGGTGTCGTAGTTGGCTAACGCGCTTGTCGTCTTGAGCTCGACTGCTGAGGACGGGGAGATCGAGGTTCGAATCTCGTTCGGGTGAACTGGGGGTGGTTTTTCCTAAATGGTTTTCCACTCTCTTTCCACTCAAATGCGGGTTCACTTCCTCTAATTCAACCTTCCCAATTCCTAAATACATTAACGTAATTAGTACTTAAAAGCGTATAACCGGAGCAGATAGTAAGACGCGGTGCTAAAAATTTTTTACTAAAGTTACTAAAACAATTTTAATATATTCACACATCAAGTCATTTTATCTGCAGCTGTGAGTTTTTTTATAGAGATTATCAATACCGATAAAAAAAACACAAATGATATAGTAAAATGTTAGCAATGTTGGCCGCAAATAAATGTTTGTATTTCCTCTACTGTTCTTTCAAACAAAATCAGGCTCTCTCTCTCTCTCTCTATATATATATATATAAGTTTTACTGGAGCTTTTCACACTAGAACACTGTAGTGTCTGTCCCGGACACTGTATCTAGATGAAACACCGCTTTAAATACAGGGTGGGGCCGAAACAATTAGACGATTAGTAACATCAAAAATTAACACTTAAATTAAAACGTAAATATTTAGCTAAATAAAAGCAAACTACATACTAAATTTTTTGAAGATAACATTACTCAGGCGATCTCTACCGGACGTCAGCCAAACCTCAGCCTGTTGTCCATCACTTTACTCAGCATAATTCTACTAATTGTTTCCATCCCATCCTGTATATTAGTTTCAATATTTGGAGCATTTACACTGGGCCGCGAGCGTCGGACACTTTATATTTCTGCCGACTTTCAGAAAACTGTCAGTTGTCTTTAATTATATATCTAGCACATAGCTGTGTTAATATTCCCAGCCATGCATGAGATAATATTAAAGTTAGTTCCTCATTTCATTGAAAAACGTAAAGAAGGAAAAAAATTAATTAGGGAAGTTACAAACTTTCTTTACCTGTGTTAATATAAAACGGAAAAGTAATATTTCAAATAAATAATGTAATAATATCTAATGTATATCTAAACTTTTAGAGTTTATATAATAATAATAATAATAATAATAATAATAATAATAATAAAAGTTGATCGATTTTATTCATAAATTGAATGTTTAACTTTTGTTGTTCAATAAATACAAACACATACTGTAAGCCTAAATTACAAAAATAATAAGTATTTTTTATCAACATTTTCAAACACTAAAATAATAACTTTATTACTGTACATCATGATTGAAGTTAACTCATTTTTTAAAGTATGTATTTAATAATATCGTTGTCTTATTAAAATTACACCTAAAATTACGAAATGTGTAACCGATTGGATTCAATGCGAAAACATGTAATTATATTTTAAGCAGTTGTCACGCTTGAGTTCATTTTACATGCTTTCTAAAAGGCTAACAAGTTTGTTTGTTGGCACTGTTGTCACAGCAATGTTCATCATAAACATTTGGAACCCGGTGTGAAAAAGGCCTATTATTTTTTTAATTTTTATTGGTTCTTGATAAGTTATTGTTAGATAGTAGAATGTTTACAAATAAAATATTTTAGTACCAATAGCACATCTATCTATCTCAGATTCTCTGTACACACGGAATATATTTCCATATTTAATTCTTTATCAAATTCAACACAATTCAACTAATATCGCATCCAATACTTTTTCTAAGTGGGTAATGTATCTGTCTACTGAGCTATGGGTCCTGGGTTCAATTCCCGGCATGGCTGAAAACGCTATAATCGGTTAAATGTGGGTTTACCCTTTCTCAGAGATGGATTAATATCCAGGTGGGGGAGGGGGGGCTGAATGCTGTGTTTGTTCTATATTTAAGGTAGTTTGTAAGTCGTGTGCTGATATAATCATTCTGTTCATAAAGTTTACGTTAAATAAATTAATATAAAAAACTAATACTGTGAGATTTAGCAACTATCATAGATACTATTAGCAAAACATGTAAATCATCAATCCTGTAAACTTGTGCGTAATTCCATATTAGCGTCGGTCCTAGTTTTCAGCGATGTTCAAGAACTGACGCATGCGCAGAAGAGATACAAATTGTCTTATAATGTAAAACTAAACAATTACTTTCTTTTCTCTTAAAATAAAATGTAAGATTAAATTCATATAAAATATATATCAATATATATTTTTTTAATGTGAGATTGTTTCCAAATATGCATCAAAATGTTGTTCTATGCAAACATATACCATTCTCTAAAAATATTTTATTTTGGTTGGCGCTATAAGCCTTTCCTATAAACTCCATGGTGTGAATCCTCAAACAAGCTATATCGACCGAGCAGCCTCTGCCATTAGCAATGATAGTGCCTACATTTGCGAAGAGAAGGTATCATGAGGTCAGCACAACGAGTCCTACGTTGGTTAATAACAGTTTTCTAAACTGAAGCCGCAACATCTTTATTCGAGTAAGCTCCTCATTTGTCCTCATGAAGCTGTCATGGACCAACTGCTTCAGAGATAAGTTTTGGAAGCACTGGAGATCGAATCCGAGACCTCTGGATATGTGGCAAGGAGCTCTGAACTAAACCACAGAGGCAATCAAGCTATTAAAACCAGGATGAAAACATCGACCGTGTGAATGCCTGTTTTAACTTTGTATTATTATTATTATTATTACTATTATTATTATTAGCACCGCGTCTTACTACCCATTCGGGTTATACGCACTTACGCTAATTGGTAATGGTAGGGTGATTGTGAGATGAAATGAAGGACCTACAGTTTAACGTAGAATCCGAACCACGGTGGAGGCCTGGCATTCCACACATTCACAATATATCTTGTCAGAGGTGAGTTTGGAACTGAGGAAGAAACTGATGAAATGCTACTATTGGAGCATCGCACTGATGTAGCAGGAACTCAGCCTTTTGTATAGGAATATGGAAAAGAAATACTTGGACAGCTTTGAAATGTGGTGCTCGAGAAGACTTGAGAAGATCGGGTGGACAAATGAAGTCCTAAGAAGAGTGGGTGAGAAGAGAACCATTTAGGTTGTAATTCTTCGGTACATAGGAAACTGTATTGGACATACCATTGGGAGGAACTGTCTTCTGCATGACGTCATTGAAAGAAAGAGGAGCTTAAGAAGAAGGAGGATTCAAATATTGGATGACTTCAAGGAAAGAAGAGAATTCTGAGAGCTGAAGGAGGAGGCAGAGGACAGGGAGCATTAGCTGTCTAAGTTCACTGACTAAAGGAATGAACTTGCTGTGAGATAGAACATATAATAATAAATAATAGTCCCTAGCACCATCAGAGTAATTAGTACATAGACTTACACCCCGAATGGATAGTAAGATACGGTGCTAAAAAAAATGGAGCCGCTTAACATTATAGGAAGTGCTCAAAATGGCCAACATAGGTCTGTCTGAATGTTAACCTGCAGTCGTCATGTCGTAGAATGCCGCACTTTTTCAAAAATAACGGGTGTTTGTCGGATTCTTAGGTAGCCTTCTTGTGTATGTTGACGAAGTGTTTCAATGTTGGCACTGGGTGTTGAATAAACAATTGATTTCAATTGACCCGAAATAATGGAACAAGACTCAAGAAAACCAACAGGAATAAACCATAGAACATACCTAGTCCATAGGTCGAGAGGAATCGAGTATGTTCGTGCCTCTTGTGTATCGCTGAATTGAGTCCCACATATTACGGTACATCCGTATAGTATAAAGAATGTAAAATTAATTAAAATGAGTAAGAAAAATCTTACTACTCGTGTATTTACAAACCAATCCACACAGAGATACAAGTAGGGGTTGACATCGAATAAAATAATTCTATGTTCAACATAATGTCTCCATCGGTACTGTAACATCAATGTGGAAAACATCGTTTGCAAAACATCAATGTTATAGAACAATAAACATCAATGTTTTATAATAAAAAACATAGGTGTTTTTTAAATAAGTTATATAGCTTTAACCGGAATACATTTTTATTGAATTAATCAAAATATTCAAAATAATTTAAAGACAATTAGTATTCATCATTACATTGTATATAAAAATATTCTATAAAATAAACAAAGTTATTCAGTTCAATAATAATTAGAGCAATCACCATCTGTTGAAAGCTGATTTAGTGTTTAGATTTTATCTACCAATGTGCGATGTGTTCATGATTTCCAATTATATCAGTACAAAATATTGATTTTAGAAATTCATCGGACACAAAATATCGACGTTACAAACATTGATCTCGCGACCTTTATGGTGGTTGAAAACTATTGGCCAACAAATATACACGGTTCATACATTAACCTATCGATATCTATGGTTAAAAATTATCGGCTAACAAATATATATTGATGGCGCAAACATTAACCTATCGACATCTAGGGTTAAAAATTATCGGCCAACAAATATCTATTGATGGCGCAAACATTAACATTTCGACATCTATGGTTAAAAATTATCGGCCAACAAATATCTATTGATGGCGCAAACATTAATTTCTCGACATCTATGGTTAAAAATTATCGGCCAACAAATATCTATTTATGGCGCAAACATTAACATTTCGACATCTATGTTTAAAAATTATCGGCCAACAAATATCTATTGATGGCGCAAACATTAACATTTCGACAGCTATAGTTAAAAATTGTCGGCTAACAAATATATATTGATGGCACAAACATTAACATATCGACATCTATGGTTAAAAATTATCGGCCAACAAATATATATTGATGGCGCAAACATTAACATTTCGACATCTATGGTTAAAAATTATCGGCCAACAAATATCTATTGATGGCGCAAACATTTACATTTTGACATCTATGGTTAACAATTATCGGCCAACAAATATCTATTGATGGCGCAAACATTAACATTTCGACATCTATGGTTAACAATTATCGGCCAACAAATATCTATTGATGGTGCAAACATTAACATTTGGACATCTATGGTTAAAAATTATCGGCCAACAAATATATATTGATGGCGCAAGCATTAACATTTCGACATCTATGGTTAAAAATTATTGGTCAACAAATATCTATTGATGGCGCCAACATCGACATTTCGACATCTATGGTTAAAAATTATCGGCCAACAAATATCTATTGATGGCGCAAACATTAATATTTCGACATCTATGGTTAAAAATTATCGGCCAACAAATATCTATTGATGGTTAAAAATTATTGGCCAACAAATATCTATTTATGGCGCAAACATTAACATTTGGACATCTATGATTAAAAATTATCGGCCAACAAATATCTATTGATGGCGCAAACATTAATATTTCGACATCTATGGTTAAAAATTATCGGCCAACAAATATAGACGGTGAAAATGTTGAGCGATGAACCTTCACTATCAAAGTTTTGAAAACTTTAAAGTTCGATTTTTTATATCCTTAGATACAAGCAATTTAATTTTTTTTTTCCCAGAGAAACCAGTCATATGGCCCCTTCCCACTCTCCTGATCATAGTCCTGTGGACATTTTTCTTATGGCATGCTTAAAAAGCTTAGTTTATTCTTCACCAATAAATGAATTAGCAGACTCACAGCAGTGAGTTGAAAACAAGTGTCACTCGCTTCAGTGGCCACATGGTCTAAGGTGCTACTCCCGCGATAAAATAGGCTGCTTATAACGGGGAGATCAAGATTCAATCCCTTTAGGGTGTAGTGAAGGGGTTATTTCCTAGAGAGTTTCCCCCCGAAGCTCTCTACGCAAATGCAGGTACACTTCTTCTCAATTAAAGCTTACTCATCCCTAACACATTTGCGTGATTAGTATATTAGCTTATAACACGAATGTATAGTAAGATGCAGTGCTAAATACAACAGGGTTTTAGATTATTAGTATTAGTATTAGTACTATTATTATTAGCACCGCGTCTTACTACCCGTTTGGGTTGTACGCACTTACGCTAATGTGTAATGGTAGGATTATTGTGAGATGTAATGGAGGACCTACAGTTTAACGTGGGATCCGAACCACTGTGGAGGCCTGGCATTCCACACTATTCACAAGATGTCTTGTCAGAGGTGAAGGAAGGGTTTGGTAATCAGATAAATCTGTGCCGGGACCGAGGATTGAGCCTCGGACCCCAATACAGAAGTCTTGACATCTTACCCCTAGACCGCCAGGTCACCCATGAGTTTTATACGATTCAAATGAAACCAGTTATTTTTCATAAAGTAAGCAACAATCTGATTCTAAAATGGGAAATTTCTGTTGAAATGAATGGTCAATATATAGAACACCTTTAGTTGTGATAAGGCAAAAAAAAAATTAATAATTTACCATGAAAACCCAAATAATATTTTATTATTTATTCAATTTTTTTACTTAAAAACAAAATGGCCTGTATCTCTGTGTAAGTTGGTTTGTGGACCTATGTTTACTAAGATTTTTATTTCTCATTTTAATAAATCCTATAAGACCCTAAATTTTTGAACGCTTTTTCTTCTAACAACCTGTATATGAATATATATTTTCATATACATTTGTATTTTCTAAAAATTTATTTCTACCAAAATCTAAATAAATCTCCTCCTTCCAGTAAAATACTATAATAACTAGTTAGGTTCGTTCAAACCAGGGGTTTCCAAATTATATGTGTTGGTCGAGACAATTGAATTCGCGAGTCAAGTAAGTGGTGGGACGCATAATAATTGGATAAATTTTGTAAAGCATGCAAAAATAAAAACGGGTATTTTATTGTGAATAAAATATGAAGTGGTATATTAAATGAGTTTTTTCCGACCAAAACTTTTTGACACAACAATATAACACGGCAGATATAAGGAAGAGATTAAACAAGAACTTCATTTGGAGTTTCAAAGGATTTCTCACGCTCGAGTCAAAAATTTACGTTTCTCCTCTATTTATTTGCGGTATTTAAGGTTCATTTTTTAAACTGGCCGATTTTATCAACATACACGTATTTCTATGATCGAGAGTGAAATAACCTACCAATTTTTTTCCGGGAAAGATACATTCCTTTCAGGGTTCTTTTACATGTCATAATCGCCATGGGACCTACGACTTTACTTCCAATCCGCAGGAAGTTGTGCTACGGATTTTATTTATCCACCATCGTATCCTGAGACGATCACTTTACCCCAAGACCACTGAAGTCAAAGTTTATCGTCCAAAAACATCAATTTTTACTACAATTTTACTACAATACATTAGTTTCCCAGAAACATTTTGGGTCGCAAAAAAAAAAAAAGGCTTCACAGACCGCCAGTTGGAAACCCCTGATTAAGGATGTATAATTCACCCATTCCATTTTCCCATTGGTTCTGCTGTTTATTGCTTGACATCAATTTTTGGCAAAGGTGAACTTTAAAAAAAAAAAATACATGTTTTAGTACTAAAAACTCGTTAGTATCGGGCTACATAAGTGCTAACCTCTCCCCTAATCCTGGTTGTGGAAACGAATCAAACGCGTCTAGCGACTATTTAACTGTGATGCCTCAGGGAGGTATAAAAGGCGAGAAGTCAGACAGGTATGTTTACCCCTCTTCAATGAAAGTACCCCTCCTTTAACTCACTCCCCTTCCAGACGATTGTACAGTCATCTTAAAAATTATATGAATGAAACGCAAACTAACTCAATGGTACCAAATGAAGTGTACAGATAATATTTATGAATAGTCATGATATTTAATTATTACCTTAATACCACCCACTCCGGTGGTCGGATGGTCTAAGTAGGTAGTATTTATTTTCTAGTACCACGATTTAATACCGATTCGAGCTATACGCTTAATTACTAATTACATTTATGTGATAGAGATTAAGAAGTTTGAACTTAGAGGAAATGTACCCACATTTGCGTCGAGGGAGAGTGAACACTCATTTAGAGATGAAACCTTCTCTGTACACCTAACCGAGATCGAACCCTAATCTCCTCATCTTAGTCTAGTCTATTTTGAAAGTATCGCCTTAGACTGTGTGGCCACTGAAGGGTCTTTTATCATAAACCTAATATAGTTTTGTAATAGGCGTCCCGAAATTATATCAGAAATAGTTGATGAACCTAGCTGTAACCTACATAAAAGTTTATATTTCCTGAAATAAAAGATTGACACTTTTTTTTTATCGATATAACATCAATTTGGTGTCAAAAAACGTAAAATAAGTTTTTTCTGTGCAATTGTCAGTTGGTTTGTACGGTGTGGGAACACTTTACAAGTCAAGAACTGCAATAAATCGAGACCAGTATTTTTACTTTCTCTCAACTCCTCGGAAATTATGATCGTCGAAAAAAAAAAACCCATCAAACTTGAGATTTTGATAAAAATATCGACTCCTTGAAATCGGAAAAGATCTTTTCCCGAAACTGTCCGTCAGTATCTCAGCCATTAGCTGAAACCATTTTTACTATTTGGATAAAATTTGATATCCAGGGTTTTCATAACATTATTCAATGATTTTTTATATACAATTACATTTCTAGCCCTAATATTAACGGTAGTTTACTGATATGAAAAAAAGAGAATAGATCCTTCTTCACAAAATCCGCCTTAAGGTCCTTGGCCCTTTCGTGTGCAAGTCTAAAACTTATTTTGTGGGATAGAGGCGGGAGGGTGAAAGGCTTGGTGTGGCTTCAAAACCGACCAAAATATCCTTCCGCACCAACAAGAAAAGATGGGGTCATGGAAACCGTAGATGGCGCTAGCTACCGGACAGGTCTTGCGGAAAAATCAAACGTTTGGAAATATCAGTTTTCTTGAGAGAAAGTGAAATGTTTATGTTAGTATTTTCAGCACTCCTTCTAAGATAATACATCGATGTTTATTAATTGTTACATTTTATTATTTTTTGTTGTGAATCCGGCAGTTTTCTATTGAAATATGTCTGTTTTATCGATATTTTATCAGTGTAAAAATTATAGAGGAGGTGTGTATATCAAAAGTATAACTTAATCAACATGCTTCTATTCTTGAACAAACCTTTTCCGAAAATAAAATAGCAAAACAATAAAAATTCTTGAAGATAACCGTTTGTTCCCATGGTTCTGCCTTTCCACGCCAAATTAAAAAGGTCAATCGACATAACGATTTTGATTAGATTTTGGGTCAGAGCTCTTTTCAATATTACAAACAAAATTGTAATCACCCTTTTACCATGAACATAACTTTAAGGATACATTATATAAGTGGGCATTTCCAATTTTGATCATATTTCCACCAGTATATGAGATACGAAATAGCTTATCATTATAGAGTGGTAGTAATAACAAAATCAAAATATTTTATTTGAAATATTTTTATAAAACCAATAGTTTTTGAGCTATAAGCTTAACTATATATACAGAGTGTTTAGAAATTCGTAACACAAACCGCACATATAGCTTGTTTTAACCAAAAGTAATATAAAATTCCTCTACATTTACATCCGAAAATTATGCAAATGCTATTAAATTGTGTTTGGAGCCTCAGCGTAAAGCGCTGGGAGACCAAAGCTGTCCAAGCAAGCGTGTACAACAATTTTCATAAGAGTTCGGAAAAAGTGGAGAACATCAAAATGCACTAAGATATGGATCAAAAGCACACCTAGACCTTGTATCCAAATATCACATAGACCTTGTATCAAATTTGATTGAAAGCACGCTAAGATATGGATCAAAAGCCCACCTAGACCTTGTATTAAAAGTGTACCTAGATTTGTATTAAAATAACACTAAACCTTGTATCAAAGCACACAGAAAAATAACAACTGCATAACGTGGCAAAATGACAAACATTTATTGTAAACAACCTCCTTACTCTTTACAACAATAAAAATAACAAAACAGCAGGGTTAGGTTAGGCTAGATTTGTTGGGCTGTAAATACAATGGAGCTTAAATTGAAATAAATGTGTGTTGTTCGTGAATGAACCAAAGAGAGTGGTTGCTCAGAAATTACAAACAATGGTGCACTTTATATGCCCCTACCTTGTGCACTTCTGATAAACTACAAAGCAAGTACACGAGTTTGACCTGTACGCCTTCAGTACGCAACCAACCAGGATCATCTCTTTCATCCAAGAACAATATGAATCTAACACCTTAAACCACTAGACACCCACCACCTGCTTCCATCAGCCACTCCCTAGGACACAATCCATAAACTCTTTCGAAAGTGGATCAGTTTAATCATCTGGAATAAAAGTCGTTGGGGCTATTGACCTGTGGATGACATGACGTATGCAGGAGCTGACATAAGGGTCGGATGAACTTGAGCATCAGATCTAGTTGGGCGCCAAACAGAGCACCAACCTAACCTAACCTAACGTAGCTTGGGAATGATGGGAAAATAACCCCCAAACCACTTACTCATCACCTAACGTAATCATTAATTAAAAAGTGACCTGGTGGTCAAAAGGTAAGGTGTCAGATCTCTTTGCTGGGGGTCCGGGGTTCAATCATCGGTCCCGGCACAGATTTTTCTGATTGCCAAACCATGCCTTTACCTCTGACAATGAAGTGTATTAATCACAACTTGTGAATGTGGGGAATGCCAGGCCTCCACCGTGGTTCTAATCTCACGTTAAACTGTAGGTCCTCCATTTAATCTCACAATCACCCTACCATTACACATTAGTGTAAGTGCATACAACCCGAACGAAGACACGGTACTAATGATAATAATAATAATAATATCGCAAAAGTACTTTCTCATCCACCCTCTTGGAAAAAAAGAAAGAGCCTTAAATTTGTTTTCTCAATTATCTCGTAAATTCTTCATTATATCCATATGCTTGTTTGGTAAAAAAAAAAGAGAAGATTGTCTACAAAACATGTTTTTGGTAATTTTCTTTGTAGCCCTTACCGTTTTCGTATAATCTTGCAGTGAAACTTTTGTAGTATGACGACCATTTCTGAATGTTCCCTTCAGTTGTTTTTTTTATCACGCCCAGGATACGTTAGGTTTGGGGATTATTTTGGTATTTTCCTACTGTCCACCAATTATGTGGATGAGCTCCAAAAAAGAATCCCACAAAATTTACCTCAGGACGTATTAGTGATAATAGACCCCTAATATTAGTAACTTTTCTATCGATAAGATAAAAGGTGATTTATATGAAAATTGATCTATACTCTGGTTTGAGCACGTGGGTATTCCCTTACATGGCGTAAAGGAACTTACTCAGGCCAATAGATTTTTTTTTATTCCTCCTCATAGCTCTTCGCGTTTTACAACTCGTCCGGGCCATTTCCATATTTACACTGACGACCGGTCTGTAATCAGTCGTAGCCTTCTGTCAGAGACGATCTCTTAAGACGTGTGTTGTGTTTGCTTACTGCTTCAACAAGAACTGTCACCTGCTTCGGTGGCCACATGGTCTGAAGTAGAGGTGGAAGAACATGTTTTTCACTGTATCCACAGGTGTGGCTAATTATAAGTGAAACTCATCACACCATTTAAAAAGTGAGAAATAAGGTTTCTCAAACCAACAAACAACATACACCGTTTGATTTTTCAGGACCTCTTTATTTTTATCATCACGTTTTACTATCCAATTGGGTTGTACGCCTATGTACTATATTACGCTAATGGTTTTAGGAATTAGTACGGTCATGTCCAGAGAGAGTTTACCCACGTTTGCGTGGAGGGAGAGTGTGAAACCAATTTCGGAAAAACCACCCTCAGTACACCTGACCGAGATTTGAACCTCGATCTACCGGTCATCGGAAGTATATTCTACTACAAGAGTAGCGCCTTAGACCACGTGGCCACCAAAGCGGGTATTTAAAATAGTTCAAATTAAAGATGTAAGACCATTTAACGTGAAATTTGATTATCCTTTTGTTACAAGCTACAACGAGCAGAAACCACCGGAAAAAAAAATTATTTTACTGTGAAAGCTTGCAAACACAAATTTTCCACAATTTTATGGCCTATTTTACACTTTTGGGTATTGATGACAGGGTTCTCCACGCCGGGTCTAAGGCGTCACTCTCTCAATATACTAGCCAACCAAGTTTGGGAATATCTGGGCTTAGATCCCGGTTGCACGTATTGAAGGTGGTTTTTTACTAAATGATTTTTATTTTTATTTTCTCCCCACGAATCCAGGTACACTTATTCAAAATTCAACTTTTTTTTATCCCTAATTCATTGGCGTATGGCCCTAATGGGTAGTAAGACTGGGTGAAATGTCAAGAAACGTAAATTCAACCAATATGACAACAGCATCAATGTCATACTAATATTTACAAATAATAACTAAATAGAATAAAATGTATATGAACACAATAAAAAAAATAATATTAGAAAAAAATTCAGGAATACAAAATTTTTTTCACTAAAAGGTTGTTTTTTTTTTTTCAATGTGCCATACTACACGCTAGAGCTAATCACCAGGCGCTCCTAAAGTGTGCGTCGCCGGGCTTAGTCTGAGGCGTCGCGACTATAAGGAAAAAATAAAATGTATAATGTTTAGTCTCATCTTTAAAAGTTAGTGAAAAATGTGTAGCTGAAATCATAAAATACAAGCTGTGGTGTTTCGCCATTATGAACAAATTGTACGCATGAGATCAGGTACAACAAAAATATGTCTACTCTAATTCCTTATAATTCAGTTCTGTAATTTTGTTCTAATTTTGTATTTTTACATTTAAAATAATAGAATCTAATAATGTAAGAGATTTTTTTTAAATGCTATTAAATCGAATTTGGGCATTTTTTAAAATAAAATAATGGGTACAGAGGCGTCATAAGAAAGATCTGACATGTGAAGCCCAGTGTGGTCTCAAAATTTTTGGGAGCCCCTGCTTTACGCTAATGAACTTTTCATTTATATGTGGAATTTAACGTGCGCTTTGTGAGCCGACTGATTATATCAACACACGACCTATAAACTAACTTAAATCTAAAACAGACACAACAACCAGTCCCCAGTCGTTAAGTCATCACTTTGAAAGGGAGGACCCACATTTCAGCAATGGTACATTTTTCAGTCATGCCAGGAATCTAACCCGCGACCCTCATCTCAGTGGACATATACGCTACCGACTGAGTTAAGGTGTTGGACCTAATAAACTACATTATTGTGCTAGAATTCAATAAAGTTAAGGGGCGCCATTGTATATCTATGTGAATTATGTTATATGTTCTATGTCGTGTGTGTTTTCGAGAGCCCTTCGGGGCTGGTGTCAACTGTTTGTCCCTTTATGTTTCTCGTGTTCTTTATTCATGTTTACAGATATATGTTTAAGTAAAATAAAATAAAACCTTACAAACAAACAATAAAGTTAAAAAGAGTGGGGAAACTATTTAGATAGAACCACCTTAGGTACACCTGATTGGCATTCGAACCCCGATCTCCCCGTCATCAGCGGTCCAGTCTTTTTCAAGAGTTATGTTTGCACCAACATAAGACTGCGCTCATGTATGCTAGTGTACAGTAGCTCCATGGCTTCTTTGGTGCTGACTGACATTTCACAGCTGATTTCTGACAGTCAACATTTAGGTAAATACCTAAATCTTGACTGTCAGAAACGACAGATGGTAAACACATGTTTTTGCAGATCATATGGTTCGGCGTAGGGATATATAATTTGGTCTAGTAACTTTTCAAAGCCATCAGCTGTCAACTGTGAGCTTTCAGTCAGCACCAAAGAAGCCATGGGACTACTGTAGGCGGACAATACTACAGTACATCCGACAAACGGTGCGATTGGTTATAGATGAAACAGTGGTCTATGTACTGGGGAGATATAATTAAAAGTAAATACACCCTCATTCTGATGGAGGAAGAATGAAGAAAACCATCAAGAAAAATCAATCGTCCTCGCTAACACCCTTTGGAATCTTGGTTCCAACTTTCCTGTCATCGGCAAAGAAGACAAACCGCTATTATCCTAAAGCCCATCTGTGAGGTTGATGGCCAGTCAATGGGTGTCTTGGAGTAGACGTGAAGTCAGACCAGTCAAGGTTAGTACGTCATCCATACGGATGAGCTGCGTGGAATTTATGACGAATCACTTTACTGAATATAACTTGATTCACACGCTCGCCGAAATTAGAAAACATCATCTATTTGAGGAGTGAATCAAATCACAAGCTGAATGTTGACCCATGATGCAATGCAACGCAAACATAAACAGCTGAATATCAACATATTTTATTTTCTAGTAGATATACATATTAATATTTGATCATTCTCCCGATCCCGATGACACTCTACTCAAAACCCTACATGGAGGTTGATCAGACTTTGAAGCTTTTTAGTTGAAGGATTTGCCGCTATATGTGAAAGCGTTGTGATCGTTGCGGATAGCTGTGACGTTTTATAACCACAGCTGTTCAGATTTATAAGATTGTATTTCTGCACACTGGCTTTACATTTCAAAAATAAAAATAAATAAAAGTTTTCAGAGTGTTTTACAACTGACGTGTCAATGTTTATTACGTCCTAAGATTTCGAGAAAGGTGATTTGTGGGAAAATAATAGCCTATAAGAAAGATGGTCAAGAGAATTTAGAATAAAATCTAATGCTAGATTTTGAGAAAAGTATTTTTGGCCAAAAGATATTATATGATAGTAGATTGTAACAGATATTGATGGAAGAATTTCGCAAAATCTAAGTGTGCAATTGCTTTTTATAATTTAAGGTTAGTTTTTATATTAATTATTTTCGCATTGGTTGACCAATGTTTGCAATAAAAACTTTTTATAGATATATATATATATATATATATCATTTACCAACCTTTCTATGTTGTTGGCTACTTGTATATTGATTTGTACCCGTGATTTTTCTAACGCCTTAACTCTAAACAATATGAATACAAAGAATGAAAAAAATGTATTTTTTATTTGGGAATGGTGTTCTAAAACTGATACAAATAAAACACTTTATTTTCTCAAAACAATAAATTATTAAGAAATTTCAATTACCATTTATACTTGCAAGAAAACGTCAAATAAAAAGATAATATAATCATATTTAGGCTTGTTTAATATAATTTTATTTTTTAATATTCAGAAATTTAACTAAAATCATAATCCAGACGAACGGCCTAAGCGACAAGATTTTATTTGACCACTATTGTTTGAAATTTTAATTTATTTGCGCATGAAAGAGGCTACGTAAGAAGGAGATGACCCATACAAATGTCACATTTTGGTTAAATATTAAAAAATCGATCATTTATTATGTCAATACACTCACATAGATATGGAAAATCAATAAAACTAATTATAAATATTGAATTTTCTTAGATAATAAATAGTTGAAATAATAAAACGATATTGAAACTTAAGAGACTGTATGCAAGAACGAAATAAGTGAAGGGTAAGTGGCATTGATTTGATCTGTCTGCAAGAACGTACACACTAAGATTACGAATTAACGCCACTTTCGATTGTAAATAATACTCCTAAAATTCACCCAAGAATCTCAATTCTCATCAACTCTTCACGTTTGCTTATTTCATTATTGCATTCGGCCTTATGCTTTTATTGAAGGAAATACTATAATTTTCGTATTCAGACAAATTACCCTTAGAACCCTCATGTATCAATACATGTTTTAAATAATAATCTATAAACATGTGTAATTGTTTATTTGATCAAATTTTACCAAACAAATAATTAGCATGTAATTTATAATACAGTATTACAAATAAACTTAAATTATCTTACATCAATGAGCAAATTATTAATTGTAATTTATAAGATATCATTTGTTGTGAGCGATTGTTTTTATTCACTAGTTACAACGTTTAGGATAAAATAAATACTGTCTAACAAAAAATGTAAACTTGGAGGTTCAAACTTCTATTCAAAATTTAAATTACGTGTGAATTATTCCACAACGATACTAGCGCTATATAGATTCAATGTCTGATCATTGGAATTAAAGTGTAGCCAGACTCGTATATCTTGGACTCTAATTCCGACGGATGTTTTGAAATTATAGCGCTGTGTAGTGGCACAATCCAATACATCAATACACACGATTTACATTAATGAGTTATTTCAAATCATCTTACAGTTTTGCACTAAGCTGATAGCATTAGTTCATCTGACATCCACCAGGCGCTCAAATTCCTCTTCTAGTCATACTATAGAGAGTTACCATTCTACACCTATATTATCTATGCCCTCCACATGAGATCTTCGACACGGGAGAGACCACCAAATCTCAAACTCAGCCATATCAAATCAGTGTGCATGCAAAATGGACAGCGCATGCACTGTACAGCCAGATGCGATCACCTTTGTTGGCAATTGTGATAAGTACTAAAGTGCAAAACTACATTTGTAATTGGTTATTATACATTATAGGTTATTGGCCTATTCACTAATGTTGGCGCTCTCCTCGCTAATGGTGGTGGCTGCTCGGTCAGTATAGCTTGCTTGCTTGTGGGCTCACGCCACGAATTTATTTTTTATAATTACTATTACAAATGGGAGACACAATTTCTTTGTTTTTTAATTAGGTGTCGTAAAATTGTTATTTTTAGTATGGTTGTATCTATAGCCTAAATATAAGTTCGTTAATGCAATACACGTACAGTTCGCCCAAACTTTTCAAACCAAACAAGTAAATAACAGCAAAACTAACTAAACCACTTAGCATTAATATCTTCCGAGCACGTAACTGAGTAGTTAACTAAACGTCGTGTGCTGTATTGCCAAACTTTAATATTCCAAAATGTTACAAAAAAGGCCGTTGTTATAGATGTATAGAAATCCCACGTTATTTAAGAAGTAGATTGTTATTTCAAAATATGTCTCATGCCATTTATAAAAAAAGGTATAACCATTTCCTCGTAGAATAGTGCTCTATGCAGTGGAACCTGACTAATTCGAACTTCAGTAATTTGAAATTGTCTTTAATTCGAATTTTTTGCCCAGTCCCGGGAATTTTGTATTAAAACAATTTTAAAAAATCGTGTATGATTCGAATTTTGATTTGGTTAGTTCGAACTTTTCATAAGTTGTAATGTACTGTGCAGTATTGTTTTCCTATTTCTAGTTGCGGCGCCACGTTTTTGTATATTTGGAAACAGGGGAGGTGACGATGGAATGTGGTCAGTATCTTTCTCCACGCCCCTCCCCCACTCATCCATATATTTTTGTTTACACGTAAAGTTCTGTAACTCCGTTAGTCAAGGACAAACCTCTTAAGTGGTTACGTGTACTGTTCATAGTGATTCAGTCGTAGCGATATTCTTGTGACGTGAAAGATTATTTTGTTATGTTTTGTTGTTTAGTTTTTGTTTGGTTTTAGTTTTGTTCAGTACATACTGTACAGTAGTGTACATTAGTGTGTGTGTGTGTCATGATGTCACTGTCCAAGCCACAGTCCTATAAATCATTAACTTTGGCCTAAAAAGTATCTGTGATAAGGGAAGTGGAAAAGGGACTTAAAAAGAAATGAGAAATTGCAAAGGCATTCAGAATTCTCCCTAAAACACCTTCAATAATTTTGAAAAACAAACAAAAAATTTTGAGCAATCAAAATTAGAGTGGACAAGATAGGAAAAGATTAAGAGGACCGGAAAACCCATATGTGGACAACTGTGTACCAAAGTGGTTCAAACAAGTGTGAGACAAGAAAGTCCCAATGAGCGGCCCTCTTCTTAGAGAAAAGGCTGAACATTTCGCATCAGGTTTAGGAAAAACATAATTCAAATTGAGTGCAGGGTGGCTAGATGGAATCAAACAACGAAACGGAATGTCCTTCAAAACTGTATGTGGTGAAAGTGGTGGTGTTTATGTGCGTTCAGCCGATAATCGGAAGGAAGACTTTAAATAAATGACCTAGTACATAGAAACAAAACACATTTTTAAGGTTGATGAGACGGGACATTTTTTTATAAGTGTACTCCTGACAAAACTCTTGTATTTAAAGGTGAATGGTGCAGTGGGGGAAAGCTTAGTAAAGATCGAACAAGACTGTCAGTTGGAGCAAATATGGATGGTTCTGAAAAGTTGCCGTTGTTAATGATTGGAAAATCGGCTAACCCACGTTCTTCAAAAATGTAAAAATTGAAGCTAGTGTAATATGAGTCAAATATAAAACCACGGGTAACAGGTGATCTGTTTAAAAAATTGCTTTTAAAAATCAACAAACAGTTTGGCAAACTAATTCGGACAATTTTTTTATTCATTGACAATTGCGCTGCTCATGACAGAATTCCCCTTTTGTAAAATTTAAATGTTAATATTTTCTCGCTAATTATGACATCAATTATTCAAACTATGTATCAAAGAATAATTAAGAACCTAAAATATCTCTCTAAATGATTGTTGGGTGGAAAAATTCTTGCTGTAGATTTGTCTACTCAGAAAATTTCGTTTGACGTTCTTCAAGCTTCAAGCTTGGGACCAAGTGAAAGTTGAGATCATTAAGAACTGTTTTAAAAAGTTGTCTTTATCAAGAAAGAAAATTATAGAGAAACTGTAACTGAAGCTGCGCTAGCTATTGACAACTGGGAGCAAGTTACTCCTGATCCTGCTATCTCCTATGTGGACTTCGTCAGCGTGGATGAAGATGTGGCAGTGTGTGTTGAAGTTACTGATGCGGATATATTCGCCGAAATTCTCAACAATAACATCCAGGCTGAGGATGGAGCATCTGGTAATGAAGAGAACAATTCCTCAGTAGTTCAGGAAAGGCCTATCCTGAGTCCGGCAGAAGCCATGGACCATATCCAAGAACTTAGTCGTTTTATTGAAAGTTGCAACAATGTAAGTGATTCCATTTTCCAGTTAATAAATCAATTATAATCATACACTATGATTGAGAGACGTAAATCAGGAAAACAGATTAAAGTCTCTAACTTTTTATAGAAATTGTGATCAGATTATGTCCAAATACGTTAAATAATGTTTTTGAGCTTGGTTTCAAACTTAACTATGTTTCTTTACAATTCCTTTTAAGAAACTTATTTAATTCGAATTTTCGAATGACTCTAATTGTTTCCTGGTCCCTTCAAGTTCGAATTATTCAGGTTTCACTGTACATTTAAGAAAATTATAAGATAATTTAGGATTTTTTTAAAGGTGGGGAAGTAAGGAACAAGAGAAGATACCATTGTGCTTGCAGTTTTTATAGAAACACTTTTTTATTGCAAAATAAATCAAATATTTCTCCAGTTGAAACAAAGAATTTAATTTTCTTCACTTGTTGATATCAACAGTTGTTGAATAATTGGCATGAGCATAGCGGCATTAGTTGAGAAACTTTTTAAATGAAGAGAAAAATTTGCCAATATATTCCAGGTAGTAGCGGCTCATGTATAGGCACAGCGGAACTGCAGCACCCCCATTTTTCACTTGATATTATCGATAACATTTAATATAATGAGTCATTTTTTCTTTAATTCTTTCTTTATTTTTGTAGCACAATATATATTCATTAATCTTAATGTCAGTACTTCATTAGCCATTCCCCAGTTTATGAAAAAGATACAAAAATCTTTGTATGGAACTGTGCGATTCATAGTGCTAGTGACGTGATGTTTGACTGTTGTGCACATGCGTACATAGAAAGGGGGTGGGGAGGAAGGTGGGACTACCAGGTAGAAAGAGCACTGTTGCTCTCGCAGTGCCGGCTCTGGCGTGATGGTGGAGGGAAGTTTTTTTTTAATCAGCGTGTGTTGTGCTTAAAAACCGTGTACCATATTCTTGAATGTGATAAAGTGTAGAAGAGTGTAGAATTAAGTTATTATTCTGCTTCCAGCTATTCTATTTGATTCATTTTTTTTCGGTTCTTTTATTTAACAGAAAGACTAAATGCGCTTGGAGTACTTTCAATGGAGAAAAATTTCCTTAATCGTCATATAGATATCAAGGAGAAATTATTGAACTTTTTGCTCAAATTAAAACAAGAAGAATGGATTTCATTTTTAACTGAATAGATCAAGCTTGAACTGTAACAATTTAAGTTAAAGTAAGTAAAAAAGTTGGTTTTTTTGTTAAGATTTTATCAAGTTCCTGAATAAATTTTCTTTTTATACATTTTTTTTTTCCTTTTACACAATTTTAAAACAAAGACTAAACATTTTTTGGAGCAGCACCCCCACTTATTTTAGCTACGAGTCACCACTGATAGTTTTTATGTTTCAGAACTGCTATTTCCATAATAAATACCGAAGAATGAGGATATTTCCGTTAAAGTAGGTGGCAACCTTTAAATGGACCTCTAAATATGAAAAAATAAAAATACCCCATTCCTCATGTGTTAGCTCCAAAACTTGATTCGTAGACGAAATAAATATCAAGCAGTCTACGATGAACTTAAATTACATACTCCTACTTTCAAACTGACATTCTCCTCCGACCACAAGTATTCGGTAGCTCGTGGTGGTCATTTCACATGGCTGAGTGGTTACACAGATCAACTGGTTCCTTCTTGGTAGTTAACAAGTTAATTTATTATGTGTTCATTGAATTGTTCCATCATTCAAATATTTTAACTTAATTGCAATAAAGTTGGGTAGTTAGTTGAGGAAAAAAATCGATAATTTGAGGAGATGTGCGTAGTCTTAGATGACGTTCTCGTAACTTAATTTAACGTTTACTTAACGAAATAAAAGCTCTCGGAAAATTGAAGAAACCTGCTTCGGTTGGTCGCATAATCTAAGGCGCTACTCTCGCAATAAATTGGACTAACGATGACGGGGAGATATGGGTTTCATCCCAGTCAGATTAAATTAATATGTTATTTTCTAAATCATTTCCCAGTTTCTCTCCACGCAAATTAGGGTACACTTCATCTAAATTAAACCTTCATCATCCTTAACCAATTAGCGTAGAAATTAGTACATTAACGTATAGCCTGAATTTGTAATAAGACGGTGACAAAAAAAAAAGCTCATTCAAGTAAAGTAAAGTGACGTTCTCGTAATATTATAAAAACGTAATGTGATGTTCACGTAGCGTAATATAACATGCCCATAAAGTAAGGTGGCGTAAGCGTAAAATAATGTGACTTAGGCGTAACGTATTGTGACGTTAGTAGTAAAATAATGTAACGTAAACGTAACCTAATGTTTCGTAAGCGTAACGTAATAAAATCACGCTAAAAAAATCTATAACAAAAATACTAAGTCTACACTTCCAAACCTCATGAAAACACTTTCGAAATTACTTACAGATGCCAAAATCTGCCTTTGAAATTTTTTTTAAGCACATCGCACTACTACCGGTTTAAGTAAAACGCATTCCTTGAAGTCAAAGGCAGTCTCACGAAAACCCCCTACAAAAAAACTATGTTACGACATTGGTTAATACGGGGATGTAGAGTTCCTCCACGGAGATAATTAGTCCGATAATGATGTTCGAGTTCCTCCACGACGATCTTCTTACAGTAATTTACTAAATTTAATAAGAATGAAATTCATTAACGCATGAAAGGTTAGGTTAAGTTAGGTTGGGAAAGAACCATAAGTATATGTAGAAATTAACCAACTTTACTTATAATCCATTCCTTCAGATGTCGGGAAGGAACTCAACCTCCCCCCTCTACCTTTCCACCTCACCACTGCCAAAGTGAAGTAATTAGATCCCTCTCCCCCAACCTACTAAGTGAGTATTTAGGATTAGTTACTTAATTCGAAAACCCTCAGTGGGACTTTATAGAAGCCCTAGGTAAAAAGTTTAAGAATAAATCGTATATATATATATATATTATCTAAATATGTAAAATGACAGGAAAATATAAAATATTAACAGTCTCACGTATAGTAACTAAAAATTGTGACTAGACTATATTCCCGATCACAGGGAGATCGTGGTTCAATCCCGGTTGGGTGAACAGTTAATGTTTTTTTTCTAAATCGTTTCCCACTCTTAATACCCATAAATGGCATTACATTTTCTCTAATGTAACCTTTCTCATCCAAAACCATTTGACGTAGTTAGTAAAAGTTTAACTAAAACCCCATGGTTAGTTATACGTCGTTTAGACAAACATTTATAATATATTTATTTATTTAAACCCAAATCTTACTACCCGTTCGGGTTATATACTTAAATACTAATTACGGTAATGGGTCAGAAATTGGGAAGGTGGAATATAGAAGAAATTAACCTACATTTGCACGGAGAGAGATTGGAAGACAATTTAGCTAACAGGGTGACCTGGTGGTCTAGGGGTAATGTGTCAGACTTCTGTGCTGGTGGCTGGGGTTCAATCCTCGGTCCCGGCACAGATTTATCTGATTGCCAAACCCTTCCTTCACCTCTGAAAAGATATCTTGTGAATATGGGGAATTCCAGGCCTTCACCATGGTTCGGATTCCACGTTAAACTGTAGGTCCTTCATTTCATCTCACAATCACCCTACCATTACACATTAGCGTAAGTGCGTACAACCCGAACGGGTAGTAAGAAGCGGTGCTAATAATAATTTAGCTAACCCAACCGAGATTTGAACCTCAATCTCCCTGTCCTCGTAAATCAAGGTCACCATGAAACTAACGCGTTAACAAACTAGACAACTAAAGTGAGATTTTTTTTTAATAACTAACAATTTCAATGTATAATATTTAGATACATAATATCAAAATCTATTTTAGTTTCAAGTTTAAATTAATAATTATTAATAAAATTTGATAAACACCATTTTGTTATAATTTACCTGCACATTTTGAAACAATGCGCTGCAGTAATGATGTAATTTTTACTAATTATAGCTCCTCCGCATTGATGTAAATTTAAGTCTTTGTATATCAGGGAAGCCTTAAATAATTTTAATTTCACTTTTTATTATTTATCATATTACTACTACTCGAATATATTTCGTTACTAAATCTTATATATATATTTATATATATATTTATTTACATATATTTATATATATTTATTTATATATAGTTATAAATATTTATATATATTTATATACATTTATATATATATTTATATATATTTATATATATATTTATATATATTTATATATATTTATATATTTATATATATTTATATATATGATTATATATATTTATATATATTTACATATATGTTTATATATATATATTTATATATATGTTTATATATATTTATCTATATATTTATACTTGTGGTAGATAAGTAATAAGAGATGATATTCTTTAATTAAAAATATTCCACATAATATTTTACTTTGTTTAGTTGCTAACTGTACTGGTTAAAAAAATTTCTTCACGGGGCTTTGTTTGGATAAAATTAGAAGGGTAAGAGGCAAATTTAGCGATTTGTGGTTCTATACTAATTATAAGAAAACAATGAAATTAAATAACTTTACTGAAAGAATAGAAGTTTATTTAGATTTAATAATAAATAATATATTTAATACAAATGATTTAAAATATTTAGGTAACTTTATTTGCATGGTTTTTTGTGTCGAGATAAAAAGGGATAGCTATACTGAAAATAAACTCACCATTAAAGGGAATTCTTTTATGCATGCATTTTTACCACCGACAATTTTGGGAGGTCTTTTACAAATATCATATTTATACAAACCTGTAAAATAAAAACCAACAAAATTAATATTTGTATGCAATAAACCACTGATGTGTTATTCTTTAGCTAGTTACCAGTGTTGACATAATTCATGACGTCAATCTTTAAATTAATATACCTTGTTAAAAGGGACTTTTGATTCTTTATCGGGTTGACAAGGAAAGGTTATATAATATGTATGTTTACTTTATCTCAACACCTCAGAGAGAAAAGTATTGCGATCCTCAAAAAATTCCAACTAGAAATTTTGATATAAATTAATGTTGTCTTCGCAATGTCGTCTGTACATCAGCCTTGAGCAATGTACCTTGGCTAAAAACATCTTCACCACTTTACCTACGTCACCTACAAAAGTGCAAACATACTTACCCCATTTTACCGGGAAACCATTTCCGTGTTTGGATACTTCGCTCACATCACTGGTGGCCATTCGCGTTAGCCGAGACTTAACTAGATTAAAGCTCTGGAGTGCTATTTAATCCTGCTAGCTTTCCCCGAGTGGCGGGCCACTGCGCAGGCGCTAAGATTTGGATAAAAGAGGTGCTCTGTGCCATCACGTGTGTTTCCCTACCTATGTATAGTCGGCCTATCGACGCTGTGGGCAAGTGTCGATGAGAGAACAACGCACTATCTAGCTGAATATGACATCATTAGACTTGAAATAACTCCGTCCCAAATTTTCTCTGACGTATTAAATTGAAAATAATCATATATCCAGTACGGGGCAATCACTCTTTGATTCCAATAGCAGTAAGGGACTTACTAAATGTAAGGAATATGAGGAGAGCAGAAGGTAATAGAGAAGGAAAATCTTAAGTGAAGTTAAACACCCAACCAGAAAAACAGGTAATGGAGAAGGTAGATGTAGAGACAGAGAAAGTAACTTCAACTTAAACTTTGAAAGAGGATAAGCGTAAGCTCTGGAACATCGAGAGGTGGAGGTTTTGGAATAAAGGACCAGTTATAATACATGGGAGAGTTGTCTAAGCTGGGGAGGAACAAAAGGAAGAAATAGGTAAAAAGCTGCACCAGTTGAAGCCATTGGAAGCATCCACTGAGAGAGAGAGAGAGAATACAGTGGACGGGGATGAGGGTAAAGCAGCGGAAGAAGAAAAAGGGAATAATTTGGAGGATGTGGTCGATCCTGGTCAGATATACAATAACCTTGAGAATACTCTACAGCTGTCAAGGCTGGAAGAGCATCAAACCCTCTACCTGGCCATGAGACACATAATAAGAACTGGCCATGAGAAAGGTAATTCTGTTGCTTTCGCCAGCCCCGATACCTTGGACAGAATACAAATCATGGCCATGAACATACCTACGGAGGCGGGACAACTATTGGAAAGGTTTCACAAGGTATTTGAAAGAAGGAACTAAAAGCTCGATGTAGAGGAGCCTTATCGGCATTTTTAAAAGTGAACGGTCGCATAGCATTTGACTCGAAGAAAGCTTGGCTCAAATGTTATGTTTTTACGCATAACCCATAATGGCTACAGTTGAACATTTAAATATTGGGCAGTTGAATGTTATTCGGAGTGCGACGGTAATGGATGAAATCTGATAGGTGGTGGAGGACCTGCAGCTAGACATAGTTTGCCTGCAGGAACCGTATAGTACCCGAGGTGGGAAGATACTAAGATGCCGATGAATGCGAGAATAGTGGTATTTGGAAAGTCACCCATGAATGCAGTAGTGGTCTTTAATAAAAATCTAACGATCACAAGGGTTGATCAATTATGCAACAGAGAGTCACTTGTGTTGAGGTAAGATCGAGAATAGGCAGAGTCATTCTTGTCAATATGTATTTCCAGTATAGAAAAGATATAGAACCATATTTAGGAATGATTGAAGAAGTAGATGACGTATCTGGAGGGACGCCTGTTATTTACTTAGCAGATACAAATTCTAGGTCATCTCTGTGGTTCAGTGATGTGTGGAGGAGAGCGGATGGAAGAAAAGGAGGACGTCGTGACTATAAGAGGGGAGAGAAATTGGAGGAGATAATTGCAGCGAGAAAACTTATAGTGGCGAACCTACCAGGGTATCCACTAACATGGTGTAACAAGATTAGTGTTTAACAGTGGGACCAGCGTGCTCTCATTGTTTACCCTAGCTGCGCTCCTTGTTCTCCCTGTCTCCCTCCTTGTCTAGCAGGTAGGCAGCGACATTCTCACTTGGCTGGGGGATTAGAGGGGCCAAGGGGGTGCGGGGAGGAGGGCGGAGACACATCTGGAAGGGTCGGGACCCATTTTATTCTGGACTCTTAACTTTAGAAATGGAGGATTCTAGACCCTTAGCTGTCACCACCCCTATATAAACAAGCTCAGCGATAGCCGTGCAGATTCAGTTCTTGGTTCTCGACTGATGAGTCCGGGAGTCGCCGGTGCGAGTGTGTGGACCAGTGTGGACACTGTGTGAGCCGGGAGTGGACCAGCGAGTCCAGTGTGTCAACCAGCGAGTACAGTATTTGTGTGGCGCGTGCCAGAGTAGTGTGTATGGCACTGGGACCTGTGGCGGGGTGCCGTGAGTGTAATTAGCATTGAAAGTAAAATTACAGTGAACGAACGTTTTT
>CABFVZ010000689.1:282309-296949 GCA_902151445.1 Timema monikensis | reverse complement strand
CCCGCCGAGCCTTTTGTGCCTTCCACATTTTGACCACAGCTGAAAAGTTATTGACTAATAATTTAATCTGTCAAATTTTCAGACAAAAATCAAGTTTGTGCTTATTTCCGGTATGCTGTTCTCAAGAGGTTGTTGACTGAAAGCCCCCCTCCCCCACTCCTCTTTCCAATCCCTCCCTCTCATTTCTCTTTCCATAACGGCTCATTTACAAAGTGTTATTTTACTCGGAACCACCTTAGTTTCAATCTGAATTGTTTTGCTTTTCCCTAATCTCATTCCTTCCTTCATTTTCTTCACACTCACTAATACCAACCTAATACTTCCTATTTCCTTTGTAAATATCTTGACATGTATCTAACCAGCTTTGTTGCCTGAATAAACACAGAATAAACATATATTAAAAATGTACCCAAGAACCAAAATGGTGGTGAGTAATTAAATAGTGCCTTGTGTCTTTATTTTGGTCGTGTTAAAACTGTAAATAAAGCAGTATTTTTTAAATCTATTTTTTGTCAACTTGGAGGGGGTTGAACCCCCCTTACCCTATGGCTACGGCCTTGAGTATTACCCACAACCACATGTAACGTCACAATCTCTGTTGGGCACCTAACATGGCAGTTTACCGGCCATGTGTATAGCCTTGAGGCTGACCTCTGAGCCTGGCGAGAGCTAGTAATTTGCCCTGAGAAAGAAATAGGTGCCCGAAGCACTACCGTTTGTTTTGAATGTGCTCTAAGGTACAAAAAGGTTGGGGACCTCTGCATTAAAACATACCTAGTTTATTATTTGAAAAGATCCCCATATTGTCTGGAACAAAGGAATGGGAGGCTAGAGTTCTAATCCCAGTTGGTACTAATAAAAGTGTTGTGTTTGAATGTATATTCCTTTCCTAATCATCCTTCACACAAACTTATTTTATTTCCTCTAATGTCTTTCATCCTCATCCTTATCCCTTAGAGTAAATATGTGAGTGTGTGTCCCAGTTGAAACCAACATGTGGGGTATAAACTATCCCCTAAAATATATTGTACGGTCAATCACACGGAAATATCCGCTCCTTTGCCCAATCGGCAATAATGGAGATAATTATTTAAAAGTCGTAAGCTATTCTAAACAATATTAATGGAAATTGCCTTAGAAATTTATGAATAAATCATGAACGAAATAATATAGGCCTAGGTTGTCCAAAAAAAATAATTTAGAAAAAACTGTTGATTATGCTTTCACAAAAGATAAAATAATCAACTCCCCATTTTCCAGACCTCAATTAGTAAAAAAAAAATGATCAGTCCCTCAGAAATTATTATTTTTATAAAATTAATTTCAATTAAAGGTTTTGTATATTTTTTAATCGTAAAATAACTTTGCAATGGTAAGTTATTCTTATAGTAAAGAGTTATGGGGATATGATCGATATATAAGACATTTTATTGTGAAAAGTAGGCCTACCCACCAAGTCATTTTAACAGAAAAAGAAGCCACATCATTCCAAAAATATATATAAATGCTGTTTTCTTTTTAATTTCCTCTCAAAATATAGTACGTGAGGCACTACATATCTTCCCACGAGTTTCGAATGTTAGTAGATGACGAGGTTGGTAATATTATCTATCATCTTAATAACGATAATTGTTTAATATGCTGTGCTATAATATCTTCTCGGATGTTACACTGAATTCTATTATATTATTATTATTAGTAAGCACCACGTCTTACTAGAATTCTATTATAAACTTTAGGCGCATAGTATGAATAAGTAACGGTTAAATTGGCAAATATTTGTGACCATGTATTGTAAAACAAAAATCAGTCTGATTTGGGTAAGAACAAGATTTGTGGACAGTTATAAAAGTTATTAAAACAATTTTAATATAATATATTTGAATACATTAATTTGATATGCTTTTGTCATTTTTCAAAGATAGTTACCAATACTTATAAATTAACCCATATAGTTTAGTCTAGAAACCAAAGCCCATGCGCTTTTTTTTTGGGGGNTTTATTATTGCAGTCTATTATTGACATGTTTGGGATAACATTTATCATGGGAGCTACTCTTGTAATTTTAGCATTTTGAGGTCATTTTTTCAAAATGCCGGCCGATCTTTGCGATATGAGAATTCTTATAAACAGTATGGTTATGGTTGTAATCCATTTAATTGTTAGTCTGCTTGGTTTAGTTTTTACACTAGAATTTTTTCTCTTTTTTTACAATGGCTAAATAACACACTAGTATACAATTGATATTCCCTGTCCATCAAAACCAACAGAGAGACAAGCTTTGTCTGTCGCTTCACCACCAGAACCTACCGGCAAGAAAACTCATGTAGAAGATGAATGTGTGATATGTGAGCAATCAACAATGTCCAAAAAGAATCCAATACAACAACCAAATCAGGACAACTGGAACAACAATGCAGAGATTGCACAAGAATGAAAAGGTTTGGGGACAAACTATGATGATATCCATGAAAAAAAAAAAAAAAGTTGACGCTCTGCCTTGGAAAATTCACAAAATCTTGAAATCTTGAAATAGTTGGTCACAAACTAACACGTGCGTGGAAATCTATCCTCGAAGCAAATGTGAGGGAAGCTGCTGGAATTCAGACTACCCGGACAAAAGAACCACTTACACGAAGTATCTATACAGGTACTATTCATTCAACTTGCGTTATCTGTAACGAAACTACGGAAGGTAAACCTAAGTGGAAGCACACCAGTGAACTAACACCAAATGTAAATACTGGATGCTTGGAAAATGTTCTTGAATGCAGTCAGCCACGTTGAATATAATACAATCCAGAATGGACTGCAAGCTCTAATTACATTCTGTGAAAACACTGGAGGGATATTGTAAGATGTTTTATTGGATATTCGATATCAAAAAAAAACTAAATGTCATTCTGCAGACCGGTGTACAACCAGAACGTGAGTGATAACAAAAAATAACGTCAGCAGTGACTAAAATGGTAAACATATAAACAAAGAAAGGCATCCAACCAACTGTGTGATTAGATTGTAGAGTTCTTGGACATCCACAATTAAGTTTACATGCTCAGGGACTTACTATACAAATATGAGCACATTCAGAGAGACATGATGATAACAAAAGAAGAAATTAGGAACATCTGTGACGAGAATCACGCCTTTTGTTCACTTCTCCAAAAACTGGAAACACACTTTGTAAAGGATATTAGGTTTCAGTCAAGATATAGACGAGAAGAATTATCAATAAACTTTTTCCCTAAGGATGGTGAAGCATTTGTCGAAAGTGCTCTGAATAGTTGGGGAACTAACACCTCCAACTTTATACAAAATGTTGATGAAATTCTACACGCTAGCATGGACCTGCCAGGTTGAAGAACTGGAAAGGGACTCACAACTTAATAGCTTTGCTTGCGGATTCTCATGCTAAACTTGGAGAAGACAACACATTGGTTGTGGAATGATTGCAACCAGATGTATGTTTCCTTTCTAAAGGTGTGATGCATTTAATCACAGGAAAACACCAACCACTACAAGCAAGCCTATCAATGTATGTACACAACTTGATTGGCAAGTTGTAACTTATAGTTGTCCTTAACAAAATTTAGAATCGAAATTTTATTTGATGAAGTACTCGATGAGTTATCAGCATTGGCGTTACAGGAATACAATGAGGCATAACAAAATCAAATGGTATTGTGAAAATTGAAAAATGACACCTAGGCCTGGGAATTGAACCAGGTACCTTTGGCTTAGTACACCAATTCTCTAAACACTGAGCTATCCAGGAATCGTCCCGTACCCAGGGTCTATTTTCACTCATATTTTAAGGTAGAAACTATGGTGGACGTTGTTTTTCAATTTTCAGAATATGATATCTAAATGGAGAATTAATCAATAAAAAGCATAAATAATAGCTTTGGCTATTTGATTGCAAACCCTTACAATTATAATAATCGTACAAGTGGCAGCATTTGGCCAACTACCGAGTCGAAGGTGCTTGCGTTATCTAATAGGTCGTGATATTAACAAAATCACACATTTGTAGCCGACGATTTTCCCACTTCCATCATGGACTGCCTTAAGATATGAGGAAATAATGACCCTAGACATGGAACAATTCCTAGCTAGCTCAGTGGTGAGAGCATTGACGTATCAACCTAAAGGTCCCGGGCTCGATTCCCGTGTCCTGGTATAAGGTCCCTGGCCCTGTCAAGTGCAAGTCTAAAACATATTTTGTAGGAATGTGGGCCGGAGGTTAAAAGTTCTCACGTGGCAAAGTATCCTTCTGCACTAACAAGAACAGATGGATCACGGAAACCGAAGATGGCGCTAACTACCGGACAGGTCTTGCGGAAAAACAATGCGTTTGGAAATATTAATTTTCTCAAGAACGGGTGAAATTTTTATGTTAATATTTTCAACACCCCTTGTATGATAATGTATTAATGTTTACTAATTGTTGCATTTTTCTTATATTTTGTTATGAAGCCGGCAGTTTTCTAATGAGAAATGTCGATTTTATCGATATTTGATCATTGTTAAAATTATTTAGAATGTGAGTATATAAAAAGTATAATTAATCAATATGCTTATGTTCTTGAAAATAATGTTTACATATAGAAAATTGCAAAACAATAAAAATTCCTGAAGGTAAGCTTTTGTTCCCATAGCTATACATTTCCACGCCAAATAAAAGGTCCAATCGCCTTAAGACTTTCAATATAGCTGTCTGCTGGAAAATTGTACCTCTGTCAATTCAACGGTGATTTGGTATAATAGGTAGTGACTTAAACAGGGTTATTCAAAAGTAATTGTGCAAAACCGAAGGTCTGTAGTGAGAGTTGTGTCAACCATATAACTAAGATATAAGTATTGAACTGAAGGAGAACGGAATCAAGTTCTTATCTGGGTATGGTAACTGCCACCGCCACTATTAGCGCTAGTGGCGCTTAGTTTACTGCGATAGATTTGAGTATCCGAGGTTATGTTGCAACACGTGTGGGCCAAACTGGACTACCGTGTAGACGTTCCGTTCCGATCTGATGTGCGGCAAGCTGTAGTAGACAGTTCCATGATTAAAATATAGATTAATAAAAATAGTTACAAGGCAGGTTCCACTGTTCTTCGTCTTACAACGAGTACAAATAAGTTTGCTTGTTATGACGTTGTAGTTGTTTTAGAACTCTTTTTTGGCAAATAATTTCATGTTTAATCTTTTGTAAAACTTAATGAGAACTATTCTAGTTGGTTTCAAACACAAACAGATATAATTAATTTTATAATTTATTTAGTGTACATATTGAATGAACAGAACTTTATAAATTAAACTGGACACTTATGGATTTAACAATTAGGAAAGGTTATATTATGGTAATGTGTACATAATATATTCATGACTAGATTTACTCCATGTTTGTATAAAGGACGTATGATTCAGATTTTCATAAACGCATTTCGTAAAATAATTAGAAGAAAAAAATTAGTAATTGTAAGAAATAAACGAATTATTATGACTAACAGGCAAGATAAAGAAAAATAAAAGCATATAATTTTTGAATTTTGAATAGTTTTAAAATGTATTTTTAGACCGGATATCTACTTTAAACAATAATTAAAAATTTCCCTATTAATTAATAACCAGTAAAGCGTTCTCTGTCTTCCAACCATGACACTCCAATAAATAGGTAGACATAAATAAATACTTACAAAAGTAAATGAAAGAGAAGGACTATACTAAATAAAGGAAGGTAAGAATAGTGAAAATAAATGGTAATATTAAATATATTACACCTTACATGAGCATTTTAAATATTAAATCAGTACAATAAAAATACATCTTGAATAAATATCTTCACGCAGCTCAATATAAATAAGTCTTCATCTTCCTCTTGACAGTCTGTCTGCTTTTATGAGATCTTCAAATATTTCTGCATCCACTTCTTGTAGGAGATAACCTCTGTGTGGAAGTGTGGTGCTTTCTTCGTCAAACAGTATTTGCCGTAAATGTGGGTTATATTATAATGCCAATAAGTTGCCCCATATATAATAGAGGACCACCGGAATCACACTGGAAATCATATAAACAATATTAGGTAGATTACAGTCTTAATATCTTGCTACAGGAAATTATATAAACAAAATTAGTAAAATTACATTCTGTATTAATCCATTAATACTTGTTTCCTAAGTAGAGTGATTGATAAGAGATCCATTTTGGAGGTGACTCTTTGATATAAAGTTACGTTTACCATAACGTTAAAACGTGATGTGGGTAAATTATTACACAAAATTTGAGGAGTTTTACAAATATATTTTGGAAAAAAGTGACAAAACAAACTCGTTTAGCATTCATATAATTTAATGAAATACTGTTCAAGAGAATGTTGAGTTATTAAAAAAAATGGTGATGGTTAGTTACTAAGAAACTTTTTTTTACTTTTGAAAGCACTAAGATCATTTACTATGAAAGAGTGTTCCAGCTTTAATATAAGTTTACTTTCGATTGTTAATATGTGATTTGATGATAGTCTTTCTTATGTTCTTGTTGAACTCAAATAGGTTTTTGTCAGCTTTTGGTTTTGAAAACACCACTTCTGTCAAACTGACAATCAAAGGTCGTGGTTACTGTGCTGACACCATCAGCTGTTTCCAACCAATATAATATATGTAAGCCTACTTCAATAACTTTTTAGACGTTATTAATTTTGTTTGTACTACCGCACCCATTTGGGCTATACGCTTATATAATAATTACTCACTTTGCTCGTTGGGGAATACGCTTCCCAACTCCCAGTAGATTTTCTTTGAAAGTGGATGTAAACTAATGTAATTCCAGAGCAGTTTTTTGATAGATCTTACTATTTAGCCACAAGAGATCTCCAAAGAAAGGTACGCACCAACCTTAAAGTTGCTCTGCTATTAATTTTTTTGGGGTGTTAAAAATTAATTTTCTTAAATTTTTGGAATTTTCCCGCCGGTTACAGGCTAAAAGCTATAATTTTGCCAAATTTCAAGTTTCTAACTCATCTGGAAGTGGTTAAACATTAATGTCAGTGAGTGAGTCAGCCGTGTGGCTTTATAGTGGTATAATAACGTGAGAAAGCATTTAGGAAAAAACTAATCTCAGTACGCCCTACCTGAATCGAACCAAGATCTCTTCGTCAGCGGCAGTATAGTATATTGCGAGATTAGTACCCTACACCATGCGTGTGATTATTGCTTTGGCGGCCCCATGGTCTAAGGCGTCACTCTCATGTTAGACTAGACTGCCAGTGACAGGGAGATTGGGATTCGAATCTTGATCGGTGAACGGAGGGTGGTTTTTCCAAAATGTTTTCCCACTCTTCCCTCATACAAACGTTGGTGAACTTCCTCTAGATTCAACCTTCCTCATCTACTACTTACTAGAGTAATTAGTGCATATGCGTATAACCTGAGCAGGTTGTTGGATGAAGTGCTAAATAAAACATTTATGTATGCATAAAATGTTTGATTAAAAAATGTTACTAAGTTTTTCCTAGAATGTACCTTGTTTTATATAAAGGATTGAAATTGATATAATATTTGAATAAAAAACACAATTTATTCTTTGGTTAAGATAACCCCAAAATTTATTTGTTGGCTGATTTATATCCACAAGTTTATTTTATAAAATAAGTATCTACTCTTATTTTTTTAACACTGATTCTTACCGCCTGTTAGTGTTATACGCTTTTGTACTTATTACACCAATGGTTTTATGGAGTATTAAGATTATATTTAATAGAAGTGTACGCACATTTGCGTGGAGGGAGAGTGTAAAACAATTAAAGGGAAAAACCCTTAAATACACACAACTGAGATTAGAACCTTGATCTCTCATTCCTCGGAAGTCTACTCTAGAGGTGAGAGTAGCACCTTAGACCATACGGCCACCGAAACTAGTAATGATTTTATTGATTTGACTTGTAGTATAGACCCAAATAAATAGAATGTTCAAAATGGATCTACTTTTGGTATTATTTAATCTATAATTTCGAATTTTTCGACTAGAATATCTATAAAATAGAACAATAATTTAATTTTAATTTAATTTTTAAAAACTATCTTCCTGTTTTCATTGATTTTTGCGAAGTACTTTTGGTTTTTAAGTTTCTTCGTCCATTTTAACTAAGCATTAGATTTAAAATATAATACAATTTCTTATACACACTTTCAAAATATCATCTTTAAAGTTTATGCTCTGTAATTTGATAAATACTAACATATTGAATATAAATATACTTTTTTGTAAATCGGCCTATAATTAAGAGTAACTTAGTGTTTGATTCAAGTGTCAAAGAAAAAAAAATCTTTAAAACAAAAGTGTTGGAAAAAAATTACGAAATTTGGAATCAAATTAAGACTACCAATTTTAAGTTTATTTTTTTAATTTGTGGTTTTTCCTCCGTCAAACAATCACTTATGTAAATAGAGTTAATTACATCGATAAGCTGTCCTTTATACATCAAAGGACCACCCGAATCACCCTAGAAAACAATCAGACAATATTAATTAGGCTCTCCTCTAGTTAGTTAGGATAGATTTGATAGACTTCTTCACATTAATTCAGGGATACATTGGGAGTGCATTGTAGAAGGGATAAATAAATGAAAACAAAACTTATATGACTTTTTTTTTCTCTCAACATCTCCGAGATATAGTGTTTGTGATAGCGTAAAAATCTGTGAAATAAAACGTAAAATTAGTATCTTTTTATACACAACTAAAAATACCATACAATTATTTGGACAGCTACCTGTGTTCATATATACTCTGCTACCAGGAACATTGATTCTCTAGCAGTAGGACAAGGATTGGTTTTAGAGTACGCGTGTTTTATATAAGTGTGATTATCTGATCACGCTAAGAACATTATTATTATTATTATTATTAGCATCGCGTCTTACTACCCGTTCGGGTTGTACGCACTTACGCTAATGTGTAATTGTATGATGATTGTGAGATGAAATGTAGGACCTACAGTTTAACGTGGAATCCGAACCATTGGTGGAGGCCTGGCATTCCCCACATTCACAAGATGTCTTGTCAGAGGTGAAGGAAGGGTTTGGAAATCAGATAAATTTGTGCCGGGATCGAGGATTGAACCCCGGACCACCAACACAGAAGTCTGACACCTTACCCCTAGACCACCAGGTCACCTCGCTAAGAACAATTTTCTTCAACCTATCCTCTTAGAATAGGACGTTCAGAAACCTTGATTTAATCGTAATTAAATAGGGCTAGGATTTTTATGATCTTGCATTTTCTTTTCAAACCAAATATATTGTTTAACTGTATACAAATGTGTTTCATAAGAAACTAAGCTAATTTAATTATTTTTGTAAGGGCATATTTTCGCATATTTATATATGTATAACCCACCTCGTGTGGCGTAGTTGGCTAACGCGCTTGTCGTGTTGAGCTCGACTGCTGAGGACGGGGAGATCAAAGTTCGAATCTCGGTCGGGTGAACTGAGGGGGTTTCCTAAATGGTTTTCCACTCTCTCTCTCCACGCAAATGCGGGTTCACTTCCTCTAATTTAACCTTCCCAATTCCTAATCCATAATCGTAATTAGTACTTAAAGCGTATAACCCGAACGGGTAGTAAGACGCGGTGCTAAATATTATTATATATGTATACGCGATATGGCATATTTTCACGTTTTTCGGTAATTTTAAGGCATGTTTTGCTGTGGTTTTTGAGTCATTATTTTGTATATTTTGTTATTTTCAATATAAAGGACATTTTTGTATCATTTTCCCTGAAGAAAAAATAAGGGGGGAGGGATCACTCGTGCTATAACATATGTACACGCGTCATAGCAAACATAAGTCAAATCGAGTGCAGGGTGGCTAGATGGATTCAAACAACGAAACGGAATGTCCTTCAAAACTGTATGTGGTGAAAGTGGTGGTGTTTATGTGCATTCAGCTGATAATCGGAAGGAAGACTTTATTATTATTATTATTATTATTATTATTATTATTATTATTATTAGCACCACGTCTTACTACCCGTTCAGGGTATACGCACTTACGCTAATGTGTAATGGTAGGGTGATTGTGAGATGAAATGAAGGACCTACAGTTTAACGTGGAATCCGAACCACGGTGGAGGCCTGGCATTCCCCACATTCACGAGATGTCTTGTCAGAGGTGAAGGAAGGGTTTGGTAATCAGATAAATCTGTGCCGGGACCGAGGATTAAACCCCGGCCGCCAGCACAGAAGTCTGACACCTTACTCCTAGACCATCAGGTCACCGGGAAGACTTTAAAGAAATGACCTAGTACATAGAAACAAAAAAACATTTATAAGGTCGATAAGACTCGACCATATAATTAAGTGATCTTTATCGAAAAGGGGGATTAAATCAGCTTTAGTGGAGGAACTCCTCACCCGTAAATTTACCCAAATCTCGCCACTAATCCCTCCATCCGTTAAACCTTATTTCTTGACATGACCGCTTAATCAACCAAAGTAAATAGATATGAAAGTTTGCACTAGTAAAGTAATTACTTTTCGTGACGCTATCAGGAAACATGGCATTTAAATCAAGTGAAAAGGCTAAACATGAATCTATCGTCACATATTATTTGTTCTGTCATTGTGCGCTTGTAACGAAATGTTATTTGACGTAGCTAGACAAAAGCGATTAACAGCATTTGCAGTTACATGAATGTGTTATTGGTTATTAAACTGGCCGCCTGTGTATTACTCGTTGTTAATTGCCTTTTCCGATTTTTTTTTATCACCGTTTTCACTACCTATTCATGTTATACGCATACACGATAATTACTCTATTAGTGTGGGGATGAGGAAGGAAGCCTTTTAGAGGTAGTTTACTCACGTTTTTATGAAAGGATAATGGGAAACCATTTAGGAAAACAACCCCTCACTATATTCGACCGGGAATCAAGCCCTGACCTCCCCGTCTTCAGCAGGCCAGTCTAACATGATAGAGACGCCTAAGACCAGGGATAATGAAAAATATCTGTACAAAATGTCAACTGTTATGTATGAGTTTTTTTTTTTACGAGTATTTAAAAATCCACACTTATTTAATACTATTAAATGTAATAAATAACTCAAATTAAATTCTAAATAGTTTAATAATGGCTAAATTATGAGGAACTAAAATTTATTAAATTGTAAACGTGAGTGTCTTAGACAATATTAATTTCAGTAACTATAATTAAAACCATTTAAAGTAACAACTTTATTAATAATATCACACGTCTGGCCTACATCACTCGTAGCACAATAGTGGAATGAAAAGCCCGTACTGATGTACCGTTTTACCCAGGGGACGCCCGAATGTACTAATCGTACATCATTTCCGTGGAGGCTCTTTCCATGTCCCGATGAGATGAGGTGATGATGATAGTGAGTATGAGGGTGTGGAACCAGTGGAAAATCTTAATAACCTAACTTAAGTCTAACTAACCAAACCCTAGTGACAGTTGGGGTAATTTCCCTTTCAGGAAAAAATATCCAAGATACCAGCCGGAAATCTATCCTGGTACCACTAGGCAGGTATCCAGGTGCACTACCACCTATCCATGGGGCCGGTCATTACGTTCAGTGAACAAAGACAATACATTCATATTTATTATCTTATAACCAGCGTATAACCCGAACGGGTAGTATGACATGGTGCTCAGGCCCGGATTTAACACTTTTGAGGGACCCTATGCCAAATAGAGATTGGGGCCCTCGTAAGTTAGTTCTCCAATTAATAATTATGAATTTTACATAAACATCATACATGGATAATTTTATTAAAAGACAAACTTTTTTTTTTGCAAACGTTTATCAATCATGGTGAGTACCGGAGTTTTGTTATTGACATATTAATTATTAATACTATAGTAACTATTAACTATAAAGTCCATTATATACTCAGTGGAATATAGTACTGTAAATTAATAGCTAATAATATAATACTGAACATAATATAATTATAGACTATTTCAGTGTAATTATATTGAATGCAATCCACACTGTTCAGATAAAATAGTAGTAGTATTAGTATAGTAAGAAGTATTTTATTATTGAAAACTTTTTTTTTTTTTTTTTCTCACGTCGTAATTAGTTAATTCTTCCAAATTATTACTTCACCTTAAATTTTTGTTAAGAGAAAATCCATGTTTATTTTTCTGTCAAAAGTCAACGGTACCGTCTGCAGCTGTTTCCGGTTTTCCAAAAGCAATGGTCGCGTTCATTTTTAAGTACGGACTTACGGACTCCACATAATAAGGCCATGACACAGACTCCGTGATTCGTAGGTCCGTGGTCCGTAAGAAATCGATGCAACAATATCAGATTGCTCTAGCCACAAAGTTCTTATCCGTAAGTCCTTACTCCATAGAAGTTGCCCAACTTTAACTTTCTATGGACTCGTCCTTATCCGTAAGTCCTTACTCCGTAGAAGTTACCCAACTTTAACTTTCTACGGACTCGTCCTTATCCGTAAGTCCTTACTCCGTAGAAGTTGCCCAACTTTAACTTTCTGCGGACTCATTTATACGGACTAACAATCACAGCCGAGTATATATGTGCATGCGCCTTGAAGTAAAGAAAGAATAGCAGTGATAGAATCTGTCGCTATGGAAACATATACAAAATGAAAAGATGGCTACACGCGGATCTATTTCAGAAACATTTTTCTAAAAATCTAAACACCCCGGGAAGAGCGGCTTCTAGGAAAATGTTTTCTGAGAAATACCAAGTTCTCAGAAATATTGGCTTTGCTTTTGTAGGTTCAACATCCCGATTTGGTTTATACTATATTTACTAGCGTCATTTAAATTTTTATAATTAATAAATTATGGATACTAGTGATTTTTCATCCAAAATATTAGTAAGCCTACATCTGTTTAGCATTTTCAGGCTATTGCAAACACTTAATATTTTAAGTTTGATAGTTAAAATAAAGTTATAAATATATTTCTTGTGATTGTTCTTAACCTATATTTTAATATAAATACTGGAAGTTTTCTCAACAAAGTTGTTTATGGTTTCTTTGATCAGCTGACTGCTTGACGCACGCTACGTGCTGTAAATTATTTTATTTCGAATTTTTTGATTGTATGAAGTCTCTTACTATCTCATTGGTTGAAACGGTCACGTGATTACGGATATTGAGACTGTAATCGCGAGTAGAATTTCTTATGGACCCGGAGCACGAAGTACGGACCACGGACCTATGGATACGGAGTCTGTGTTTTGGCCTATACCAGGCTACCAGAGCCCTTCAATTTGGGTATTTCTAGATTAGTCTGGGGTAAATTTTACGAAAAAATACCCATAAAAATAGCCGTAGGGGCCCATGTATGTGACACACTTGACACATGCATTAATCCAGGCCTGGTGGTGCTAAATTAAAATAAAATAGATTAGAACCAAATATTTACATAATCTTTTCAATATTAGTTTGAAACGTTATTTTTCTAGCTAAGATATATATATATATTTCAGTTCATAAATTGTCTTCAACAGCACATGAGAGGCACTTAAAGAGCCAAGATGAATGCTCACCGTGTACTTCACAAAATTAATTGTGAAATTACATTGTATTAAAATATCATTTACTTAAAACAAACTATCTTTAGTTGGAAAAAGCCTTGTGTTTATTTTTTCATGACAGCGTGCCACCCAAGTCGTGTTTGCATGCCACCTATTTGACCATCCCTGCCTAAGACTCTTCAACCACAAAATTGGGTAGAATGTAATTAATTTAGGCCACTAGAATATATGTTTATAGTTTCAAAATGGCGCTCCATATGTTCATTCATTAGAAAATCAATTTATACCTTCACTTATTCATACGTCAAGTCATGTTACCTACTGTAGCTGCTTATACATTATCAATAACTATACAATATCAAGTTGACCTTGGTGGTCTTGAGGTAAGGTGCTCACCTCAGAACCCGATGTTCGTGGGTTCCTACCCAGCTGAGTTCAACGGATTTTTCATGAGCGATAAAAATCCTTAACACAACTCCTTCGAAGGGGCAGTAAAGACGTCGGTACCATGTCGATTAAGACATGTAGAAGAATCCTGGAAGGTATGTGAAAATACATATCCTGACAAAATTGCTGGGCGCTTTCGCTCTCGCTCATAGAAATGCACGTGTATTTATATAAACAGTCTGTTCAGAAAGTGCACGTTAATTATACCTCAAACAAATATATAAAATAACAATGATAAAAAAGTAAATGTTACCATCTTTGGCCTAAATAAAATGTTGCTTTGTCCTTCTTAAAGTCCTTTCCTATCAAAATTGGACTTGTAGCTAACTATATGATACTTAATGGAAGGACAGCATCCACCTTAAACAACTCAACCAAAAGTTCATGTGTTTTTTTTTCCCCCTATACTCGGTTCGAAGGGAGGGGGTGTTAGGACTTCAGTTGATGACGAGGGTGTGGGGGGAAAATGGGGGGAGAGGGGGTAGAAGAATTTATTAGTGGTTTGGTTTGGAGTTCCAAGTCATCCATGTCCGCGGTTACATTCCTCGTCAGCCTGGAGGAGAAGGAGGGTGTACCATGGGAAATGTTCGGCGGCAAGAACACCAGAAAGACCGGTTATGATAATGATGCGCGCGCAAACGCTCCAGGGTTGGAATA
>CABFVZ010000689.1:267966-282021 GCA_902151445.1 Timema monikensis | reverse complement strand
AAAAGTTTGTCACCAAATGCCGCCATGCTCATGACAGATATTCAACAACTGTTGAGATTAGCATGTGCAGAAAACAAAACTCTATGATTCTTTAGAAGAAATATTTGATTTATTTTGGCCAAAAGATGTCTGTGCTATAAAAACTGCAAAATTAATGCACTAAAATCGCGCTCACTAGCACCCCTCCGGGACGCGAGGACACATGTTGATATCAGCAGTTGTTGAATATCCGTCACGAGTATGGTGGTAATAGTTGATAAACTTTTTAAAAGAAGAGGAAAAGTTGTCATTAAATTCCGGGATACAATTGAAAGATATCCCAGAAATTTAGAGGCCATCATGTGATGTAATTTAAATTCTAAATTTGTACTGGAGCAATATTTTATTTATTTTGGCCAAACAAAGTTTTGCTATAAAAACTGGAAAAAACACAGGTCTTTTCTCACGTCCTCTACTTTCCCAATTTAATGTTATTTTGTCACCTCAAAGTCAAAGTTTTTTTTTTATATAAGCACATTTTTCAAAAAGTACTTATTAAGTACGATTTTTTAACAGTTGACAGTTATTTAATCAATTTATAGTAAACAAATGCCCGAACCAAACGTGCACGCTCTATTTTTATTTTTGAAAGCCAGCTTTCTAGTTCTGTCATAGCTTCATATGTCTTATTATCTATCTTAAGACTAAGACAAGCACAACATCAAGTCCCCGACCGTTAATTTATCACTGGGATAGGGATTTTTTAATTTTACTAAAGGAAGCTTCAAAACCATTAAAACAATCCTCAAATATCTTAGAATGTTTTGTTGTGCTCATGTCATGAAAAAACATCTGCTTTATTTGATGAAGAATGTTAAATTTTTGTTTCTAATCATTTAATTTAATCACAGAACTGCAACATTTACCGTGAAAATTACTCGAAAACTCACTAATTTCACTTTTACATGAATTTGTTTAAAGCTATAATATCTCATTGTTAGATAATAGGGCCATTTTTCACTTCTGTTTTTAGCGTAAACTCATTTTTTTTCTAAACATAACTTTTGAATAACTTGAGTACATCTGCGAAGCATCCTTTCACTCAGGTAGGCGACCACCTTAACGCTCCCACCAACCAAAAGTAAGTTTTTTTTAATGCATATACATCAAAAGGATTTAAGAACTCATAAAAATGGCTACTCTTGACGTACTGTTGAATATTCATCAAAAACACACACACACAGAGATTGAGAAGAATGTTCTGTGTGTGGTTACACGTTTTATGTGCACATAGCAGACAAAAAAAAAACTCTTCTGAATCAAAGAGGCAACAAACAAGTCAAATTATCCAATAAATCAGTGATTAACTTTGACGATACGAAATAGGACCGTGTATGCCAAACATGTTTTTACTGTTGTTAAAAAAAAATGAAGGTCATAGAGATAACAAGGGAAAAATCACCCACACACACTTTCCAGGGCAATAACTTTTCTATCTCAAATCTCGTAAGGACCACAGCAAGTACTTTTATTGTAATTAGTTTAAATATGACAGAGACCTCTTTTAACCATAATATAATGTACATTAGAAAGGTCTCATGATTGTCCAACAGATGGCAGCACTAAATGACAAATACCTCTTTTAACCATAATATAATGTACATTAGAAAGGTCTCACGATTGTCTAACAGATGGCAGTACTAACTGACAAATACCTCTTTTAACCATAGTATAATGTAGAAAGGTCTCATGATTGTCTAACAGATGGCAGTGCTAGCCTAATTTTAGTTAAAATTGGGATTCCACTTTTCCCCTGTACCTTTAAAATGTATCATTTCTTAGAATTCATTTTATTTCAACCAGTGGCTAAATTAATGTTATGGCAACACTGATTGGGAAGGATATAACATCCAGTTCGGTCGCCTGTAGATAGACTATTCGTCGCTCTGGTTGAACAGAACGTTGCCCAGGGTACATCTACGGAGGATGTCTACACGTACCAGTAACGAGATGATATTGTGATGATACTGAAGAGGGAGGTGTGGATCAATGGGAGTCTTAAACCTAACTTAAGCCTAATTTATCAAATGGTAGTGACCGTAAGGATCATTCCCCTTAAGCGAAAAATACCCATGTGACCATTTGGTAATCGAACCTGTGACCCCTAAGCTCGTAGCCAGGTGCAATGATAACTACACCACGGGGATTATTGCTGAGTATAATGGTCTGGCCTATCTGACGATACCACAAATAAGTTACGTGGAAACACAAAACAAGTACTGTGGGATCCCCAATACTGGATAAGACATAGATAAACAAAGATCAGGGGTGAAGTAAAGGACTTCCCTCAATCTTTTATTATACATACCATGCTTTGATTATTTTTTCACTCCCGTATTAGCAACAGTTCAAGTTTTACGCATATATTAGTTACGATAGTGGGATAGGGTTGAGGAAAATATAATTTTAGATTAAATGTACCCGCATTTGTATAGTTGGAAACCATCTAAGATAAAACGCACACGGCTTCACCTAACAAATATTCCGAAAACCAATCACCCCGTTCATTATTATTATTATTATTTGGTGTTCTGAATTACGACAAGTGCCATTCCTTTTGTCAGACCACCAATGCGCCCTGTCCTCTGCCTCCTCCTTCAGCTAACAGAATTTTCTTCTTTCCTTCAAATCATCCAATATTTGAATCCTCCTTTCTAAGCTCCTCTTTGCCTCTCTATCTTTCCTTTTTTTGAGGTCGTGCAGAAGACAGTTCCTCCTAAGGATGTGTCCAATCCAGTTTTATCAGTACAAAAGAATCACATCCAAAATGGTTTTCTTACCACCCACTTTTCTTATGACTTCTTCATCCACCACCCTGTCTGACTACCTGATCTTTTCAAGTCTTCTCCAGCGCCACATTTCAAAACTTTCCATCTTCCTGAGAGTATTAAGTTTCTGTGATCCAGTCGATAGCGAGACCATGCGACCCTCGTTGCAGATGTATAAATATTCTCCCCTTTCAACATTAATAAATAAAAACTTTTAATTAACATCCAGTAAATATTCTTTTACAATATAATTAGGAAGGCCAGTGTCTTGGGTAAATTTTCACTGTCCCCTGCTTGATAAACCGTTCATTTGCCATAACAGCCCGTGCTGTCAGAGCACAGAGATAGGTGGTTTTAAATCTTCCAATTAGTTTTCTACATCTCTTTCATCACTTCTGCCTGTCCTGGGCTAAATCTTTGACATCTTTATACCTGCTTTGGTGGCCACATGGTCTAAGGTATCACTCTCATGTTAGATTGGACAGCCGATTACCAAGATATCGGAGTTAGAATCTCAGTCGGATGTTATGAGGGTGGTTCTCTGTAAATTGTTTTCCAATCTCCCTCCAAGCAAATGCAAGTACACTACCTAAAATTCAAACCTTTATAATCTCTAAAACCATTATCGTAATTAGTACATAATTATGTGTATAACCTGAACATGTAGTATGACGTGGTGCTAATTTTTTTTAATATATAATTTCTATTGCCAACATTTCCCTCTATGCGTATAACCCGAACGGGTAGTAAGACGCGGTGCTAATAATAATAATAATATTAATAATAACATTTCCCTCTATATGTAGCATTACACATAGCAGTGGCGTGTCATGAAGTGTTGCCAGGGTGAGCAGCATTAGTTTAAACTGTGCTGTACCTATGAATTGTTCACACCCCACGGTAGAACATTCGTTGGTCATATTTTGAGGGGAATAACACTCCCTAGTGAGGTATGCAGGGCAGAGCCCATGTATGATTGGTCAAATGGGGCCCAGGTGGGTTAGAATATATCACAGGTACAGTTTTAACAAGATATGAGTGACCTGGTGGTCTAGGGGTAAGGTGTCAGACTTCTGTGCTGGGGGTCCGTGGTTCAATCCTCGGTCCTGGCACAGATTTATCTGATTACCAAACCATTCTTTCACCTCTTACAAGATGTGTATTAATCACAATTTGTGAATGTGGGGAATGCCAGGCCTACACCGTGGTTCGTATCCCACGTTAAACTGTAGGTACTCCATTTAATCTTACAATCACCCTACCATTACACATTACCGTAAGTGCGTACAACCCGAACGGGTAGTAAGACGCAGTATAATAATAATAATAAAAAAATATGTTTTCCCTTGAAACACTCTATGACACGCCACTGACACATAGTAAGTTGCAGTGCTGATTTCTGACATCGTTTTTCAGCGCTGCAAGATGATGTAATATACCTAAATGGTTAGTGCACGTATCAGAAATCTGGCATCGCGATTATATCAAGAGTTAGATATTTTCTGATCGGACGACTGCTTTCTGAGCGGTGTAGTAGGCTTTCTGCGCTCCCGCACTTCCAGAATGGTGCACCACGCATGCGCGAGCTGGAACGGGTGAGAAATATCAAATCTTTTTAAGATCGACCTATTGTAAGGATGACACTTAGCTTCTCATGTGATGATATGACCTTTCTCAAAACGTTATCTTGCTTGGTCAGCCACTGATACAAGGTAAACAAAAGATGCTTGTAGCTGTCTTCATTATTACGTAGGTAATTCCGGAAGTCATCAGCATGTAATTCAGGCAAAATCATCACAGTGTTCCGTTTTAACAATAAATTTCAACCCCAAGCACGTTTCATTCTGCGTTTCACAACGACACTAGATTTCAAACTTCGGTAGTACCATTACAATAGAAGCAGATCTTCATCATATTGTTGTTGGTGAAGACATATTGGTATGAATTGAACCAGTAAAAAATGTATGGACGATAAAATACCTCCCCCTCCGGTCTCCATTTAGTTGTAAGATGATCATTTGTCAGAAAGAAGAGTGTGTGTAATATGTACCCCAGATTGGTCAGCTTGGAGTGTTGCAAAACGACGTAACTTATATATAACATAGCAAGCATGTACAACAATATGTATAGAAGTTAGCCACGCGGCCCTGCATATGTAATAATGGCAAGCACTTTATGTGATTTAGGACGGTTAATGATGACCTTAGAACGTATTCCCATTTCTAGATGGACTGGTGTGTTGTTTACCATTAATTGTGGTATGTTCTGTTCCAAGATGTCAAAGCGTGCATTGCCATGCACCTTGCTTCTATGCAACCTGTTGTACACACATACGTGCATATCTTTACCCTACCGGTGCTCTACGCTGAAACTTTGGTCACAATTTAATGGTATCAGCATAGTTATCAGGATGTAGGTGTATAGGGATTTGGTATAGCTTTAGGGTCAAACAAACTAATGTGCAGTTTGGGCTATGATTTTATGAACACCCTGTATATATAAATCAAAGGGAAATTCTTCTGTTCAGTCAAGAGGTGTGTATATATATGGCATATATGTATAGGGCTTATGTATATGCCATATATATAGGGCTTATATATATATATAGGGCATATATATATATATATATACATCTTGATTGAACTCAAGAATTGCCTTTTGATTTATATTGAAAAGGAAATAATTTACTTGAAGATTAAAATATGGATCTTTTCTACCCATTGGGCCAATTTCATAATCAAACTAAGTACGTCTCGAGTGCGATTATAAAACAAATAAAAGATGACACTTACATATAGCAGAATGAAATAGATCGGTATTCACATGCGACATTTGCCCATACCATTTGAGTTTAAGTACGTGTCGTTTAGTATTTGGTATAGCTAAACTTATTTTTTATAAAATTTTAAAGTCGCCAAATGGTAAAATTTATATATAATCCTTCAAAAAGTTTCATTCACATATTTCAACTTTAACGTGTTTTATATCTTTATGCAATTTCCCCTAAATATGCTGTAAGTGATAATAGTAAATAAATGTATGTATATAAGTTTAATTTAAAATTAAATTTAAAACTTGTTTAGTATTATATGAATTGTTTGGCATACTATCTTTTAATCAAGAACACAACTAAATAGTGAAGACGCTGGTGGATTGTTTCGACCAATTATTTGGTGTAATATTATTGTTTTTTTCATTTAATTATTTTTCTTTAACACCACGTCTTACCACACGTTCGGGCTATACGCCTAAGTATTAATTACACTAATGTGTTAGGGATTAGGAAGATTTAATTTTAAAGGAAGTGCACCCGAATTTGCGGGCAGGTAAATTGGAAAAACATTTAAGAAAAACCACCCTTAGGTCACATACAGATAACGCTGGCTTTTCGTGTTGACACTTACTATGACGGTTTAGTGAAAAACTCTAGGCCATAGCCAGCCAATAATTTCAGGGGTGCCAGGCCTCCACCGTGGTTCGGATTCCACGTTAAACTGTAGGTCCTTCATTTCTATCTCACAATCACCCTACCATTACACATTAGCGTAAGAGCGTATAACCCGAACGGGTAGTAAGACGCGGTGCTAATAATAATAATTTCAGGGGGGGTTTAGCGGACACATCCCCCAATTGCTGGGAACAAGAAAAAATTCTATATGATAAACATTTCTAGAATCTGTTTGAAGTAGTTTTTTTCATGGTAAAATAACCCCCTAGCTGCCGAAGGCTTGTAAAATTTACTTTTGAAGCTCTGTGAAGTTTTTTATGGTAAAATAACCCCAAAAATGCCAAAAGCAAGGAAAATTTATAAATATTCAACACCTCTATAAGCTCTCTGAAGTGCTTTTTATGGTAAGACAGTTTCCTAGTTTGAAATTGAATCCTAATTTTTATGTTGTTTGAACCATAAATAAAGCCATATATATTTTGTTCATAAAATTTCGCGGGGGGGTTGAACCCCCAAACCCACCCTGGCAACGGTCTTGGTAAAATCCATTCCACTAAATTATATGTACGTACTCATACTGCCGTGTTTTGCTGTGTTGTAACATGTTAAGTGTTATCTGAGGCCGGAATGCGTGTTAACATGGCGTAGCACTCATCATCCGAAGATCTGAACTTCCAGATTTTCATAAAACTTGTTGAGGGATCAGAACGTGACACATGACTTTTTTCGATTTAAGCTGAATTTGGTGAGATTTTGAAAATAATGGATGAGGAAGCTGTGATTGGGTATCCATTCCTTTCCAATCCTCATCTAAAAGAAAATAGAAGAAACCAACCTGCCAGGATGGAAGCAATACAATGTTTCAGGAAGAATCTCGTGACAAAAGAAAGTAAAAAAATGTCCACTTTAATTACACCTACAGAAGACAACTTCCCACAGCCACTTCAGTCACATGCATCCTCACATTCATCTAACTACTTCTGTTCTTCCAATGATCACAATCATTTGGTTGTTGCATTTTTTTAGCTTTGCTTTCATCATGTCCAGAAGGATGGAAAACTCCTTTATTGACATCCTTTTGTACATTTTTTGAAACTATCTTTCTCTTTCAAAAGTTAGGCCATAAAGTATTAAATTCATGAAATTCAGCCCTATCGGCATTTATAGGATGTATCCACTCTCTCGTGTGATCCAGTACAAATAACAAACTAATCGTGACTACATTCTCCTCCTCTTTGTCAAGTTTATCTAATATTTTTTCATCCATTTTAGTACTGTCCACTTTAAAATTTTATGAAACGAATCGTACACAAAATGGTGATCAGAATCAAGAAGTCAACTGACAACAATTTAATGTACTGTACAAACGACACACTACATAACATACGTCAGAGCAGTGTGGTCTCTCGAAGCTAGTGTGTTGTGTTGTGTTGTCATATGTTGACACGTGCTGACACGAACAGTTAGCATAGTCTGTAGGCCACTTTAGTGCTCCTGACTGGGATCCAACCCTGATCTTCCCAACTTCAACAGTCTAGTCCAGCATGATAGTAGCGCATTAGACCACGCGACCACCAAAGCGGGCTTTAAAATAATCTATGGACGATGTAACATTTGGTGAATGTAGAATCCGTCTATAATACTAAACCATATCAAACAAGAATACACTCCCTGCAATCAATAAAATGTTCATGTACTTACCCTTTGTATCTTCTGGCTATAACAACCTTCAAGACTGGACTATACTCGCTGCGTCCTAAATTGAAGAATGGGACGAATGATCCTCGGGGTTACTGTATCTGATGTGCTAGGCGTACGAGTCAAAATGATTCCAATGGACCTCAGGAATGACGCTCACAACAGTACCGGAATTACGACTAACCTGCCCTCTGCGGGAAAGACGGAATCTACCACCAAGATAGCGCGTGATGTGTGTACTGGTGCTCTGGTCGAAAAGATCTTTTGTCAACACTGGTGGACGTGATGAAGAGAGGCCAGCCAATCCAAGCTTGACCGATGGTGTACGTGCTGATTTTCATCCATAGAAGTAGCCGATGGGACGTCACCAACGTGTATGGACACCCCCACCTGTCCCTTTCAACCCCAGGCGACTAGAAACACTATTTAAGCCTGTTGATTCTGAAGACGTGTCGACTATTAAATTGGACGCCTTCAGGAGAAGTAATGTCCTAGAATATTGTATTAGACACCGTCAGGATAAGTCTGGTCCTGGACGTGGACATTTTCAGGATATTTTTGTATTCTCTATATATTTATTTCATCGATATTATTTTAATAGACTTGAACTATGGCTTGTTCAATTTTGAAATTAAAGTAACGTATTTATTGGAATAAACTTAAATAGGCAACGTAAACTATTTGCTAAAATTAATATTGTTTGTAGTACTAAATTTTGTAATGAAACACTTAATTATTTTTGCCGCTAATTAGGCGCTAGTGTCAGTGAGGTCACTGAATATATCAGATTGCCATATTTTTTAAACTAATTTTTGCTAAAAGTATTTTATTTGAATTGTCTGAATTTATCTGTTAATGTAAACTCATCTTTTAACGATGTTTTCTTATTTTGAATTGTTTGGTAAAGTAACGTAAAATTTTGCTGATGGATTATCTTGACTTTGAATATTTTCCTAATTATTTAATTGAATTTAATTGTGGTTTATCTAGACTCAACACAACGCTTGATGGATTTTTGAGGTCATGTAAAATATTGTTTAAATTGTTATTTTATTGAATAAAATATTCATATTGTTACCAAATTGTTGCTGATGTCTTTCTTCTTTATAAAGTTTTGTAGCTTACCCCCACTTTCCTTTTAGTAGTGTGGCAGTAGCTAAAGAGGTAGTAGAGTGGGTGGTAACAACGAGTTAAGGATAGTTTGTTTTCCCATAGTGGCTTTACTGATGTTTTAAAGATGATATCTCTTCACGTCTCCGACAGTATAATTTGTTACGAACTTAACCCACAAACTACATGGCCACCGGTGTAGTTTCGACTAAAGTTAATTGCATTACTTCGGTGGGCAAATATTCTAACGCGCCACCATAGGAATAGACTTGACTAGTGAAGATAGGGATATTGGGATTCGATCCACGGTTGGGTGACCTGAGGGGTGTGAATCATATTAAATACATAAATTTCTTCCACAACGTGATTCTAATATGTACATATTATGATATTTACTCATCTGTAACTAAATAAAAGTCCACCTACACGCTACTATTAGTATTGGTATAATTGTAATTGAACCCAAGACATTCTCTGTCGTAGTGGGATGCTCTTAACGTTTATATACCCAAGCTCGTTATTTCAGATTGTGTCTAAATAAGGACGTGTGAGATCTGACGAACCCATACATCCATATACAGACTCGGCTTATAATTAATGAAATTTGACTTTGGGCATGACATGTTCATGGATGAATCAGTGGTTAGGGAATTGACTCTAAGCCAAAAGGCCTTGACATGCCAGGTACAAATATTTTTATAAAATTATTATATATTTCTGAATTTAGAATTCATAACTTTATTTACATTATAAAAACTAAAAATCAAAGAAATTTGTATTTTCAATAAAAAGTTAAACAAATTTATTAAATTTATCCAACATTTGTCTAATAACTTGAGACGCATTGAATTTTAAGGTATGTTTAGAAAGGAGTACCATTAAAAAATGAGGCATGTTGAACCTGTGAGTATATAGTTACCTGGAACAAACATGTGTAATAGAGGTAGGTAATACAGCTCGAACCAGACGTCACATCATAGTGTGATAACCTGGAGTATTCATTGAAGTGTATGTAGGTAATACAGCTCAAACCAGACGTCACATCATTGTGTGGTAACCTGGGGTCTTAATGTGAAGCTTAGTCAGGTAATTTATATAGTATTATTTTCATTAATAACAATATTATTAACATTATTATTATTATTTCATTGTGTACACCTGTTATACTAATTTTCAGCCCCATATATGATTTACTTTACCTTAACAATGATACATGAAACTCATCAAAGAGCAAGTTATTACTCGTGAAATCATTGAATCGCTTTTTATAGCTTATAATTATACACTTGCTAAAATTGTGCGACTAAATTTTGTTGGTCGAATTACCTTAAGCTTGGTTCATACGTCCACCGAAAATCGAGTGTAGAATCTACTTGAAGGAAACAGCCATTCACAGGCTTATAGTAATGTAAACTGGTCCACAGACTTTGCAATGCAAATCTAAATGTCTGATTATTAGTATATCTAATGTCCCTGTGAATAAACAAATATTTTATATCATTATCTTGATGAATGCTTTTTAACTGTTGTGTTGAGTAGTAAAACAAATAGACCCAAAACGATAACGACACGCACGCTTTCCATTTAACAGGTCGATTCAAATAATTTCACAACAGTAGACGCAGCTGTATTCCTTTATCTCACTTTGTAGGCACATACGCTTTGATCAATTTGGTAGGTTTAGGCGCATTACAAATGTTTAAGATACCAGTGGGTTTTTTTCTGAAATTTTATATGTTCTTACTAGCAGATTTTATGAAGAAGTGTGGACATAGCTGAAATTTTGTTCTAAAGGTGCTGAACGACCAACGCAGTTGGCTCTTGTATCTTGTGATTGGTTTAGAGCTCGTCTCGTGACTATATTTGAGTTTTATTCTTGTTTTTTCGGTGAATGTGTGAATCTACAGTATGTGAGGTCAAACCAACTTTACAGGACCAAGCAATATTCATACTAACCATCGTTTGTGACAAGGACGGATCCTAGATTTTCGGAGGTGGGGTTCAAGGGAGAAGGTTGAGAGGAGAACCGTACTATTAAAAAATTAAAAAAGTTAATTTATTAAATCTGTTTACGTTATCCGGTATTATTTGTTGAGCTATTTTGCATGTTCAAGTCTACTTGATCTACGGATTTGTGCAAGGCTATTTATATTGCAAGCAAATAATTTAATCAATTAGGCTTACTTAATTATTACTAAAAAAAATATATATAAAACTGATGAATGATAGAAATTTTGTGAAAAAAGGGGCTATAAGATAATCGTTTATTTGTATTTTTTTGTTATATTTTTTTATTTAAACTATGTGTTAAAATTGTAAATCAATTATTGAAAGTGATTGACACGTGAAGCAACTGGCCAGTGAGAGATAACGCAACAGTTCAAATAGTAGTGACTATAAAATAGAATTAATTGGTTTAATCTTATTAGTTAATCTCGTTGAGGAGGGGCATAAGACTCTAAATTCGCACCCTTGTGGGCATCATGAATAAAGGTAATCTTCTTTCAACTTTATGTGCACTTTGAGCTATTCACACCCGCCTCGGTGGCGTAGTTAGCTAACGCGCTAGTCGTGTTCAGCTCGACTGCTGAGGACGGAAAGATCGAGGTTCGAATCTCGGTCGGGTGAACTGGGAGTGGTTTTTCCTAAATGGTTTTCCACTCTCCCTCCACGCAAATGCGGGTTCACATCCTTTAATTCAACTGTCCCAATTCCTAATCCATTAGCGTAATTACAGTAGCCCCATGGCTTCTTTGGTGCTGACTGACAGTTCACAGCTGACTTCTGATAGCTTTAAATAGTTACCAGACCAAATTACGTATCCCTACGCCGAACCAGATGATCTGCAAAAACAAGTGTTTAGCAGCTGTCACTTTTGACAGTAAAAATTTAGGTATATACCTAAATGTTGACTGTCAGAAGTCAACTGTGAGCTGTCAGTCAGCACCAAAGAAGCCATGGGGCTACTGTAGTACTTAAAGCGTATAACCCGAACGGGTAGTAAGACGCACTGCTAAATAATAATAATAATAATAATAATAATAATAAAAATGAGCTATTCACTATTTGTTGTTGGTAATTCACTAAGCGAGAATCTGAATGGAACTCAACCTCATTTATAATAACGTTAAGGTCTGACACCTTAGCTCAGTCTATTGTGTGTCCGTCTACTGTAGTAGGGATAGCAGGTTCGATTCCTGACATGGTCAAAATATTTATATTTAGTGAAATGTAGGTTTCTTCTTTACCAATGTGAATTGATGGACGGGGGCTGGATGTTGTGTCTGTTATAGATTTATGTTAGTTTATAAGTCGTGTACTGATATGATCAGTCAGTTCAGAAAGTGCACGGTTAATATCTCAAATAAGTTTTAGAGAAAAAAAAAGGCAAATAACTATGCGGTCATTTATAAAATATTCCTTCAGGACGTTTATTTTTTTCTGTCTCCTAACCATAGTGAGATAGGCTTCGAAGCACGATTGGGCCATAAAATGCCAAGACTGGCAAGTGAGAGAGCTGGTGGATTCTCTCTTCTTTCTTTTTACCACCCGTAGCAGCAGCGGAGAACTCTTATCCAGATACATTAAACATGAAACCGGCCGTTTATGATGGAATGGAATGAACCGTGATTTAAAAAGTTAGTATTTTCAAACTTTTTACAACAGGGAAAAAAACAAAATTTTTGGCCAAAATAAATAACAAGTTGCTTCAGTAGATCTGTTAAATTTAAGGACGTTGCGACGTAGTGACAAATTAAGACAAGATTCCTCATATAAATATAGTACACGTTTTATTCTATAAGTTTTAAAAGATATGATTTTAAAATTAAAATAAACCTAAATTCTTAAATAATTATAAAAATATTATAGCATCACAAAATAGTTGTTGAACCTTAAAATAGTTTTCTGTAAAGGCGTTTTTTTTTAATCGTTCACAGGTTTATCTATTTGGTTTATTCACGAAAATGTCCTGTAGTGAGCTTCCTGCCAAGATGTAGATTTAAAAATGGGGTGTGGCTGTGTCATAGACACGGCCGTGTGTTGTACGTAAATACGTTTATGTAACGGGTTATATTTTTTTTATAAAATATTTTTATTTATGTATTTAGGATAAAAGCAAGGAAAAAAATAATTATTGTGTTACAATATAACTTTATTAATGATAAAATAGATTTTGATAATATTTTTTTATTCTAACACCTTATTATATTCACTGTCACTACTTTAAACTAATGTTTTATCTACAATCGATAGATTTTGACGATAGCTGACGATTAAAACTCAAACGAACATCGTAGCTTCTCCGAGTCAAAAGTTATACTAATTGCAAATCTCGATACGCAGCAAAATAACCTCAAAATGGCGGCGCTTCCCCCTCCACCGCGCGCGATGCGTCACTATTCTTGCGTATTGTAATGCATTCTTTGATCCTTTAGCTATCCAGTGGTATAATTTAATTTTGGATATAGAGGATAGATTCGAAACTACAACGCCAAACTGTATCCCCCGATTTTGTTATCATTAGGTTTTTTGGATTGCCCCCCGTGTGGTAGCAAATTTAAAGACGTATTCATGTCAAAAAAAATCCATCAAAGCAAATGTATATCTAGAATAGGAAGCAAGATAAAGGTAATTTTATTTGGAAATGCTACTCGATGTTGTCAAGGCTCAAATAGTAGAGTAGGTGTTTATACTCGTCAGTGGAAGAGGGAACCGTCATCGACGGGTAAATTAGAGGCCCCATAGGGTGAACTGCTAATTTTTTCCCCCTCTGTCTATTTCGTACATTGGCTTAAAGTGCTTAAGTTCTTAAGAGCGTCAAACTAATCCGCAACCCACTTTGCAAAATACCTTTGAAATCCCCAAGGAAGCAAAGTAGTTCATTTTTAATAATTTTATATTTTTAATTAATAATGAATATCCATAATAAGCATGGTGGAATTTGAACAGAAATACTTTTTTTTTCCTTTTTTTTTTTTTTGCACCACGTTT
>CABFVZ010000689.1:215782-259880 GCA_902151445.1 Timema monikensis | reverse complement strand
GGGGGGAATAGTCCCTCCACGGTGGTTCAGTCAGTCACTTTATCCTCCTGCTCACCTCCAAATCGGACGTACCCATAAACTTATATGTCCCGTCTACAACCAGTCTCTCCCGTTGGTCCGACTAGTACTTGTAAAGTATTTATTATTATTATTATTATTATTATTATTATTTAGCACCGCGTCTTATTACCCGTTCGGTTTATGCGCTTTAAGTAATAATTACGCTAATGGATTAGTGAATTGGGAAGGTTGAATTAGAGGAAGTGAACCCGCATTTGCGTGGAGGGAGAGTGGAAAACCATTTAGGAAAAACCACCCCCAGTTTCACCCGACCGAGATTCTAACCTCGATCTCCCCGTCCTCAGTAGTCAGTAGTGCTAAACACGACAAGCGCGTTAGCCAACTACGCCACCGAGGCGGGTTGAAGTATTTATTGTCTACAATAGCAACACGCAGGCGCAGTCGTATGTCGTAATCGTTTGTCTCAAGAGTATGAAAATTGACCACCTATTGCTGTCGTTAGCATAGCTGAATTAGATGACAAACTTTTTAAATGAGGTAAAATTTGTCAAATATTCAAGAACTTTTGATGTCACCGTGTAAATAAAATTAAACTCTTATGTTTCTACTGGAGAATTATTTGATTTATTTTGACCAAAAAATGTGTTTTTCTATAGTAAAAAAAACCTACAAGAACACTGACCTATTCTCGCGTCTCCTACATCCACACCTGACTTACGTTCAACCAATCAGAAGCAAATATCTTCACTACTGTATTCAACAAAAAAATGAATTTATTTATTTTGTCAAGGGTTAAAGTTCGTGAAAATATGTAGTTTTTTTTTTTAATTTAGCACCGCATCTTACTACCCATTCGGGTTATACGCTTTAAGTACTAATTACGCTAATGGATTATGAATTGGGAAGGTTGAATTAGAGGACGTGAACCCGCATTTGCGTGGAGGGAGAGTGGAAAACCATTTAATAAAAACCACTCGACCAAGTTTCGAACCTCTATCTCAACACGACTAGCGCGTTCGCCAACTACGCTACCGAGGTGGGTAGAATATGTTGTTAAAGCTAACGAATTTTAGATTTTTTAATAAAAGTAACAAACTAATACTATTTTCATTATGTTAATTTTAATCTATTTAACTCGTATTTGTAAACTTTGATAAAGGAGTCATATTGGTTGAAATTATGTTTACAGATATATTATTGTAGAGATTTGTTTGAGCAGAAAACAAACACAGCACGCCTTGCGAGTGCGCGTTAGGAGCGCACGTCCGACAAACAGGTGCGACTGGTCCTAAACTAGACATTACAGGGCAATATCTACAGTACATAGCAATAAACATTAAAAAAAACACGTGTCTAGACACACACATTCACGGTTACTTAAACCTTATTTGATAGCCTGGTATAATTTATTTTTTTAGGAACTTAATGTGCACTTTTAGAACAGATTGATAATATCAGCACACGATTTATAAACTAACTTAAATCTAGAACAGACAACACCCAGCCTCCAGGCCGTTAAATTCATCAATATTAACGTGGAAACTCGCATTTCACCAATGATACATTTTTCATTCCTGCAAGAAATCGATTCCGGTACTCGTATATATGTAGGCAGTCACGATACTTATATATTTAAGGTGTCAGACATTTGTAAGAATGAATAAAACAATCTTCGTAGTCATCATCATCATCGAAAATCTATCTGCCTACTGCGACAAAGATTTAAAATAAGGCTAACATTATCGGGTATGGTTATGCCAGGATCACGATCAACTTAACTTTAACTTAACGTAACGTTCACTTAAGGTTCACTTAAAGTAAAAATACAGATGTGTGAACACGATTCACGTAAATTAACGTAATAACTCGAACCAAATACCTGCATTCTAGATTACCTGTGTGTTTTGATCTGTGATTTGTAATATTTGTAAAGTGATGATCTGTGAATGTTTACTGTTTTCTTCCGATTTAATAAATATTTATCATTACCTTTTTATTTTAATTTTGCTTTAATATTTTAGTTTAATTATTCTGTTTCAATTTCCGATCACTAGAACTGAAGCAAAAGAGTAGACCTTGGTCATAAAACTAACAAATGAATTACTAAATATCCCTGATGATATCACTCGTGTAAGGATTGGCTGGCTAGATCACGTGATACTCTTCTTGTAACGTTAACTTATATACAATAATATATATATATATATATATTTATATATAACTAATATAAAAGTGAATTTCCAAATGCTCCTCTCAAGGGGGATGGCAAAAGGTTCTTGGCCATCCTCACAATTTTAGGCCTCACTGTCATTATTAAAGTTGATACCCACCAATGACGGCAATCGTGCCTACATAAATCTTCTGGCAATTGAAAATGAATTCCCGTGTCCGACACAAACAGGACTTTACCTGAAACATCTTTGTGATAAGAACAATTTCATCCTTTTAAACAATAGTTGGATATTTTAACACTGTATTTTACTCAGTTTAGTAATATCTTTCATGAATAATATTCATGTAACCAAAATAATATAAAACCATATTATTATAAGATTATGAGCGATTTATAAAAAAAAATATAATCTTCACTAATTCACAAATTTTAAAAATTCTTGTCAAAAAATATAATAATCAATGAGAAATTTCACAACCTTACATTTCACAACTTAATTACCATTCATAGCCATCAATACTAGTATTTTAATTTTTTTTTATAATTGTTATTACATTTTAATAGTTCCTTAATTTTCATCACCCCATATATTTTTATTAATATTCATCAAATGAATATCTCTGGATTTTTTTAATCTTTCTATTTTAACTTTGTATATTACTATGTATACATTTTGATCACTTGATAAGGCACAATATTACAAAGCAACAAGTTGATTGCCTTTAATATAAACTCAATCTTTCTCGACATTGTAATACTCCTTACTAAAATTATTATCACTACCAAAAATATTGACTTTGCTGTGTGTTGCTTCATTTACTGAGCTGGTGACTTATTTATTCCTTCTTATACTTTTTCTTTCATTCCCATAATTTGAATTCTCTCCTCATGGTATATTAAATTAGCTGGTTACGCTTGTCAATAAGCTAATGACTTATGTATTCCTTCTCTTTTCTATATTTAATTAATTTAGTTCAAAATCTGTTCGTGTGCGTTTCTTCATAGCCAACATTGCATTTGGTGGACTGGTAACTTTTTATTTATCAGGATCCCTTTTTTTTTCGTTCTCTTAGCTCACATTCGTTCTGAATACCTAATGAAAACCTCAGCTTTGTACTATATACAATATTGTTTGTTTATTTGACGTGTCTGAAGTTTAACAGTCAAAGTATCTTGGAATCGATAAATAATATATCAATTAAACCAGTTTTTGTAACAAAAAAAAATGATCAAGTCCCTATTAAACTTAGACTATATTGTATTATATTAAATTACTGTTCTAGACATTTATCATTACATGTAATTTAAAGACTTGTACTTGTTTTATTAATTATTAGCTTTTAATATATTCCAGTTTTATAAAACGATTCATGTCATGTGGGGGAGGGTGGTAAGTATATTTGAAGTCCACTCAATTTTATTAATATAATTTGAGTGACATACAACAAAACATCACTCGTATGTCATTCACCTTTATATGTGCCGCATGTATCACTGGACTTGACAGATGGAAATGTGCATAATTTACATTATCGGAATTGCAGAGTTATAGGAAGTATCTCTAGGGGTAAAATGGAGGTGAATGACCAGTCAACAATCAGGAAACTGTGTATGCTCTTTAAGCATTCAAACTCAATAGATTAATAAAATACATAATTAGTTGTAGTAAGGAACAATATATATCCTATTAGATAAAAATATAACTTGTGATTAATTCACTCCTAATTTTCAAGGAACAAGGGAATTCAAAAACTCTCAGATAAGGATAGATCTCAACTTATATTAACCTTTTTTGTATTTATAATATTCCAATTTTTTGTCATTTGACCTTTATCTTATTACACTATATTATAAGTTTCATCTATAATATCCCATGTTTCAACACTTGTCTTAATATATTTATGGTTTGTTAAATTGTAACTACATAAAATCCTGAAATTTTTAGAACAAACCAATTTAATAACGTTTAAGCAAAGTATAGGCTCAATTCTCAATGGAACTTTATTAATTCTTTTCGAATCATAATTATCTTGTCATCAATATTTTACACCTTATTTTATTTTAACTAATGTCTATAATACATGTATTTTAATATGTTTTATTATTTTGTTATATATGTGCTTTTTGACTCACATTTTTAATGTGTTTGTAAAGGTTCAATTATTACTTTTTAACCTAATTAAACTTTTCTCAATACATATCTATTTTCACTCACAATTATTGATTCTAATTGATTTTTGTTTCTTGTTTTAACAACAACTTTCCCACTCAGTCCATTAACTCTTTATGAAAATTATACTTAATTGATATTTTCAATATAATTTATATTAATAACCAATTTCTATCTTATTCATATCCTTCAATTTGATATCTATTTTTATCTAATAGGATCAATAGATTAAAATGTAATTTTTTCTAAATATGTGTTCTACTCATTTTTAATAACTCTCAAATAAAGTAAATTTTTCAATTCATATACCAATTATTTACGGACTATTTACTCTATTATTATTATTATTATTATTATTATTTTATATTATCTCATTAATAAGTGTATTTTATCAACAATACAATATTCAATTTCAAATATAATATTAATATTATTTAAAACTCCACAGCCAACATTTTCAAATAATATATACATATATATATTTAAGAAGTGTGTAGATTATTATTATATATATAACATTTGTAAATTACGGGTTTTAAAATCATATTAATTTTATGTTTATTTTATTTTGTATATTTAATATTAGTTACAACCATATATTTTAATAACGTCATAAATTTATATATAGGAATATATAATTGTATGTATATTTACATATAGTATATATATATATATATATATATATATATGCACACACAATAAAAATTTAAGACGTTATTAGAATCATTTGTTCTAAATAATCTTAATTTTATTTTGAAAATTGTATATTAAATTGTTGTAAAATTATACCTGTTATAGAGTATATCACGTTCAACAGAGAGACTTTTTAAACTACATATTATATTAGTTAGAGATTAATAAAGCTATTTAGGGGAAATGCACCCACATTATCATGGAGAGATACTACGTCCTTCCAGTCACCAAAAAACAAGATATTTTTAATAAGATCTAAAAGCTAATACCCAAATGAAAAACCTAGATACTACCCCAATTGCTGAGCTGATCACATATTGTCTTATTTATTTACACGTAGTGGTTCAATTTAAAAACACTTTATGAACCATATTTGAATCCAACTATATTATGTTATGGTCTGTATTTATTAAATAAATATTAAGTACTATTACATTGAGATATTACATCTGTACATATTTTTTTTAGAACTATAAATAACTCTATGGGCCAGTCCACAACTGAGCTATATAGACCCATAGACCGAGTAGCCACCATCTACTAACGAAGATAGTGCCAACTTCTGCGTGTAAAAGCTGTAATGTATAAGCCAAATCCTGCACCCGTTAATATCAATTTTCTATACCTTGGCCGCTACTTCTTCATTCAAGTATCTCCTAATTGGTCCTCACGAGATTCAGTCTGACCCCATTTTAGATCCACTGAGTCTCAGATAATCTGGGAGCACCAAGGATCGAACCCGGAACCTCTGGATCTATAGTCAGAAAGTCTGATCACTAGACCACAAAGGTGAATTTGTTCCAAGTAACAAAATACTAAAATAAAGTTATTAATAATTTTAGTAAATCATACGTAATACAATTATTTAAGAGACAACATCAATAAGAATTGGTATTAATTAATATGGTGTTTCAATTTTGGTACAGTTACATTTTTTTTTATTTGAGAGGTTTTACGAGCACTTTCTGAACCGACTGATTATATTAGCACACGAATTATAGATTAACTTACATTTAGAACAGATACAACATCCAGCCTCTGCCGTTAGTTCAGAACTATGATAATTTTTTTGGTTACGACAGGAATCGAGCCCGGGACCTTTAGATCAGTGAACAGACATGATAACAATTGAGGTAAGGTGTCGGACTACACTTAAATAAGTTTTCAACAAAATAAAATATTACTATTATTATTATTATTATTATTATTATTATTATTAGCACCGCGTCTTACTACCCGTTCGGGTTATACTCACCTAAGCTAATGTGTAATGGTAGGGTGATTGTGAGATGAAATGGAGGACCTACAGTTTAACGTGGAATCCGAACCACTGTGGTGGCCTGGAATTCCCCACATTCACAAGTTGTGATTAATACACGTCTTATCAGAGGTGAAGTATTGTACTTCAAATTGTTAATCAATATTCATTCAAACAAAGTTTAGTAAGTAAAAAATACTATCATTATAATAAAATGACAATATTTCCATTCATAAATAATGAAGGGTTAGATTTGTTTTTCCCTAGGTGCCTCGATGTAGTTCTCCTAAGCTTAGAATTTTATATCAGTTTAATCAGATAATTAAATATGTTTTTAAGTGCCTTGATGTAATTCTCCTAAGCTTGGAATTTTTTTATCAGCTTAATAATAACAGAGAACTAAATTATTTTTTAAATGCTTCGCTGTAATTCTCTTAGACTAAGAATTTTTTATCAGTTTATTAATAACAGATGATTCAATTTTTTTTAAGTGCCTCGATGTAATTCTCTTAAGCTTAGAATGTTTATGTCAGCTTAATAATACTAAAGAATTAGATTTATTTTTCCTTAACTGCCTCGATGTAACTCTCCTGAGCTTAGAATTTGGTTATCAATTTGATAATAATAAAGGATTGAATTAATTTCCCTTAAATGAGGAGATTTATGTAAAAGGACCTATCTCGAGATAGTCTCTTTTTTTAGGGAGATTGCTTTTAAGGTTCCGCCATACATATGTTGGTACGCTTGCAAAGTTTGGTTTGTATATCTTGAATATAGATAGCAGTGTGAAACAATTCATCAGCTGTTGTTATCTGTCTATTTTGCTACACATAGTAGTGAGGTTATATTTTCACGCTTTTATTTATTATTACAATAAAACAGTGTAAAATGTCTGACATTGTGGTTAGTGAGAAAGAAGAAATTAATAATTCAAGCACGAAGACAAAGAAACAGGCATTAGGAGATAGAAAATAAATTAAATTGAAACGTAATTCCGGAGAAGCCTATACAACAGCTTGTTCCAATATATAAATTAAAGCTAAATCATTTAACAGTGTGATAAATTATTGTTCCTAAGTTTGTTTTAATAAAAATCACTAAAGATGAACAACAATGTATGTTTTCTCTTTTTCATGAAACAGGTTCTAAATAAGAACAATATATTTTCTTAGGTGGTTTGTTGAGTCTAGACAAGACTGTAAATAAGGAAAAGTTTAAGTGTGATTCTAATAGTAAAACACGAGAAAATGTGTGATCATATTCTGTAAAATACATTGGCTAAAGTATTGCAGTGTGTCAAAAATTTCTGGTATCCCTTTATCAAATATCGGTTAAGCGGATTCGTATGTTTCAAGATAAAGTTAAGGGAGGAAGGTCATTTACTGAACAAGGTAAAACACACAATAATTGACCCCGTAACATAAAATAAATGTGTGGCCGATGTTTAATGAAAATTTAGAAGGAGTACCCCCTCAAATTATCACTATTCTATTAATAAATCAAAGAAGAACTGCTTTGAAAATCTCGATCCCTAATGGAATAAAAGTAGTGTTCCCGGCACCCTAGTACAATATGACCTTGAACATGATCAACATCATTTTGCGACAACAACATGTGCGTAGATATCCTATGTCCTGTTGGTTTTCACCAGAATAACAAATCAGGAGGTCTGTTGATTGCTAATTGCTAATTAATTGGGAAGGTTTCTAGCGTAGACTTCCCCACCACGTCTGGGAGAGTGGAAAACTGATATTCAAAACTCTGGGGAGGGCATGTTGCTGCCCCCCAGACATATCGATTGCTAAATAATTAAATTGGTCACACTCCAACCGCCCCCCTCAAGACATATCGATTATCGATGATTAATTGTCGATTATCGATGATTAATTATCAGTGCACGGCGCTCGCTTTGTCTCACAAAATCCTTGGCAGGGACTATAGAATCTAAGCACCATCCCTGGCGAGAACGTAGGATATGTTATTTTACAATCTCCATCAGAGCTTTTGAATAACATGCTGAAGGGAAAAAACAAGTTGGAATAACAAGGTTAAATTTTATACCCTGTTCGTCAAAAGATAACCTATATTACAGGTATCGGAACGGGATATCAAACCCGGTCCTCTGATCAAATAAGTATTATTAGCACCGCGTCTTACTACCCGTGTGGGCTATACGCTAATGTGTGAGATAAAATGGAGGACATACAGTTTTAACGTGGAATCCGAACAACGGTGGAGGTGTCACACCTTAGTTACACCTTACCTGGTGGCTCATAGTACACCTTCAGCCGCCCAGAGATGTTTATTGCTAATTAATTATTGGGGCGTTGGAGTATAGTTTACGAAATCACCTACCGCCTACCTATACCCAATGACACCTTAGTCACATCTTACCTGGCGGCTCGTAGTACACCTTCAGCACCCCAGACATGTTGATTACTAATTGATAATTGATGATTGCTAATTAATTATGTTGATTGCTAATTGATAATTGATGATTGCAAATTAATTATTGGGGGCGTTGGAATTTTATTTTACTAAATCACCTAACGCGTTAAGAAGAACTTTACGCCCTATGTCCAGCTAGAAAAATGCGGAGGGAACTGTACGGTGTTTAACAGAACAGAGTGGCAAGAACTGGGCAGCTACAGGTCGGTCATATCAAAGTTTTTCAGCAACCCCCAACCTCCTCAGAAGATTACCCTGACTAATCATGAAATATCTCTGAGACGCATGTGCGGCGACCGTATGGTCGTCATCAGCGAGAAACAAGACGCCGGGCTCAAACGAGTCGCCTATCTGGCACCTAGTTGAGCGCGTCTTTGTGACGTGTGGGACCTCATCGACGTCACCGTCGACCGCCGGGATATGTGGTCGAATCCCCCGCACGCTATCGCAACGATTTGATCAACACACTCGTCGTGGATGTATGCGACGCGCTAACAGAATCAGCGGATGTCGTCAATCTCGAGCAGCCTACGTCGAAAACGCACATCAGAAACCTGGATCTTATCAGTACTACCTACTATAGACGTCAAGTCGTCGTTTTGGACTATTACATGTTGGATTCTGAACTAAAAAAATTTTACTAACGCATCTAAGAGACACTATAGAAAAACTTATCAACGAATATATGCATCATTCCTGTAAAGGTGTATAATAAATATATATATTTGTAATATCTGTGTTTTATTCACTGTTTGTTCCCTACGAGTCCCAACCTGGCACTAGGGTTGTCATCGGACGTGGCGGAGACCCAATTATCAACATGTCTGGGGGGCTGAAGGTGTCATTGGTAACAAAGTTAAGTTACTATAGACTATGGGTTACGTGACTTGAAACACAGCCACGCGTAGATAGGTCCACTACTTGCGTCACAGGATGTTTTCATAGTCTCTGATCGAGATGGTAAGAAGTCCTCGCCAGGGATGTTGCGAGGCAAATGCTCTAGCAATCAGGGGGCGTTAGGTGATTTAGTAAAATAAAATTCCAACGCCCCCAATAATTAATTAGCAATCATCAATTATCAATTAGCAATCAACATGTCTGGGGTGCTGAAGGTGTACTACGAGCCACCAGGTAAGGTGTGACTAAGTTGTGACGCCTCCACCGTTGTTCGGATTCCACGTTAAAACTGTAAGTCCTACATTTCATCTCACACATTAGCGTATAGCCCGCACGGGTAGTAAGACGCGGTGCTAATAATACTTATTTGATCAGAGGACCGATTTGATATCCTGTTCCGATACCTGTACTATAGGTTATCTTTTGACGAACAGGGTTTAAAATTTAACCCTGTTATTCCAACTTGTTTTTGTCCTTCAGCATGTTATCCAAAAGCTTTGATGGAGATTGTAAGATATCATACTCTACGTTCTCACCAGGGATGTTGCTGTATATTCTATAGTCCCCACCAAGGTTGTTGCGAGGCAAAGCGAGCGCCGTGCACTAATAATCAATCATCAATAATCGACAATTAATCATCGATAATCGATATGTCTCGAGGGGGGTTGGGAGGGGTGTGACCAATTTCATTAATTAACAATTGACATGTCTGGGGGGTAGCAACATGCCCTGCCCAGAAGTTCGAATCTCGGTTTTCCACTCTCCCGGGCGCGGAGGGGAAGTCTACGCTAGAAACCTTCCCAATTAATTAGCAATTAGCAATCAACATGCCTCTTGCTTTGTTATTCCGGGGAAAACCAACAGGACATAGGATATCTACGCACATGTTGTTGTCGCACAAGGATGTTGATCATGTTCAAGGTCATATTTTACTAGGGTGCGGGGTACACTACTAGTAACATTATTTAAGTCATTCAAAGAACATCACAAGGATAAAACAGTCCAGCAATTAAAAAATGAGATACAAATCCCATCACAAGTATTTTAAAAAGCAAAAAATGTATGCTTTTAAATTACCGTGCACTGATGTGTTCAATTTCTGTACAGAGTCAACAGGGAAACTCAAGATTAACCCAACAGATCAATGTAATATTATGATTGAATTACATAAAAATAAAGGCTGAAGCTTACAAAAAACTTAAACGGGAATGGATTGACACCTGTAAATCTGTTAGTAGTCGAACTCTAGTATTAGAATTAGACTACGCTCAAAACTTGCCTCTCCCGAAAACAAACGTAACTTCTCAGTTGTACAAGAGGCTTCTGTGGTTTTTCTTGCTCAATGGACACTGCCACAATGACGATAGCAGTGCATTCTATTACTATTTATAAACTGAATCTAGAAATAACTCCAGCACAGTTTGTTCATTTGATAATTTTCTATTTTCTGACGAAGCAGGGGAACAGAATAAAAGTATTACACTAACAACATTTTGTAGTTGGCTTTCCATGAAACTGAAAGTAAAGATAACTCATATGTTTCCAGTACGAGGTAATTCTTACAACCAACGTGACCGAAACTTTGGGTATATACAGTAATCATTTGCGTAAAATTGAAAAAAAAAAGCTAATCCTATCGACTATTTGAAAGTGTTTGAAAAATGTCGAGTCAAGCCATCCCCATTTATTATAAAAATGGCACAGCTATTATATAAAAATGGGCTGATCTGCTGCTGGATCACAAAAACCTAATCCAAAAGAGCAAGTTTTCGAAATATATTACTAACACCGTCTCAGCTACCCTGTGGTGGGAGGTGTTCTTGTTTCAAGGTCGTATACAGGTCAATATCTTCCATTTAATTTTTGTTAAGAGACTTGACGACATGGGGATGTTACTTGATCCAGTTGAACCAGTTAAGCTAACTCTAGCTAAAGAAGTAGATGTGAGAAGTCTTTTTAAGTTTTTGGAACCCGATCACGTTCTCTGGTTCGAAGAAATCTTTAAAAAATATATATTTAAGTTCTGACATTAACGTGACATATGTTGATGAGAATATTGCCAATGTTGATCAAAAGATTTTTGTTTAACAATTCAACCAAAGAAAACTTAAAATGAAAGACTGAAAATTTTGCATTTCACATGAAAAACCAAAATGTTTATCTCATTTTAAATTATTTAAGACTTTTTTTTAGTGAATATCTTACACATTAAAAAAAGTACATAAATATAGCTACTATTTGTCCAAATTCTATTTATCATTATTTCAACTTAGGTCACCCTTAAAAAGTTTGAAAACACCATTAAAAATTAGTAATCTAAGTAAAAAGGTCCTCTTACACTTGTTCTATGTAAACAGGGCACTTGTGGGCCATAATATAATATTTAATTACGCATGCATATAAAACATGTAAGAAAATTATGAGTGACTGTTATTTTCCAAAATATGTATACCATGGTTTATAAAATTTCTTAAATTTATTAAAAACTTATTGTAAATGTAGCATATATCGTAAATCTTTAAGCGCCGTTTTCTCAAAACATGATTTTTCAAGATGGGCCCCTTTTACATAGAACTCCTCAAATGCCTCGATGTAATTCTCCTAAGCTTGGAATTTTTGTTATCAACTTAGTCAGCCTCGGGTCAATTGAGTTGATATAATAGGTATATAATTTAAAGAGTGAATAAAATGCCATTTGAAAATATACAAGTATACATTCTCAGACAGGTAATAGTTCAATTACTACCACTCAAATAGGCTAGCAGCGTTTTATGTTGTTATATTTATTTATTTTTGCAAGTAAAATACATGCATAGCTGCGTGGTCACGACAGCTCATTCTGTTCAACCAATAAAATAGGAGACAATTTTATAGGCAGACCAATATTGCTTATTATATCCAAATATAGTTTTACTCAAAGTTTTTATTCCAGCACGATTTACATAAATAAGGTCACATGATTTGCTTATGTTAATGAGAAATCAAATCTATATAGCTAGGTTTTATTTTATGCGCATAGGGGAAGAAGTTTATAAACGCGCACATAATAATTATGTGTGCGTTTATAAACTTCTTGTTAAATCAAGGCACTTAAAAATTATGGTGGGATTTTTTCCCCTTTAAAAAGTATTAATAAGCTGCAATAACTTGCTTTTCAAGATATTTAATCAAATTTCAATTGAGTCATGTTATCCTATTTTGTTTTTCAGAAATACTAAGTAAAACTTTTAGGAAATGAAAATACTTAAAGTAAATAGTGATATAATTCAATATATATTTCCCCCCATTTTAAAAAAACTACAAAATAAACGTTTTCTATATATGTTAGTTACTTAAAGTTTTCTAGCTTATTGACTATCTAAAATTAGGCAAATATTTTATAATATTTAAACTAAATTGTCTGAGAATAAACTATTATAATCGTGAAAAAAATGGTTTTAATGATTTCAAATATATGTTTATGAATTATAGAACCAACATTTTATGTTAGAAAAGTTTGGTCGTTTTTATGAAATTATTAAGAGAAAAGGTAAAATTAGATGTATTTTTTAGATGATTTAATTAAATGTTTTTTTCAAATTGTCAAAATATTGTTTGTATATAATTATTTTCCTTAACTATATTTAGGGAATTAAAATCATGATTTTAATAGAATTTAAATATAAATAGTATTAATTGATTTTTAATAAGTTTGTGCTGTTTATTAATCTGTACCACGTAGTTTATCCATTAAGATGATCGTCTGTCTTAAATCATGTTTTACCACAAACGATCCACATTTAGTTACGACAGTGAATTAATGATTAGTAAGATTTAATTTAGATTAAATGTATCCACATTTTTTTGTAAGGGGAGTATGAAACTATCTAGGAAATACCGCTGTCAGTACACTCCCCCAGGATTCAAACCCTAACCCCTCCATTACCAACAAATCATAGTGGATGATACTGACATTTAATCGATGTGTCCACTGATGCGAGTATTTGTACAGCAAAAGTAATCTAACAAAAATCGGTGTTCACATGATCTAAAGCGTCACCATCGCATTGGATTGGATTATCGGTCATATGACGCTTTATATCCTAGTACTGTTCGAGCCTATTTAGGTTGGATTATCTGTCATAGGAAGCTTGATGTTCTAGTACTGGTCGAGCCTATTTAGGTTTTTTTTTCTAAATGGTTTTCCGCTCTCCTTACAAGCAAGTACTGATATATTTCAATTGAAATTTTACCTTCCTCAAACCTATAACACTAGATATTGGTCCAAACAGGGATTGAGCTACTGGGGAGCGGAAGAGGTTACGAAATGATGGGTTACATAGCCTGTACTCATCACAAGACAATGTTAGGCTGATCAAGTCTCGCAGATTATGGTAGGCAGGACATGCAGCACTAATGTGAGAATCTAGAAGCTTGTTCAGGGTACTGACTGTCAAACCCAATGAGAAGAGACCACTGGGAAGATCTAGATGCAGATGGGAGGATAACATTAGAATGGACCTGAAAGATATAGCGTGTAATGAGGTGGACTGGATAGAACTAGCTCAAGATAAGGATAGGGTGTAATGAGGTGGAGTGGATAGAACTAGCTCAAGATAGGGATAGGGTGTAATGAGGTGGATTGGATAGAACTAGCTCAAGATAAGGATAGGGTGTAATGAGGTAGATTGGATAGAACTAGCTCAAGATAGGGATAGGGTGTAATGAGGTGGACTGGTTAGAACTAGCTCAATATAGGGATAGGTGACGTACTTTTGTAAGTGTAGTTATGAACTTTCGTGTTTTTAATGTCATAAAGTAAGTAAGTTAACATTTTAGAAAACATTCTAAAAATAATCTTTCGTAAGGAGTTTATAGTATGTTATAATAACAAAGACTACAATAAGAATTGAAATGAATACTAAAAGTTGAATAGACGAAAATGATGTAAATGTGTAATCAGTTTAATACAAGAGATTGAGCAATATACTAAAGTAAACAATTATATGGGATAGAAAGTGGACTAAAAATACTGTGTACAAACATAGTTGGCATATTTAAATGAAATGCAGGTCAGATTAAAAGTATAAAAAAGTATAAATAAATATAGTTAATAGGAAATACATATAAGTGTTGACTAATTAAAATACACTTAAAATTAGTTTAATAGAATTAGAAACTTTAAACTCATTTAATTTAAAATATCTAAATCTAATCTATCATTGTTTACTTTAGTATATTGCTCAATCTCTTGTATTAAACTGATTACACATTTACATCATTTTCGTCTATTCAACTTTTAATATTCATTTCAATTCTTATTGTAGTCTTTGTTATTATAACGTAAGTAAGTTAGTTTAACCTGAACGGAAACTAAGAAGTGGTTAAAGGAAGAATTTTTAGGTGTCAATGACCGTCAGAAAATACGTTCTCTAAAGTAAATCATTGAATAAATGTATATAAAAAATTACTATTCAAATCTTACACTTGTTAAATAAATTCATCACTATAGTTTATAATCAGTTCTGACCCATATGTTTAGTCCCTGAAAAGAGAATAGATAACGCTTTTACATTTTAGATGATTAATTAAAACAAGTATACTCACTAACTGTGACGTTAGATAGATAATAAATATTAACTTTAATTAGAGATGGAATCCTGGATTCGTTTAGTTCTGGAGTATTGAAGGCTTGGAGGGATTTAGAAAAATGGCAAAAAATAAATACACACTTGGTATGAAGTAGCTACTTTTTGTAAAATACGAACTTTTTATTTTTTCGCTGCCAGCATTCATAACATTATACTAGATGTTAGTGTCATTTTCAGGTATTGATAATATTATATATCAATAGTGACAGATAAATGTTACATGGCTTGACTTATGAATACGTGAAAGTAGATCTATTAAATCTTCTATCAAATAAGATATTCCTAAAAAAAATATGTATAACTAGCTCAAAATAGGGACAGTTTGGGATAAGGAGAACAGGATATAACTAGCTCAACATAGGGATAGGGTGTAATGAGAAGAATTAGATAGAACTAGATCATTATAGGGATTGGTTAGAACTAGCTCAGGATAGGGATAAGGTGTAATGAGGGGGAATTGGATAGAGCTTGCTCAAGATAGGGATAGGGTGTAATGAGGGGGACTGGATAGAGCTAGCTTAAGATAGGGATAGGGTGTAATGAGGGGGACTGGATAGAGCTAACTTAAGATAGTGATAGGGTGTAATGAGGTAGACTATATAGAACTATATCTAGATAGGGACAGGTTGTAATGAGGTGGACCGGATAGTACTATCTCAAGATAGGGATAGCTGGCGCACTTTTATAGTGCAGCAATGAACTTTCGAGTTCCTAATGCAATAGTGAATAGAAGACCACCTCTATTATCTCGTTCTTAATAGCTCCTGGCTACAGATCCATAGTTTAGTCCAATTCCAGGCACTTTAAAAAAAATCTGTGAAGCAGTGAGTCTGTAACGAGGTCTAACTCACCCTTGTGAGGATAAATGAGGAGATACTTGAATAAAAGAGTAGCAGATCTGGTATAGAAAACTGAGATTAATGGCTGGAGACCTCGATGTGCTGACCACATGATACACTCCATCCGCAAATGTTGGCACTATCTTCTCTAACGGTGGCGGCCACTTGGTCGGTATAGCTCACTTGAAGGCGCCCACTTTGGAAAAGAAAAATTAAATGCCGTAGAGTGAGTAAGTAAGTGACTTGTTTTATTATGCGATCACTTATGAGGCTTTTAATTACAATATTATATTATCTTAGCCAAGAGGCAAACTAGAGGATATTATGTAGGTATGCCTGCCTGCTTGACTAACAAGAAAGAAAAAAAGACTTCACAAATTTACTGAACAAAGTATTACATAATAATATTATTATTAATAATAATAAGTAGATTATAATTGTTTGAAATACAGCTCTACTAATTAGAAGAATGGAATTGCGTTTTTTGAGATAAAATTTCACCAAATTTGGTTCAAAGCTTGCACTGCCTGTCATCAAAATTGATTGCAGATGTTTATCTATTAATGCTGACTTGTATTGGTATTTTACGTATTTCATCTTTGAAAATGTTTTTTTCCGCAAATGTGGGTGCTGCTATCATCACTATACTCCAAAGCCACATGGCTGACTCACTCACTGATATTAATGTTTACCCACTTCCAGATGAGATAGAAGTTTGAAATTTGGCAAACTTATAGCTTCTAGCGTGTAACCGAAGGGAAAATTCCAAAAAGTACAAAAATTTAATCTCTAACCTCCGAAAAGAATTCAAAATGGCGGAGCAACTTTATAGTCGGTGTGGATCTTTCTCTGGAAGCCTCTTTTAGCTAAACCATAACACCTATCAACAAAGGGATTGCACCAGGAGCTATAGATTTTTTGATTTTAGGTAAACTTTGCACATTTACCACACATTTAAAAAAAAAATTCTGACACTTATGAGACAGCTAAAATCATAAAATTGTAAAAATATATCAACGCTCAAAACAACGCTGGAATTACATTAGTTTATGCCAGGCCTCCACCGTGGTTCGGATTCCACGTTAAACTGTAGGTCCTTCATTTCATCTTACAATCACCCTACCATTACACACATTAGCGTAAGTGCGTATAACTCGAACGGGTAGTAAGACGCGGTGCTAATAATAATAATAATAATAATAATAATAATACATTAGTTTAAACTAACTGGGGGTTTGGGAGTGGAGCTCACAGACCTAAAACCCCGATTATATTATATTAATTGACTATATTCATCCCTTGGAAGACATTTATGGAATTCTGTTGGATTCTTCTATTGAAATTTGCCTTTTAGCATGTCATAACACTGCAGATAAATCACTTACAATTGAAGGTTAGGTGTAAGCTTCTCAATTAAACAGTCAAAAAGATTTTGAAATATGGAAATGTCTTCTGAACAAACATCAAGATACGAAAAAATGCTGCTGGATTTGAATTTGAAAATATAAAATTCCATTCTTAGCTTGCGGGCCGTACAAAAAGAGGCAGTGGGCTGGGTTTGGCCCATGAGCCATAATTTGATTACCCCTGGACTAGATTGAGGTTCCAATCGCAGTTATGTGTTTTGGTTGGTGGTTTTATATAAATTATATTCCACTCTTACTCCACGCAAATGTGGATACAATTCTTATAAATTCAACTTTACTAATCCCTAACACATTAGCGTGATTAGTACTCATGTGTAAAGCCAAAATATTAGAAGGAAAAAAAAAAGGATATTTTGAAAAATATAATATAGGACATAGCTTATTTAACGATTAACGGTTAACGGTCAGAAGATTTAAAGGGGGAAAAGAAACTTAAGTATTAATACTATATAATATTTCAGTCAATCTTCAATTATATATATATATACAGTATAGTATGTTTGGAAACTCATAGCCCAAACTGCACATATGGTTTGGGTGAACCAAAATTAATACAAAATCCCTATAAACTTTTATTTGGCAAAATATGCTAATACCATAAATTGTGTCCAACGTTTCAGCGTACAGCGCTGGGAGAGCAAAGCTGTTCAACCATGCGTGTACGACAGGTTGCATAGGAGCTAGGCGCATGGCACTAGACACCTCGACATCTTGGAGCACGGCAGCAAAACATACCACAATATAAACAACACACCAGTCCATCTAGAAATACGAATACATTCTGAGGGTGACCATCAACGGTCCTACATCCCAGAAAGTGCTTGCCATTATTGAATGTGCAGTGCAGCGTGTCTAGCTCCTATGCAACTTGTTGTACACAAATGTTTGCACAGCTTTGCTCTCCCGGTGCTGTTGGAACTTTGAACATAATTTAATGGTATTACCATAGTTTTCCGGATGTAGGTGTACAGGGATTTTGTATTACTTTTGGTTTGAGCAAGCTATGTGTGAAGTTTGGGCCCTGAGTTTCCGAATATTCAGTACATATGTGACCAATTACGATTAAAAGAAACAATTTATCATAGTGACATTTAAAATTGAATTATATTTATTTTTATATAATTATGATTCACCTCACTTGAATGCGGAAAACTTGGTTGTTATAAGCCCACGCACTGAATAAGGAATATTTTTTTTTTTAGCACGTGCGTAAGACGTACCGGACCCACTTTTCTAGAGACTAGCGCCGTCCCATTTTTGGCTTTATGTCACATGCGCTAACCTTGACTTCAGTAGCTCACATTTGGAAGGAGGGAATTATTAAAGGAACTACTCATAAATAAAAATAAGGAAGGGGAGAATAGAGATAAAAGAAAGTAAATAAAACTTATCTATGTCTCAGAAAGGAATCATCAAACTCCTCCAAGGCCTGCCCTAAACCTCCAGAAATGGACCTGAATTTTAGCACCAACAAGCCTACAATATGTGCGTGTGTGCCGTTCTATGATTTTTACCTATCTCTTTCTCTCTCTTTATGAGTCTCTCTCTCTCTCTCTGTCTTCTCTATCACCTCCCACCGGCCCCACTTCGCTCATAAAACGATGCAGACACAAGAGAAACGGGCTTTCTTGTGGTACCCCCCTCATAGAGAAAGAGATAGACCGCATGACGTCACGCGGAAACATTTTCGAATGGACCAATGAGACCAAGGTAAAATGGTTGATAATGTATAAAGGTAATGGTGAAAGATTCGGAGGCAGTTGGCCTGTGCATTGCAGTGAGTGGCTGCATTTCGGACTGGATGGATGGATGGATGGATGTGAACTCCTTTTTTCCTAACGTTGACTTTCTCTTCCTAGAACACAATCTTGTGTGGTTTTTCTAGCTTTACCCTTTCTTCGTTGATGTCTCGTGTTTAATGGATGCGTCTCTCTTTTTTTTTTATTTGCGAGTGTGTGGAGGGAATCAAATTCTTCTATCCAACTCGTCGATTCCAGCATGATCAAGGTATTTTTTTAATTTCTTAAGTCCGTCTGTTTTATGTTTAAATTGTAGTCATATCACCTCAAATTTGGAATATATCAAGATATCCCTTCTTTAAACTTTTCTTCTATTACGATTTCGAAAAAAAGATTAACGCAACGTATTTTGAAGAGATAAACGTGTTAATTTAGATCTAAATGGTACATAATTTGTGCAAACATTATGATATATAATTAATACAGAATTTCACTTTGTCTTATTTCATTTAATAAATGTGTATTTGTTTTAAAGCCATTTTTTTAAAAATTTAATAAGGCTAGTGGCCTGTTCGTGCGTTGAATTCATTCATGAAATCGTTTATTTATTGAGTCTTCTGACAAACGTGACAGTTAATTTAGTCATTTAAGTTGGGATGATTAGAACGTGTGATATGCAATTGGATTTTCAGTTTTGATAAGACTGGGATAAAACTTTATATAAAAAAAAGTCTTCAATAGATACGTTTGGTTTAAAATGTCTATACATTGTAATATTAACAATAATTCTTTAACATTTATCTAAGCAGCACGGATATTAACGAGGATTTTTTTTTTCTCTTTTTTTAAAGATATCTGTTAAAAGTTCGTTATTTTAATGACGGATATTCAGGATCATTTGAGATTACCATATGTATAAAAATTAAACTAGAGATATCTACTAAATTTTTGATTTATTTATAGCAAAGAATTTTTTTTTTATAAATGATTTCAAAACACTGATCTTAACTTCCACTTACACCTTAATATCAATATTTATAATTTGAATCCATGGTCATATAAAGTATTAATATTGCGTGTCTGGGTAACATCGCTCATAGCCCAGTTTGTGGCGAGATTAGCCAGTACTAATGTACCGTTGCCCAGGGGATACCCGAATGTACTATTCGTACAACCTTTCCGTGGAGGCTCTTTCCATGTCCCGATGTAATGAGATGATGATGATGATGATGATGATGATGATAGTGACAATGAGGGTTTTATTGAACCAGTGGAAACACTTAAACCTAGTTAACAAAATCATAATGACCTATGATGATTTTATTAATTATTTTTATATTCTCAACATTTCACAAGTTAAAATTGTTGTCTGATTTAATAAGAATCTTTTTTAGCACTTTACAGTTTTCAATCAGCGTATGAGATGAAAATATATGTATTGTTTCCCTTTTATGTTTAAAGTTTTATTCAAATAAATGAAAATCTCTAAGAATAGGCTTAGGCCTGTATTAAAGTTTACGCATTAGACTATTTAATCCAACAAAGTCTTGAGAGATTAAATTGAATAATCGTTACTTATAGTGTGGACATTGGTTTTACTCTGTATAAAATGTATATATTATAATTCCCTTTACCGTGACTTTTTTTTAGCATCACGTCTTACTACCCATTTGAGTTATAATCTAATGTTTTAACCAAGCAAATATATTAGGAATGAAGTAGGTTGAGTTTATTTGGTCAGAAAGTTTAGTTTTCTTCGCGTGATTATATCAACAGTTGTTGAATACCTGTCATGTGACTAGAAACTTTTTTAAATGAAGAGAAAAAGTTGTCATTAAATTTCCATGACACCTTGAGAGATATTCAACAACTGTTGATATTAACACGTGAAGTAAATTAAATTTTACATTTGTATTGAATACACGTTTGATCTATTTTGACCAGAAAAAAATATTCTATAAAACTACAAAAAAAAACCTTTTATTGGGTCAACTACATTCTCACTTTAAAGTTGGTATCTAGCAAAAAGTTAAAGCACTTTCGTAAGAAGGAAAATTGACAGTACACACTTTATATTTGTTTAATGTGAACCACATTCTGTTATTCCTGGATATCATAATATTTACACTACTGTGATAGGGAGAATTAAAACATAATGGAGACAAAATGTACCCACATTTACATGGAGACAGGTAAGGAAACCAATTAACCTCATACACCAAGGATTGATTGCTCCTCGTCACCAATTATTTTGCCATTTTGGGAATCAATCGTTGGGCGCTAAGTTCTGTAGGCTTACACACTACTTACTGAGTAAAGGTGTAAAACCAAACCACCTATTTGAATTCGTTTTAAAATAGAGTTAAAGTAAGTTTTGCACAAGACAAGACTATACTCACTATTTTGATAAAAGAGATAGCAAATAAGATTGTTTGAAAAAAAAAATTACATACAATTATAGTTAGTGTATTCTACATATGTTAAAAAAATAATTACATCTTATTTAATCTCATTTATTTTTTTAAGCTCATGATCATTGACTAGTTGGATAGTGTGTTTATTATTTGATGATTATATATGATTGGCACCTACTCTACTCATCACAAGACATTGATAGGATTGTAAAGTCTCGTAGATTACGATGGGCAGGACATGCAGCGCGCATGGCAGACTTTAGAACCGTTTTCACGGTACTGACTGGAAACCCAATGGTAAGAGCCCACTGGGAATACCAAGGCGCAGATGGGAGGATAACACTAGAACAGAACTAAAATAAATAGGGTTTAGTGAGTTGGACCGGATAGAACAAGCTCAAGATAGGAAAAATTTGTAATGAGGTGGAGTGGATAAAAAAAGCTCAAGATAGGAAAAAGGTGTAATGAGGTGGAGTGGATAGAACTAGCTCAAGATAAGGATAGGGTGTAATGAGGTAGATTGTATAGAACTAGCTCAAGATAAAGATAGTGTATAGTGAGGTGAACTGGATAGAACTGGCTCAAGATAGAGATAGATTGTAATGAGGTGGATAGGATAGAACTAGCTCAAGATAAAGATAGTGTATAGTGAGTTGAACTGGATAGAACTGGCTCAAGATAGAGATAGATTGTAATTAGGTGGATTGGATAGAACTAGCTCAAGATAGGGATAAGTCGCGTACTATTTCAAGGGAGAAAATTAGATTCTGTGTTCCTAATGCCATAGAGTTAGTAACTAAACGCCAGGTAGGTTACTACTATATTATCTTTTTAGAAATCTCTGATTATATGTATAAAGAATATACAAGCATAGACATGTAAAAGCTTATTTTAAAATAAATAATTACTTTACTTATTGCTTGCAGGAAACACTAGCTTTTGCTATTATAATAATATATTTTAACAGGCAGGCACACAATTAGGTCGACTAAATTGATACAATTTTCCTTTACCTTCAGATTTAACTAACTTAGAAACATGTTTAAGTATAAACTGAAAGGATCAACCCTTTTTTAAAGGTATTTATCACCTGTTATACCTTTTAATTCGCCATTACTTCTGTGGCTCAACGTTTGAAGATAAGTTATACGCTATTTTATTTTAATTCACACACATTCCTTTAAATACACTTTTTTAAAAAAAGATCTTTGTTAATTTTTAAGAAAAAAATATATATATAAAGAAGAAGGTCTAGATGTTATATTTATACTTAGTTTGTACCCAAGAATTATTAAGAAAATTCTAGCTGTAGTTTTAAAATTGTAAGCAGAGCAAGTATCTTCATTAAGAATCTGTTTCCAAACATATATGATGACTTTGGCCTCCTTTATTTAGATTTTTTAAAACCACAAGTGAGTATTAAAGATAAATAGCCCCCTAAATCACACACACAAGGCAGTAGCTATCCAATAATTTCAAGATGGGGGGGGGGCCTTGGTGGGCACATTCGCCAATTGCCGGAGGCTAGAAAAAAATATAAATGATAAACAGTTCTAAAATCTATTTTAAGGTTTTTTTATGGCAACATAACCCCCTAACATCCGGAATCAATGATAAAATTCTATATATTAAACACCTCTAGAAGCTCTTTGAAATGTTTTTTTTATGGCAACCAAACACATTAACTCTAAAAAAAAACTCTGAATATATATTCTACATTTATTCTGTATATATTATATATATTCTAATATATCTAAAGTTTTTTTTATGGTAACACAACCCCCTAATTTGTACTTGTACCTTAATTTTGATATTTTTTGAACTATAAATAAAGGCATATATATTTTGTTTATAAAATTAAGGGGGGAGGGGTTTGAACCTAAAAAAAATATATTGAATACGGCCTTACTTAATGGCGTAATAATATGTAATTTTTTAGCCCAGGAGTGAGTCTAAAAGATAAATAGCCCCTTAGAACACACACACATATATATGTATATTATATATAAGTGTGTGTGTACTTAATATCTCGTCCCTTGTGAAAGCAAGTGTGGATGTTACATATTCACTAACATATAACGTGCTAATTACATAACTTGTGGGCCACAGGTTTTTAGACATTACGTAAAAGTCACCTGCTTACATTTGTTAACCAAATGATCAAACTGACAAGTTTTCTCAAGTTTATTTAGTATTCAATTGTGTCACTATCAGGTGTTTTGAATTAAGGGCACCACATACTTGAGGTAAAATAACCTCATTTTTTAAAATAGGAATGACAGTTCTGAAGCTTCAAGACAAAAAAAAAAATTGTTTCATTATCTTAGAATGTTTTGTTGTGACACTGTTAAAGAAAAATATTTGTTTGAAGAAGGTTAAAATTATTTTTAATATGGGGATTAAGTTAAGGTAATTAAAGGTCGGTGTTTATGGAATGTTCATTTCCAAACATTTTTTGGTCATAATAAATTAAATATTGCCTCTTTACAAACATACGATTTTAGTTTTCTTCAAATGTTGATATCAACCGTTCATAAATATCTGTCATGAGCATAGCGGCATTAGATGAGAAATTTTATAAATGAAGAGAAAAAGTAGTCATTTAATCCCAGGTAATCTTTGACAGATATTCAAGAAATTTTGAGGTCATCATGTGAAGAAAATTAAACTTTATGTTTGTACTGAAGCAATATTTTATTTATTTTGGTCACAAAAATATTTTACCGTAAAAACTGCATAAACCCTGGCTTTTTCTCAAGTCCTCGTCCATCACACCTTAAGCTATTTATTTTGATATGGGAGCTGCAAAATGTTGTATGAAACTTCGTCGTAAATGAACTGTTATATTATTCAATTTCTAAAAAACTAAATAACTTAGGATGATTTTATCTCTATCAGGATATGTGGATCCCTTTAATCACAATTTTGTTTGGTTTGAATCATATTTTTAATTAACAAATTACTTCCTAAATAACGCGAGATTTCGAGACGTCTGCATTTCATCTAAGCACTCCAGTAAGTGTCTTACAATAGGGCTGATTAAACCAGTTCAAAAATACTTTTTTCTCAAATTAATTTTTATTTTAAGAACCAGTTGTAATCTTAGGATTACCAATTTTGTTGTTGCCAAATCGACAAGGTTGAGTACACCCGTTAATATTACCACTGACCTGCTTCGGTGGCCGCATGGTCTAAGACATCATTCTGACATTAGACTAGACTACCAATGACGGAAATAATTTATACTTTTTATATACACACCTCCTCTATAGTTTTAACAATGATCAAAAATTGATAAAATTGATATTTTTAAATATAAAACAGCCGGCTGCATAACAAAAAATAAGAAAACGTAACAATTAATAAACATCGATACATTATCTTAGAAGGGGTGTTGAAAATATTATCATAAAAATTTCAATCTTTCTCGAGAGAACTAAAATTTTCGACCGCATGATCTTTCCTCAAGACCTGTCCGGTAGCTAGCGCCGTCCACAGTTTCCGTGATCCATATTTTCTTGTTGGCGCGGATGGATACTTTGGTTGGTTGGGAAGCCACGTCACGCCTTTCACCCTCCACCCTCCACCCACCATCCGATAAAATAGGTTTTAGACTCTCACTTGACAGGCCTTAAACTCTGTACTCCTAAAGTTGTTGGTGACACTATACAATGATCTACAATCTAACCCACCTCGGTGGCGTAGTTGGCTAACGCGCTTGTCGTGTTGAGCTCAACTGCTGAGGACGGGGAGATCGAGGTTTGAATCTCAGTCGGGTGAAATGGGGGTGGTTTTTCCTAAATGGTTTTTACACTCTACCTCCACGCAAATGCAGGTTCACTTCCTCTAATTAAACCTTCCCAATTCCTAATCCATTAGCGTAGTTAGTACTTAAAGCGTATAACCCGAACGGGTAGTAAGACGCGGTGCTAAATATTATTATAATCTATAATCTACATTTAAAACAAAACTGGAGCTCCCAGATTGCATGCCCTAACGTCCGGGTCTATTGTGGATAAACATAAATATAGCCAAGATTATTTAATGTCTAGTGTGAAATAATGTTTATTTTAAATTTTACGTGTCCCCAAAAATGACTGATTTAATGGGTCTGACAGAGGACTCGAACATGGGTGGGCTGGGAGTGTCTTAAGGAAAAATATTTAATAAAAAAACACAATAACATTTTATGTTATTTAGGTTTTATCTCTTTTAATGGCAGAAATAGTCATTATCGTTCAACACTTAAAATACCGTTGTGTGCTTACAAAAGTGTAATAAAATGTTTACAGCTTGACTTTAACGTTCGTGTTTGTAATATTATATGACGATAAGTTTTATGTCGTATCCATAATTCTTTTTATAATTACATACAGTGTTAAATTATCCCAAATATCCTCCGGGAATGTGGCCCCATTAAACTTTTGTGATTTTTTATTTTTCTATGGGGATTTTCCGAGAACTTTATGAACCAAATGATTATATACGAACACGAATTAAACACACTCTTATCTGGTGGATTAAATATCTAAGCTATTATTAAATTTGTTAGTTGCTGTTATAACCACATCTAATAATTATCATACTATTTAAATTCAAAAATGAAACCTGGACATAGGAATCAAAACCGGGACCTTCGGCAGCAAAAAGCCAACTACTTAGTCTAATATGGTTGCTTTATCTTATTGATCGTGATCTTAATTGATCACACATTTACATACAACGATTTCCACACGTCCATTACAGACTCTGCCTTAAAATATCAGTGAAGGACGACGCTTGGTACTGATCTACTGTATATCTAAGTGGTTAAAGCATTGGCGTACAAATCCAAATATCATGGGTTCAATTCCCGCGTCGAGTAGTGATTTTTCAATGTATAGAACACTCTTAGCTGTTTAACAGACACAGCATCCAGTCCCCCGACCACCAGTGTTCATCTTTATGAAAGAGGGATCTCCAATTTCCCTGATGATAAAATGTTTGTGGCACCAAGACTCATACTAGGGGGGAGTGGGGGGGGGGGCCTCCAAAATTGGCAATCAGATGCACCAATGAATGAACTTATCAGATTAAGTAAATATCTTGGATCTAATATTAGATTTGTTGATAGGTACGTGCAAGGACGCCCATGTATGTTTTTTTTACCAATGGGGGTGGATCTGAGTCTCATCTTCCAGGGGCGTAGCCTCACCCCTTACCCTCCTCAAGAAAAAAATGTCAGGGATCTAACATTTTGGAAGGGAATTTAGAACATCTGAACATAATTTTTGATATAATTAGCCTATATGAGTTTCTAGGGTAATTTTTTGCAACAACAAGCAAATCTGAAAAATTAATAAAAAATAAAATGTAGTTGTAACTGAATCCATTGGTAAGAAACATATTTTTCAAAGGATATTGAAAATACAAAATTAAAAATAAATCTGTTAAAGAGGGAGTGGAAGGAAGTATAAATTTATAAATTTATCATTTTATCTCTGTTAATATGCGACACATTAGCTCAGTTGATACCTTGTCTGTCAACTGAGTTAAGGGTTCCGGGTTTGATTCCCGGCATGGCCGAGATTTGTTATCATCAGTGAAATATGGGTTTACCCTTTCACAATGATAAATCAACGCCTGGGGACTTGATGTTGTCCCCTTTCCTAGTCTTAAGTTATAGTATAAGGCGTATGAAGCTTCAAAAGGCCTAGCAATCTGCTAGTGAAAAATATATGGGTTTAATAAAACACTGACCATAAGCTCCCCTTATAACCCACTTATTGGTACCCATGGGTGCGTGCCATTATAGGTTAAGTTCTTTGGTGAATAATTATTTAGAAAAAGTCAACCAAATATATTTGGTATTAGTATTAAACTTTTTGGGCGCTAAATAATGGTTATTACAGACAGTAAAAACATGGTAAAGGCGGGGGAATATTTTATTTCAGGGAAATCAAGGAAATATCAGGGAATATAATCAAAAATAAGGAAAAGTCATGGAATTTAAATGCTTGAGAAATTCTGCACCTTACATTTTAAACAAAAGTGAGAGGTTTTGTTTTTTGGTGTTAAAAATATGTTATCTATTATATCCATATTCTGCTAACATGAAAGTATTTTATAAGGTTTATTTTATGACACAATTACACAGAGATACAAATAATACCGAACACATTACATACTGGATAAAGAATTTATAATAATGTTGATGCTTACCAGCCATTAGAATTGTTTTTGAAAATATGTGATCAATGTAATAAACAGGGGGGGAAATACATTTACCAAGTAAAAATATAAAAAGCTTAGAAGGGCTAATTTTTTTTTAATGTTGTCTGTAAAACCTGAAAATGTCAGGAAATTCCATAGTAAAAGTTTTATAGCCACCCTGTAAATGCATCAGTAGGCACATTGAATGAATGCCAGACCCGTAAGCCTTTTTTTGCTGGTGGTGAAAAGTTTTGGGTTCGAATCCCTGCAATCTGTATTGAGGTTGGTTTTATACTAAATGGTTTCTCAATTTACCTCCACGCAAATATGGGTACGTTTATTTTAAATTCTACCTTACACATCCTTTATTTCATTAAAACACGTAGAGGTGACCTGGTGGTCTAGGGGTAAGGTGTCAGACCTCTTTGTTGGGGGTCCGGGGTTCAACCCTTGGTCCAAGCACAGATTTATCTGATTGCCAAACCCTTCCTTCACCTCTGACAAGACGTGTATTAATCACAACTTGTGAATGTGTGGAATGCCAGGCCTCCACCGTGGTTTGGATCCCACGTTAAACTGTAGGTCCTCCATTTATCTCACAATCATCCTACCATTACACGTTAGGGTAAGTGCGTATAACTCGAACGGGTAGTAAGACGCGGTGCTAGTAATAATAATTAAAACACGTACACTCCAAACCATTAGGTGACTCGGTGGCCAAAAACCAAACGGGGTTAACCATTAAATTTGTGCCATGGTGGTTAAAGGGGCTGTCTAGTTGGATGATCAAGTTGACCAAGTTGATCAAGTTTTTAAGAGTACACTAGCTTGGTGTTTACTGGAATTAATTCAAAACTATTTTCTATGATAAACAAAGTTTAAAAGTTGAAATTATTCTATATTAAATGAACCAAAAAAAACCAATGTTTTGGTTGATAACTAAGACCTGGGAAATGAAAGGTAACTAAACTAGTATAGGAGCGTAAAATGGATCTTCGTGAACTGAATTACGTAATTTAACAGGGTCAGGGGGTGGGGGGGACGGAGGAAGAGGGTGGCAACACAAATTTAATGGCATTTATATTTACGCTCTCCCCTTTTCTTCCCCAACCGATGGACGACTTCATCGAAAAACGTGATAATCAGAGAAAGGGGGCAGGGGCTTGGCAACACAAATTTTGGTGGGATTTTTATTTTTCTCCTCTCTCATTCTTTCTCCTACTGATGGACGGCTCCATTCAACAAGGTTATAAGTATAGAGCATAGAAGTATAGAGGTAACAACACAAATTTTAGATGATATTTTCCCCATCTCCCATTTGTTCTCCTACTGATGGATGATTTCATTCAAGAACGTTATAAGCATAGAAGGGGTGTAGGGAGGTAACAACACAAATTTTAGTGGATATGTGTATTTTTCTCCTCCCCAATTTGTTCTCCTACCGATGGACAGCTCTATCCAAGAACGTTATAAGCCCACCTGATTACTGGCTAGCTTCTTAAAATGTTAACTGCCAGAGCGACAGGGTTCAATGTCCTCGGACATTGTCTAGACAGAGGTCACACCGTGGCCCACTGCCTTTCACCATGATATAAATACCTATTTCAAATATCACTACACTGTGGTCGTGGCACCAAGGCGTCTGTGGTCGAGAGAACCTGCTTATTGGCGCACCCCTAACATTACTACTCTACCTCGTTTTAGTGACCGGACGGTCTAAGACGGCAATCTTCTTTTGGATTGTCGATGACGGGGAGATCGAGGCTAGAATCTCGGTCAAGTCTACTGAGGATGGTTTTCTCTAAATTGTCTCCCACCCTCCCTCCAAGCAAATCGGGGTTGATTACTTTTCAAATCCTTTTTTCCCTGGAATATGGTTCTAAAAGAGTGAGCTCAATTTTTTCGCGACGTGCGTTAATAAGATGAGTTCAACTGTGAGTATTAATGGTAAGGAAACATTCTACAGGTTGCAAATCGCAATAAATCAACCTCAGTCTTTTTGATAGATTCATCTACTATCAGAATATAACTCAATTTAAACTCGTGTACTTTGGTTAACTTAGCCAACGACTTTTCTTTGTAAATGTGTCCTTAGAGTCAGTGATGGACAAACTATTCAGAGAGTGGGTCAAAGGAAAAAAAGAAAATTGTCAGTTGGGCCAACATAGTTTATTCAAAAGTTGCAATGTTACATATTACTAAACTATTGTACAATTAAGTCCTATTAATTATTAAATGAATTTGTATTATAATGATATCTAATTCTAATACAATATGAGTTGTCTACATTATTTAACAAATACTTAACCCTACTTGAATGAAGGAGTGGGTGATGAGTGGAATTGTGGCTGTTCTTCTAAAAGTTTTTCATAGTCTGGTTCCAAATGGGACAAGGTAACTCTCAGAAGTGACTCAAGTGACAATCTGTCAGTCTGTTTCTAACATTACCTTTTAGAAGTTTAGTGGTACACTTGCTCACATAAAATATTACGATGCAAACATTGCGATGACCTTCTGAGTATGAGATATCAAATTTAGGAAACTTGATTTCGATAAGGACTTGTAGAACTAAAGGTTTGGGGATGTTGAGAAACAACTGCTTCTATTGCGTGTTACATTGCAATTAAAGTAATTCAAGCTGAATGTCCGGTGTCACTGTTTTGCAATCCACATTAAAAGGTATACTGAGATGAGATGAATTAGTGTCGGCAACCAGTCCCCTACCATTAAAAGTTACAACCAAACGTGAACATTCCAAATTTCGCGGATGGTTTGTGTATTATTTAATCTCCGGACACAAGGCTCTAAAATAGGTAAAGAAAAAAAAAATTGTATTAAAATGCATTTTTTTTCTTGTCTTTCCTTGTTCTTAACACATTTTTTTTTTAAATTGGAATTTGGAAATCCTTTTGCATTAAACCTGTCCGTGGGCCGTACTTTTCCCATCTCTGCTTTAGACACACAATAAGCAACCCTTTTGCAAGCACTTTTGGTTTTGCCAAGCATTTTTAAACTTAACCTTAAACACAATGACTATTAACGATTTAGTCTAAGGCGTAGCGATGAGGAAGGTCATTGACCATTTCATCATAGAATCGGATTTTATAGATATTATCAATACCTATAAATAAACACTAATAATGTAGTCAAAATATGATGAATTTTTGTTATTAAAAAATATTGTTTTGTAAATTTCTCCCTAAGAAAATTGTATTGTATCTGAGTAGCGCTTTATTGGTCAGGTATACGGGCTCTTATGCTGCGCACTCGTGTATCGGACTTAGAATATTTTTTAGCACGTGCCGATGAATTCTTTGTTTGAAAGTTTCATTTAGTCAATGCGTCAATAAAAAAAAGAATGTATATCGGACCAAATTAATCAGGTTTGAAAAGTTTCGTCTCGTCACGTTGAGGTTTGAAATTGATTCGTTTTGTTTGACCTTTTATAACGACTTGTCTTTTGTAGTTTTTTTTTTTTTAATTTGATACTTCAAACACAGAGTACTTGTGGACTGAATTGAATTATTTGGTTTCGCCAATTTATTCACTTTAAATGTAATGATCAGAGTGATTAATTTGCACAAGTTTGATCTTTTTCTAACCAGTTAACTTGTGGATTTATTGCAAGTTTTGGTTGTATTAAATACTTCTTTATAAATTGTTATCTATTATTCAAAAACTATATTGTATTTGTTCTCGTGATGGAAGTCTAGGGATGTGGGAAAAGTTTCGATACTTTAATAATATCGATATTTTCCTTTCGATACTAGTAGGTATTTTTTTATTCAATACTTTTTTCTGATACTTTTACTGAGATTAGTACTCACACTCTGGTATCGGATTGGTATCGAAAGAAATAATCTTTTTTTGCTATCTTCACTCATGTTATGATCAAATGTTTACTAGAGTGGACAATGGAGGAAGAACAAATTACATTATTTTCCAATTCTCATTCATTTTCTGCATGACAAGACGCAATATTTATAATAGCCATCATACTATCACATTTTTCAAGTTCCAACACATAATAATAATAATAATAATAATAATAAGTATTGTTATATTATATAATATTATTATATTATATAATAAGTATTATTATTATTACCACCACATCTTACTACCTATTTGGTTTGTACACACTTACGTTAATGTGTAATGGTAAAGTTATTATGAGATGAAATGGAGGACCTACAGCTTAACGTGGGATCCAAACCACGGTGGAGGCCTGGCATTCCACACATCCACAAGCTGTGATTAAAACACGTACTGTCAGAAGGGAAGGAATGGTTTGTAAATCAGATAAATCTATGCCGGGACCGAGGGTTGAACTATGGATCCCCAACACAGAAGTCTGACACCTTACCCCTATACCACCAGTTCACTTTAAACACATAATAATTATATACGCGATTGACCTAGGTATATATTATAGTTAAATAATTACTTGATCTACAATATATATAAAATGTTTTTACTTTACATAAAACGTATTTTCTTTATATATATTTAACTTATTTACTTTGATATGTAAAGTATTTACTTTTTACATTATATATAACGTATTTACTTTTATATATGTTTGTCTGTAACCACCATGATATATACACACATACTTAAAGGAGTTTTTTTTAACTGCACCGGTGGCCTCGTGGAATAAAACGCAAGGTTCGTCTGGTTATGTTTGCCAGACACGGAAAGAGCTAGATCTGAATTCCGGCTGGATATACTGACCTAATTTTTTTTTCTTAAATGGTTCCCTCTCTCTCTTAAGTACTTAGCCTTCCTGTGACGTCATGGTAGGTACATTTAGGATTTCACATGTTAATTAATGTATGTTTATTAGGTGAGCTTTATAGATATTACATTGAAACAATAAACATAAATCCTTAAATATTTCTAAAAATAATCTTACATCGTCACAAAATATATTTTTGATCTAAAGTAGTTTTTTTTATAAACACACTTTTTTAAATTGTCCACAGCTCGGGATATTTGGTTAATTCAAGAAAATGACGTGTAGGACATATTCCGGCTGGGATGAAGATTAAAAAAGTCCGTGGAAGCATTTATGTCTGTCTAGGATAGGAAGCAAGAAAAAGGTAATTTGGAAATGCTACTCAATGTTGTCAAGGCGCAAATAGTAGAGTGGGTGTTTATACTCGTCATTGGAAGAGGGGAATTGTTATCTGTAAGTAAATTAAAGGCCTCTTAGTGTTAACTGTCCATTTTCTTCCCTCTTGTTCTATTTCGTACACTGGCTTGGAGGGCTCGGTTGCATCAATTTACTATGCAACCTTCTTTTCAAAATACTTTCAAAATCCCAAAGTAGGCAACGTCGTTAAAGAAAATGAGGGCACATATCTTCCTAAATTATATTTTAATCCCTCCCTACTCAATAAATTGATGTGATTAAATGCGTATAGCCAAGGTGGGGGGTATAGCATTGAGGAGGTTAGAAAAGTTCAGTGAAGAATTCAGAAAACCATGATTTCGACGTGATGGTAGAAACGTTATCGTGTTAACTAATTTGTCGTTAACTCGTTCGTGGGGTACGATACTGATTAACACCCTCGCTTTCGTGATGGATAGATGGACGGCGCTAATGAATATATCTATTGACTATTGCAGGGGTGGACAACATTTTTGGGTCTCGATCATAGACACGGTATAAACATATCCTCAGAGCCTTATGGAAGTTTCGCTGCACTCTTTGAGTCATGTTGAGTCCATCAACATTGATCAACATTGGAGCTTGCTAGCGTCAATGTTCAGTGGTAAAAACAAAAATGTGCATTTGTTAAACGACTAAATTTTAACATGCTCGTCATAAAGGGGACAGTGTAATCGTAATGTGCAGTCTTAGTAAGCTCTTTGTGAGGTAGAATTATGTGAAGAGGGGGTTAGGTCACTACCTGAAACTAGTCCTGTAAGCTGACCCATTGACTCTAGAAGGCTATTTATATCTTCTCTCTAGTGAAACCATTTTTGAAATAAGTTTTTTTTTTTTAAGTTTCCCTTGATGGCATGTAACGATACCCGTGTTGAAAGATTCAAGCTCTCCAAATGAGAACAGCCATTTTAAAACTGTAGGCTAAGGGTCTGGCGTAAGCCTTATCTGTTTCCTAAATTGACTAAGGTCCCATCCCTTAATCACCCACTGTTTTATACTCTACGTTTGCTGATTTTCTTTTTCTTATTTACTTTTTTTTTTATAAATAATACATAGCTGTATAGTAGTTAAAAACTATTATGGCACAATATAAACGCCAATACTTTCGAATACTGGCTAACCTGCTTAAGTGCCCACATAGTCTAAGGCGCCACTCTCACAATATATTGGACTGCTGTTGACAGGAAGTTTGGGGCTATAATCCCAATCGGGAGTACTGAGAGTGGTGTTTTACTCAAATGGTTTTAAAATTCCCCTACCAAGCAAATGTTGGTACACTTTCTCAAAGCTTAAATTTATTCATCCCTTACTCATAGTGCATTTAGTACGTTTAGAAGACCTGAAGATCTTCTTTTAACTAAGATGTCGAAAATATAATAATAATAATAATTATTATTATTAGCACCGCGTCTTACTACCCGTTCGGGTTATACGCACTTACGCTAATGTGTAATGGTAGGGTGATTGTGAGATGAAATGGAGGACCTACAGTTTAACGTGGAATCCGAACCACGGTGGAGGCCTGGCATTCCCCACATTCACAAGTTGTGATTAATACACGTCTTGTCAGAGGTGAAGGAAGGGTTTGGTAATCAGATAAATCTGTGCCGGGACCGAGGATTGAACCGTGGATGCTCAGCACAGAAGTCTGACACCTTACCCCTTATACCACCAGGTCACCAAGATGTAAAATAATTCTCATGCTATCGACTAGCTGCCAATCCCTGGACAGATACAAAACTACAAACTCTCCAGAGTAATCTTATTTCTAGATTTACATATGTTGTCGACCCTCGGTGGTCCTTGGGTAAAATGCTCACTTCAGGACCGGATGTTTTTGGGTTCAAATCCAGCCAAGTTCGATGGATTTTTCTTGAGTGATAAAAATACGTAGCACAACTTCCTTCGGATGGGAAGGAAAGCCTATTGTTCCCGTATATGGTGTCTTTTCATAGAAAATACCTTCTGTAAAATATTAACCTTCTACGGTAAAACACTAAGAGTGTTAATTTATAGGTATGTAACCGGCCCCGTGGTATGAGTAGTGGTGAGTGCATCTGGTTACGAAACTTTTGTGTCTTGGTATCGTTTCCCGGCTGGTATTTTTCCCGAAAGGGGGACCATCCCAACGATCACCAGGGTTTGGCTGGTTAAGATTATATTTAGGATCACTCCTGGCTTCACACCTTCGTAATAACTGTCATCATATCATCTCAGTGCGGTTTCGACGTGTAGACAACCTCCAAGGTATGGGCCTACCCTGGCAACGTTCTGTTCCACCAGTCTACAGACACAGCCGACCGAACGATAAACTTTATATCTCTCCCGGTGAAAGTTTGTATAAGCTAAAAAAAAAAAGCGATATAGATCACATGATCTGAATTACAAATACTTGTATAGTAACTTTTATAGTTGCCACTCATGTATTAAGCACCCCATCATCATCATCATCTTCACTGGACGTGTCTGCAGGTCATCGGGTTCAACCTCTTCCATTCTTTTGGATCCCTCCAATCTTCTTCCTCCACCAAATGTCCTCAGTCCACTCCATCCAATAGGTCTTCTAGCTTTCTTCTTACCCTGTAAGACTTTTAGGCATTCTGCCCTTCTCCATTCTCATCACATGCCCTAACCACTGCAAACATTTCCTCCATAAACTTTAAGTTTTACCAAATTGTTTCGTAATTTATCCTATTTCTTTTTGTAACATTTTAAATAGCTCTTAAGAAATCTAATCTCTGGAGCCTCTAATATATTTAAATCTCTCTTCTTTCATGGTTTCCAAGCCATGCGTCATTATTGGTAGATAATAAGCCTTAAAATACAAGTTTTGACCTCTTCTCCTAACGTTCCATCGCCAAATTATATCTTTAAACATGTGATAAAATTGTCTTCTTCCATATTCTTTGTACTATTTCCTACGGAATCTAATCGTGTGTGGTAATATTACTTCCTTTCAAGTTCCCTTTCATTAATTGTCACTTCCTTGGTTGAATTTTGAGTTTATAGCAACCTTAGTTGTCTTGCTCATTTCCACGTTCATGTGCAATCGAGATCTTTCCTTTACTCTTAACCATTTGATTAGTTCTTTCCCCAAGTCATCTTCAGCAGGGTTTTTTGTATGTGTGTATAGTTATAAAAACTAAAGTACACTTAATATCACCTCTGGGAACTGCTGGTAACTATTTTCTATGGCCCCTTACTTACAATATATAGACTTATAAATGGAGTTTAAAAGTTGACATTTTCCAATCTGAAAATACCACATATTTCTGTTGATCATTAAAAGCCAAATGCCCGTGAAACCAAAGGTAACTGGCAGAGAAACGCAAAATTGATCTTAGTAAATCAACTGATTTAATATAATAGGAAGGTCACAATACGTATGGTTTTGTCGTTTGTATTCTTTTTTTTTGCTCTCCTATTTCCGAACAGATCCCCTTAGTAGCTTTATAAGCCCACTTGGTTTGTGGCGTTTATAAATTTCTGGTCGAATATTATAGCCCCTTAATTAGTTTAAGTTGTGGGTTGCCTGAGTGAGTTGCAGGACGCGTATAACGAAACAAAAACACAAAAAATAAAAATATAGCCGAGTGTAAACGTTGTGTGTGGGCAGACAAAAACCGGTCTCATCGCCTCAAGATGAACAGTCTGTGTCGCTACCCACGTATGGCGGGACCAAGAGTCAACACCCGAGATGTCAAGAGTGAGGGCGTGCAAAAAAAAAATAGGTAGAGTTTTCACCTCGTGTTACAGTGGGTTCAAGGAAAAACAAGTGCAGACCAGTAACGTGGTCACGTGAAGAGGTATAGGCCATCGAAAGCTTTCCACATCATCACCGCAATCTGCTCTGTTTAAAAACAAGTGCAGACCTAGTAACGTGGTCACGTGAAAAGGTATAGGCTATCGAAAGCTTTCCACATTATCGCCACCAGCTGCTCTGTTTAAAAACAAGTGCAGACTGGTAACGTGGTCACGTGAAAAGGTATAGACCATCGAAAGCTTTCCACATCATCGCCGCAAGCTGCTCTATTTAAAAACAAGTACAGACCAGTAACGTGGTCACGTGAAGAGGTATAGACCATCGAAAGCTTTCCACATTATCGCCACCAGCTGCTCTGTTTAAAAACAAGTGCAGACCAGTAACGTGGTCACGTGAAGAGGTTATAGGCTATCGAAAGCTTTCCACATCATCGCCGCAAGCTGCTCTGTTTAAAAACAAGTGCAGACCAGTAACGTGGTCACGTGAAGAGCTATAGGCCATCGAAAGCTTTACACATTATCGCCACAAGCTGCTCTGTTTAAAAACAAGTGCAGACCGGTAACGTGGTCACGTGAAGAGGTATAGGCTATCGAAAGCTTTCCACATCATCGCCGCAAGCTGCTCTGTTTAAAAACAAGTGCAGACCAGTAACGTGGTCACGTGAAGAGCTATAGGCCATCGAAAGCTTTACACATTATCGCCACAAGCTGCTCTGTTTAAAAACAAGTGCAGACCGGTAACGTGGTCACGTGAAGAGGTATAGGCTATCGAAAGCTTTCCACATCATCGCCGCAAGCTGCTCTGTTTAAAAACAAGTGCAGACCAGTAACGTGGTCACGTGAAGAGGTATAGGCCATTGAAAGTTTTCCACATCATTGCCGCAAGCTGCTCTGTCTAAAAGGTTCGACGCATCTCTACTTCGTCCGGTCTGCCTGAGACCCTCGGCGCAAAAAAAACAATCAAAACTTAAAGCCGATCACCCCAAATCATTTCGCATGTGTATTTGGAAACGCATGCGCTGTAGAGCTAGAAACCAGCAGACAGACTCATTGGCTGCTGTCCATATATTTTAAATGGACCATTAGTGGAAAGCGTATGTATCGATGTCGATAAACAGGCAGCTTCTACTCTCTATTTTCAGCAAACGTGTGACTAGAGCCTTACGTGTCACTTTTGCAATAGATTGTACTGCCAGTGAGGTAGATATCATGGCTCGAATCCCGTTTGGGTGTACTGAGGGTGATTTTTTCCTAAATGGTTTCCTTACTCTCCTTGCATGAAAATTAGTGTACATTTCCTCTACTCTCATAGCCTATGCGCTTAGCCCAAACAATCTTGATTCACACATTCTTTGAAAATGAAGAGAACATAAGCTGATTGGGTGGTGCAACAATTCACATGCCGTTTGTTTACCCATGATACATTGCAACGCAAACTTAAAACATTAATTATCAACATATTCTATTTTAGATCATTATCACCTTGTATTTTTTCAAATTATAATGCTGTGTCGTGGCACAATCCAATATATCGATACACGCTTTCCATTAACGGGCTATTTCAAACTCTCCACACAAAAGCCAATAATGCTGTCTGCTTGCTTCTAGCTCTACAGCACTTTTAAATGCACATGCACACTGATTTAAGATGGTTGAATTTGAGATTCTATTTGTTTTCCCTTGATGAAGATTTCAGGCATAGCTGACTATGTCGAGTTGAGTTGAACTTTAGTAGAACAACTAGAGCCGATGAGGCCGGAAATCTTGTAATTGTTTTAGAGCGCATCACGTGACCTCGTTTCTGTTCTGCGATAAAAAAAAATTGGCAAAGGTGTATCCACAGTCGATTCATTCAACCACCAATGGCTTATTGGACTATGTCATAGAAGGCAATGTGGGAGGGATAAGTGAACCAGGAAGACCATTAAGGAAGCTGATGGAAGATGAAGTTGCAGGATGTAAAAAAGTTAACTGTTGTTGGGACACGATGGACGATTCCATTTTCACCAGACAACGGATCTCTCTGAAGAAAGAACTACGCAAATTTGTGAACACTCTGTATTTGGGAAAACCCGTTGGCTATTCACAGGACTACCAGCCGATGACGTCACGGAGACGATAAGGTTTTCGGCAAACACACACGTCTCACCAGAACTAGTGTGAAGGGGGGGAAGGTCTGCGTGCTGAATACTGATTAGGACTATGAGCTAGTCTGAGTTAGTGAATTTAATGTTGTCGCAAGGCCGGACAGCCACGGGCAGAGTTGGCGAATGTGTATGTATATTTCTCATCACTCATCAGCGTGTTGGACAACTACGACGGGGTGATGAACTCTCCCCGTCACTTAGAGAGGACTTATTAGAGGCTACACCTACATTGGTGGGCAAGAGGTATAATTAAATGGCTCATCTACTGTGGCATTAATAATTACAGTGCCCATTTAAGGACCTGGTAATCAAGATATTAGTTACAAGATTACGGTCATCTCAAGATATTTTTTTAGCACCGCCTTTTAATAACCATTCAGTTTATACTCTTCTGTATTAAATACAATAATGGTTTTAGGGATGAGGTAGGTAAAGACAGAGATTCGATCGTCAACTTTCCCATCATAGGTAGTCTAGTCTATGTACTGCGAGGGTAGCGCCAGAGACCAATCGCCTACAGAAGCAGTTCACGATAAAAGAATATATTTATCACAAGATACGTTAATATTATGATCAATTAATCGAGATACTAGTTACAAAATAGACGGCTCCTTATTTCTTTGGTTAAGCGGTTTAACTGTCTCATTTCCACTGTTTTTTTAATTATAAAAGATAAAACCACACCACATTGTGGCCCCTGGTTTGAACTGTAATATCAGCCCTACTTAGTATCTTTCCATGGGGTGAGTCGGGCTCTAAAGGTCCTTGGCCCTATCGAGTGCAAGTCTCAAACCTATTTTGTGGGAAGGTGGGCAGGAGGGTGAAAGGTATGGCGTGGCTTCACAACTGACCAAAGTATCCTTCCGCACCAACAAGGAGAGATGGATCACGGAAACCGTAGATGGTGCTAGCTACCGGACAGGTCTTGCGGTTAAATCATACGTTAGGAAATATCACTTTTCACGAGAACGAGTGAAATTCTTATGTTAATATTTTCAACAACTCTTCTAAGATATTGTATCGATGTTTACTAATTTCTATATTTTCTTACTTTTCGTTATGAAGTTGCCAATTTTCTTTTGAAAAATGTCGATTTTATCGTTATTTGATCATTGTTAAAATTATAGATGAGCTGTATCTATAAAAAGTATAACTTAATCAACATGCTTCTATTCTTGAACAAACCGTTTCCAAAAATAAAATTGCGAAACAATAAAAAAAACTCTTGAAGATAACCATTCCTATGGCTTTGCATCTCCACACAAAATTTAAAGGGTCATTCGCCTTAATAGTATTTATGTATTTTCTTAATATCCTGACATTTCGTAGTATTTCTTATTGGAATAACACTTCTAAAGCCTCAAAATAACTGGAAAAATCCTCAATTATCATAGGATGTTCTGTTGTGATCCCAATGAAAAACTTTTGTGTGTGTGTGTTAAGATGATTAGGACACACAGAACTGCACGATCCACATTTTTTTTAGTTTGGGGACACATAAAAACGTCAAAATTCATCATAATTTAGATGTTGAAAATTGTTCTACGTTTACATTACTTTTTCTATATGAAAAAGTGAAAAAAATAAAATGCCAAAATAACAGTGAATGGTCTATATCTCTATTCAAATAGATAGTAGTTGAAGTAAGGGTGGTCTTTTACCTTTGCAGGTGTTTCAAAAATACTTTTAACACTGTCTCGTCCCTCATCATTTTTAAAAAAAATACAATGGTCTAAGTACGGGACTTTCCTACATTATTTGGCAGCTGGAGGAATGGGTTTTTGGGGTAAGGTGAGGTGGGTTTAAGACCTGTAAGGTATAGAAAGCAAATTCGACAACAAAAAATGAGAACATGACAAAAGAAAGAAGGAGACAATTGACGAGAGGACTAAAGAATGACCCTGAGAGAAACACTAGTCGTCATGAACGAAAATAGCCGCAGACACTGGAGAATTAGGCGGGTTCCTACATCTTATAAAGAGAAGTCACGTTGCAAATAAACTTGAGCACCTTTTAAAAAGAAACAAATGAACGACTTATTGGTTATTGAAGATAGATATTTCTCATGTTTCTGTTCTTAGGCTCTAAACAGTAGCTACAACATTGAGATGAAAACCAATTTTTTTTTAATGAATACTTAAAATAGTAATTATATAGTCACAGAACCGTTTAAATCCAGAAGTAGTTTGAATTTTTTTTTTTATTGTTTACAACTCAAGGTTGTTTGGTTTAGTCACGAAAACGGCCTGCCACGATGTACAGTAGATTAAAAATAAATGGTACAATGCACCCCATATACTTTCTTTTTAGCTTAAAATATAGGTTTTTTTTAAACTCGTAATATTTGTACAGCAAAATTGTATACATTGTTTTAGAAAAACTCCATCAAAGGGCATAAATGAAATCATTTATTAAATTGGGGTTGTACAGAAAGTTTTAGAAAAGATGATTCATATTTATAATAGTTGCGGTTACGGTGATGTGATGAAAATTAGAGATTTTTGTTAGTGTAAATAAAGAACCCCTGAATTCATTTTCTTGGAAAAACAAACGATGACAGACATTTTGATTGTAATGTTAGACAGTGACAAAATTTAATCATAATCTTTTGAATATATTTGGAGAAAAACTGGGTATTTTTTTGTCCAATTTTTTTTTGTCTAAGTGGTTCATAAAATGTCAACATTTATCAAGATTTTAAGATCGATTTTTTGACGATCACGGTACTTCTCTTTCCGAGGGGGTCAAGAGAAAGTATAATGTTTGTGTAACATAATATATCTATCTATAATAGGAAACAATATTAATCAGTTTATTTTTAGATTCAGTTAAATTAGGTTAAAGCGCAAATACTGGAGTGAGTGTTTATACTCGTCAGTGGAAGGAAGTGTTATCAGATAAATATAAGGTATTGGAAGATAAACAGCTTAGTTTCTATCGTATCTTTATATTTCTCTAGCATTTAAGTGTGATAGTGCTCAGATGGCTTAATTGCGTCAAAATGTAACACGTTTCTCAAAATATCTTAGGATTCACCAAGTAGGCAACGTGGTTAAAGAACATACATTGTGACCGTTATCTAAAAGATCTGTTTATTCACTAGAGACTTTCTTATTCTTAAGTCAACCACCTTCAAGTTGGTTTGATATAATTTATATCCATCCGGGACTGGACATGCACTCAAATCTTTGACTGATTAGTGCTGCCTACACCATCTGGTATAACAACCATGAACTATTGGAATTTAGGACTCCCACACTGAATTTATGTGAGGGAACTCGACAGGCCCTACTAATTTTGCCGGTACAGGTATTTTCACACACCTTTACATGCCACAATCGACATGAGACAGACGGCTTTACTTCCCCTCCGAAGGAAGTTGTGCTACGGATTTTTTACCACTCAAGAAAAATCTGTTGACCTCAGCTAGGTTTGAACCCACGAATATTAGGTCCTGAGGCGAACACTCTATCGCAAGACTACTAAGGTTGATAATCAGCATCAATGATAAAAATCAAGGGTCAAAAAACATCTGTTGGCGTTTGAATGACTGAAAAATTCAAACAGATTCTGCTTTTAAGGTGGGATTGAAGGAGATACGAGAAAAAGACAGTTCTTTTTTTTGCAGTTTATATAGCAAAAAAATTTGTTTGGTAAAAATAAATCAAATATTGCTCCAGTACAAACATAGAATTTAATTTTCTTCTGTCGTGTTGAGCTCGACTGCTGAGGACGGGGAGATCGAGGTTCGAATCTCGGTCGGGTGAACTGGGGGTGGTTTTTCCTAAATGGTTTTCCACTCTACCTTCACGCAAATGCGGGTTCACTTCCTCTAATTCAACCTTCCCTATTCCTAAATCCATTAGCGTAGTTAGTACTTAAAGCGTATAACCCGAGCGGGTAATAAGACGCGGTGCTAAATATTATTATTATAATTTTCTTCACATGTTGACTTCAAAATTTCCTGAACATCTGTCAGAGGGGTATCCTGGAATTTCATCACAACTTTTTATCTTAATTTAAAAAGTGTGTTAGATAATGCCATAATGCTCTTGACAGATATTCAGGAACTATTGATATCACCTTTGCCAAAAAAAAAAAAGTGTTTTTCCATAAAAACTGCAAAAAAACACTGGTCTTTTCTCGCGTCTCCTTCCATTCCACCATATTAATTGTCTGACGTGTGAATCACGCGTTATACGCATTCCAAGCAAATATGAGTGTGTAATTAACTTATTATTTTTCTTTTGCGTAGTTAGAAAAAAAAATTAGTTCCACTCATCCTTTTGGCTTATAGACCTATTATTCCGTTTTGGGGGGGAGAGGAGGCGGGGGTACAGTGGGGTCATCACAAGACAATGAGCCAAGATCGTCTGGACCTTCACCAAGTCACGCGTGGCCAAAAAGTCGTTTCCAACTTTGGAACAAATATGGAAATGAGCTTTGGTGTTATTTTCCCTTCTCTTTCAGGGGAAAACCCGTTCCTTGTTTATACCCAAATACTTGGCAAATCCAAAGGTGTGAGGACTCTCTTGTTACTTTTTTATATTTATTATTTTTATCTAGAACAATTTTTTTCTAGATCCGTTTAGTTGGTCACATTGTCTAAAATGTCACTCTCGCAATATAATGTACTGCTAAGGAGTGGTAGATCTGTTCGAATCCCGAATGATTGTTTTAGAGATGGTTTACCGTGATGTTTTGTTAGGTACTATTTGAATGGAAGTTAACGTTGCCTTTTCTCTTCGGGTATTTTAGAGCAACTGTATCCAAAAATGTCAAGACATAAAAATTTGTAATTTTAATCTAAGAGTTTTGAATCAAACCCTGAGGAGCTATAAACCTAACTATCGTATACCACTCACTCCTACACAGGGATGGTAGTTATAAAAACATAACACGCCTCGGTGGCGTAGTTGGCTAACGCGCTAGTCGTGTTGAGCTCGACTGCCGAGGACGGGGAGATCGAGGTTTGAATCTCGGTCGGGTGAACTGGGGGGTGGTTTTTCCTAAATGGTTTTTCCACTCTCCCTCCATGCAAATGCGGGTTCATTTCCTCTAATTCAACCTTCCCAATTCCCAATCCATTAGCGTAATTAGTACTTAAAGCGTATA
>CABFVZ010000689.1:108415-215476 GCA_902151445.1 Timema monikensis | reverse complement strand
TTATTATTATTATTATTATTATTAGCACCGCGTCTTACTACCCGTTCGGGTTATACGCACTTACGCTAATGTGTAATGGTAGGGTGATTGTGAGATGAAATGAAGGACCTACAGTTTAACGTGGAATCTGAACCACGGTGGAGGCCTGGAATTCCCCACATTCACAAGCTGTCTTGTCAAGTATAATAATATAAAAACATATCTCATAAAAGAACATGTTGATGGGCTTGGTTCCCAGTCCTCGAGAGTGTTGGAAGGTTAGGCGAAGAGGAGAAGACAATGAGGATTGTATTTTAATTAATGCGGATGGCATCATCACGGGCGGACATTAGTAAATAAAAAACGAGAGGACTTAATTAATCATTGAAACATCTTCTTCTCTCCATTTCTTTGTCACTTCAGGTCATAAAAAAGTTTGGAAAGAAAAATAAATTATCAGAATACATGCAATAAAATTCATATAAAGTAAGCGACTTTAGAAGGAACAAACATATTTTCTTTTTTCTTTAGTGGTTGACATTGATAATATTTTACTTTATTATTACCCGCCTCGGTGGCGTAGTTGGCTAACGCACTTGTCGTGTTGAGCTCGACTGCTGAGGACGGGGAGATCGAGGTTCGAATCTCGGTCGGGTGAACTGGGGGTGGTTTTCCCTAAATGGTATTCCACTCTCCCTCCAAGCAAATGTGGTTTCACTTACTCTAATTCAACCTTCACAATTCCTAATCCATTAGCGTAATTAGTACTTAAAGCCTATAACTCGAACGGGTAGTAAGACGTGGTGCTAAATATTATTATTACTTTATTATTAATGCTATTTTATGGCAATCGAAATATCTATCAAAAGTGTCAACTCCTGATCACATTACTTGACGTATGAATACATTAGATTAGAGCCTTCAGTAGTATCCTGGTAGGAAGAACAGCTTTATAGAATACAAACACATTTGTTTGTAGTTGACATTAATAACATTTTACTGCATTACTAATTTGATTTTATAGGTATTGATAATATTTATCAAACGTGACATTTGCATATAACTTCATGAATACAAGCAAGTTCGTTCCTATCTCAATATAACTGCATTCGTGTACTAGTTTGGGCTCGATATATTTTCACAAATATACCATCTCTATTATGGTTAGACACGAAACCTTTTGGTATACAGCAGTGTTAAAACTGCATGATTTGAAGGGGACTGGCCTCTTAAATCTGCCCAGAAAGTGTGTTGGCTCAGTTGAGTGTGTTAGGCGTTGTGACAGCATGAGAGAGTTGTGAATGTGTGCCAAAAAGAAAGAAAGAAATGATTATATTTTTTTTTTCTATACCCCCATTACAATATCGCTCCCACGTCTTACTGTCTTTCTAAGTAGCACAGTTTTATATTGTTTTTTATTATAATTTTTTTAGCACCGCTTCTTACCACCTGTTCAAGTTGTATGCATATTTACTATTAAATACGCAAATGATGAGAAGGTTGGATTTAGATGAAGTGTACCCACATTTGCGTAGAGGGAGAGTGGACGACCAAAACCACCCAACCTAGATCCGAACCTCGATCTACCCGTAACGGGCAGTCTATTCTACTGTAAGAGTAACGCTAAAAGGGTAAAAATAGTGTTCACAGTCTGTTTTTATCAGAAACGTTTGCAGTTTCTATCAGTCTTCTTTGAGAAAAAATAGTCCTTCTGTGAAAGATATTGAATTTTATTATTATTATTATTATTATTATTGTTAATTGCATGGCAAAATTAAGGCATAAGCCTTCTCTTACATTTAACCATGTCTTAAGTTAACACTAAACTGCATTTATCAAATTATTATCATTAAATAAAACACAGGAGACAAGTATTTGAGAAAAACATGCACATGAGCATAAAACATATAAAACATTGCTATGAGATAAGCATTTACAGAACCAGCAAACAAAACAGTAATCAACTTGAATAAAGTATCACTAGTAAGAACAGAGATATTAAATTAAATAAACATTCTTACACTAAACACGCACACACACCGGTACACACATGAATAATGCCGCAACTCACATGCTAGATATATAGTGATTGGTGAGTCTGTTACTAAAATCAGATGACCCATTCACATATGTGAATTGTATTCCTTGTCTAGATCCTAGATCACTCGACCATCGGTGACCTGGTGGTCTAGGGGTAAGGTGTCAGACTTCTATGCTGGCGGCCGGGGTTCAATCCTCGGTCCCGGCAAAGATTTATCTGATTACCAAACCCTTCCTTCACCTCTGACAAGTTATCTTGTGAATGTGGGGAATGCCAGGCCTCCACCGTGGTTCGGATTCCACGTTAAACTGTAGGTCCTTCATTTCATCTCACAATCACCCTACCATTACACATTAGCGTAAGTGCGTATAACCCGAACGGGTAGTAAGACGCGGTGCTAATAATAATAATAATAACACTCGACCATCAAAGCTAGAGCAGCCGTGGCGAGCACATTAGGATCCGGGTATTGTGGCTAGACTTATACCGTAGTCGGTGGTCACGCGCGTGACAAACACACGCTACACGTATTAATTAGATCCGGCAACCACTCTGACCACGCCGTCAGCCACCAAGCTATTTTCCCACGAACCTCGTGGATGGTTAGGCCGTTCTAAACTGCCCCAGCTTAGAGCTTTTACCTTGTGACATGTATACATCTGTTATTCCCCACACGTGCAGGCCATGTTACCCTAATTGCTTTTTTATCACCGCGTCTTACTACCTGTTCAGGCTATACGCATGTATAATAATTACTCTCATGATGTAGTCACGAGAAAGGAAGCATTTTTTTTTAGTTAATCAACCCGCATTTGCGTAGAAGGGGAAGGGGAAACGATTTAGGAATAACCACCTACTGTAGACTAGACCGGGATTCGAAACCCGCTCTCCCCTTCATTACCAGGGTAGTGAGACTATTCTGTCACTGTTTTGTAATTAGAGCGGCAACCACCGGGAGCGCTGAGAAGAAATTAAGACGTCTAGAAAATACGGCTACCCGCTTCGGTGGTTGCGTGGTCTAACGCGCTATTATTGCATTAGATTAGACTGCCGATGATGGGGAGATCAAGGTTCGACTCTCGGTTTGGTGTGCTGAGGGCTTTTCAAAAATATGTTTACTCCTTCTCCACGCTAATGCGGGTACGCTTCATCTAAATATAACCTTCTTAATCCCTGAACCCATATCGTAATTAGTGCATAAGCGTATAGCCCGAATGGGTAGTAAGGCAGGATATTAAACAAATATATCTATGGTTCCTGCCAAAATGGAGATCAATGGTTTTAAAATGTCCTTATAGCAGTGTTTTCTTAACTGATATATCGCGGGAATTTAGAAGAGGATCAAAAAATAAACTAAAATAAAAATAAATATTTTTAAATCAATGATCACCAATATAATTTTTTTAAATAGCAACATTATTAGCAATATAGTCATTAAAATTTAAACACAGTCTTAATATGGTAAAATGTCTCTTTAAGAAACTGATAGTGTGCATTGACAAATTTATCGCCTTGTTCTGTGTTCCGTGAGTTGAAAAAGTTAGAAAATCACTGCTTTATAAAATATTAAGTCATGTAATTTTTATGATTATACATAAGAACGTTGAATTAGCTTTTTCAAGGATATTTCTCGTGAAATGTTGCTGTTCTAAGACCATTATTTAAATGGCTAGAAATATAGATCTAACCTTCTCTACCAAATAAAGTAGTCATTTACCAGTTTTAACAGCACAAGATTTCTAAGATAATTGGGGATTTTCTTGGTGGTTTTGAATCTTCATAATTGATATAGGTAACCATAAGAAATTCAGCAGTGTAAAGATGATTTTATCTTCAATTACAGTGTGATTTAAACAGGAACATATTTTTTTACGCTTAAAAGGATAAACAGGTTGTTCAGAAACTTGTAAAACAGGTAAAAGTCATGGAATTTGTTTGGTCAGGGAAAAATCTTGGAAAATTCAGAGAACTTGATCAAATTTCTGGAATTTTCACATGTTCAATAAAAACAAATACACATTTTTTATTTAAAATAATAAAATAATAAATTCCTTCCAGTGAATAGACACCTCGAATCTATTTTAACACAGCTGTTCCAATTTAGCAGGCTAATCAAAATTATCAAGGCCATCGTGTGTTTTTCAGGCTTTTTTCACCCTCTAACCGCATGTTTTTAGAGAAATAAGAGTCATGGCTATGTGCAGGTGCACGAATTGTATCTCCTAACAATTTTAAACTGAACTGGTGTAAGGTGATCTTTTAATGTCTCAATATGATTTCACTGAAATCTAACTATGATCGCATTATCTGACAGAACATTAGGCCGATATCTTTTAACACCTCATATTGTGAAATAATTTCAGGATGGCTAAGCGTCAAAAAATATGATTACATTAAATAACAATCTTTCTAAAAAAAAAAAAAAGTAATATATTACGGAAAAAGTTTTAAAATGGCTTTGGAAAACCCGAAAAAGTCTGGGAATTTTATATACTTTGGCTGGACACAATGATAAAATAAATCGGTATACTTATAAAATAATTCTAATAATATCATTGTTGACAGAAAAAACTGTTGTTTTTTCTAAGTTCCTTCCTAACAAACAAATCCTACCCTTAAATAAATCCGCCATCTCGTCCTGACATGCCAACAGTTTGTCAGAACTGTTCAGAAAATACCAACACCAGTGTTTGTTGTTAACTTTGATAATATTTTACTATACTATTAGACTATTAGTGTTGTTTTATAAGTATCGATAATTTCTAACAAAATTGACATCAGAAAATGTTTCTTCCTATCTAAATAGGACTGTAGTGTATGATGCCACTCGGACGCCAGTACTCACTGCGCATGCGTCAAGAAGTACTCCCTCCCTGCCTTTGTTAGTTCCGCTACGCCTGTATTTAGTGGCACTTAGTACAGTAGTGTAATTACGATAACCGCTGTCCACGTCGACACCTTGCTATTACACGCTCCGAGTAGTCTGCTTCACATAGGAAGGGGAACCAGGAAATGCTGCCAACCGTGTAAATTAAATAATACTAGGAGAATTAAAGTTATATAGACACCGCTTCCCTGATTATAACGCAGGCTCTACTTGTACTGATCAGATCCCAGTGGCGGATCTAGGACTATATTTTTTACCGCCAAACGGCTACACACAGATCTTGTCATTTCCACTCTCCCTACCTTGAGTCAGTCACCTCCACCCCTCAACCACCCCCACCCATTAGTCACTCTACATTTAGTCACCCCCTCAGCCACCCCCACCCATTAGTCACCCCTACCCTGAGTCACCTCCACCCATTAGTCACCCCTACCCTGAGTCACCCTCACCCCTTAGACACCATCCTATGTAAACTATAGACTAAACACCATACATAATAAAGGTCAAATATGAATGATAGTGATAAAGGAATCCGACACCTTAGATCAGTCAGCAGCGTGTCTGTCTGCTGAACTAAGGGTTCCGGTTTCGATCCCCGGCATGGCCGAAAAGATGTATAGTTGGTGAAATGTGGGTTTCTCCCTTTCACATTGATTAATTAACGTATGGGGACTGGATGTTGTGCTTGTCCCAGTCTTAAGTAAGATTATAAAGCATATGAAGCTATGACAGGCCTATCAAACAGGTAATGGATAAATATATATATATGGCTTGAATAAAAAAAAAACTGTACCCGTAATTCTAACCCTGCATACCCCTTCCGGTGGGCAGGTGGCACCATGTACCGTGTTGCCAAAACACAGGGGTAAAAATTCTCTTAGTGGGTCTATATGGAAGCAGGGTGATGGGACACGGACAACCAATAGTTTCTACCATGGGTTTTACACATCCATCTTTGGAGGTAGAGTACGTGTTTATAAAAAAAAGTGTTGAAGGGTAGCAAAAACATGGCTAATGTTAACCTTTTCAAAATATATATATATATTATATATATATATTTTGAAAAGGTTAACATTAGCCATGTTTTTGCTACCCTTCAACACTTTTTTTTATAAACACGTACTCTACCTCCAGAGATGGATGTGTATATATCTATATGGATATATATATATATATATATTTTACAAAGCTTGCCGCCCTAGTCCTCCTGTAAATCCAGTACTGTGACCCGCGTTATTAGACAACCTCTCTCTAATTGAAGACTCAATTATTTTATAAAATAGCTGGGTGACCTGGCGTTCTAAGGGTAAGGTGTCGGAACTATGTGGGGGGATCCGGGGTTCAATCCTCGGTCCTGGTACAGATTTATCTGATTACCAAACCCTTCCTTCACCTCTGACAAGACATCTTGTGAATGTGGGGAATGCCAGGCCACCACCGTGGTTCGGATCCCACGTTAAACTGTAGGTCCTCCATTTCATCTCGCAATCACCCTACCATTACACATTAGTGTAAGTGCGTATAACCTGAACGGGTAGTAAGATGAGGTGCTAATAATAATAATAAGAAGAAGAAAATACCTTGGTATAACCGAAACCATGATATACAGGCGGCGTCTAAGACGGTAAGCAATTATCATAGGAAGAACCGAAACGAGCAGCTAGAACAGTTACTAGATCAACTTTCACGTATTGATCATACGCCAAGTCATGTTATTTGCAAATGTCACTTTTGATAGATATTATCACTACCTATAATATTAGTTATAATATTAATAAAATATTATATTTGTTGATCATGAAAGTAAATGTATTTATTCTTAGGTTAAGTAAGTAGTTATTGAAAAAGTCTTATGTGGGGCACCGTATCATTTATTACCATTTAGGGCTGTAATGTGGATGCAATATTTAATGTTCTCATGACAAAAAATGTTTAAAATAATAAATTTACATGGTGTGATAAAATAGCTTAATTTTTCATATTAGAACGAAATATATTAATAATTATGTTTGCAATACAATATTTTGTAAAGGATATTAGTTGTGTAAGCCCTAGTTAGACAACAATTTTTTTTTCCACAACATTAATTAGTCCTCATAAATATTTGTTTTGGAATCTCGAATATATAATCAAAATCTTAATCGAATTTACTTCGAATTAAAAAAATACTTTGCAAATCCCTAATATTTATGTTTGATCTAATTATATAGCATTGATTCCCGATACTTTTATTCCGATCTATCATATTTTTGTATATTTTTTTAAGTATCGGGCCATGATGACCAAAATTAATTATTTATAAAATTAGTAATAAAAACTCCATGGCCTTAGCCGGCAAGTGAGCTATACAAATCAAGCGGCCGCCACCGTTTGCAATGATAGTTCCAGCAATTGTGGATGAAGGGTGTCATTTGGTCAGCACAATGATCCCTCAACTCGTTAATAACAGTTTTCTAATCCAGAACTGTTACTTCCTTATTCAAGAAGATCCTTACTTGTCCTCACAAGGTGTAGTTGAACCCGTTCCAGAAATACTGCTTAAGGCGATTGACCCTTTTTATTGAGCGTAGAAATACAGAACTATATTAACAAACGGTTATCTTCAAGAATTTTTATTGTTTTCCCATTTTCTTTTCGGAAACTGTTTGTTTAAGAATAGAAATATGTAGTTTAAATTATTATTTTTATATACTAACCTTCTCTATAATTTTAAATAATCAAATATCAATAAAATTGACATTTCCCAATAGAAAATTGCCGGCTTCATAACAAAAAAATAAGAAAATGTAACAATTAATAAACATCGATACATGATCTTAGAAGGGCAGTTGAAAATATTAACATAAAAATTTCACACGTTCTCGAGAAAACTGGTATTTCCAAACGTATGATTTTTCCGCAAGAGCCAACCATTAGCTAACGACATCTACGGTTTCCGTGAGCCATCTGTTCTTGGTGGTGCGGAAGGATACTTTGGTTGGTTGTGAAACCACGTCCCGCCTTTCACCCTCCCGCCCACCATCTCACAAAATAGGTTTTAGACTTGCACTAGACAGGGCCAAGGGCCTTACCAGATACATTTGGAAAGGGCTGAGGATCCAACCCGAAACCTCTGAATCTGTAGCTAGGGACTTTGAGGCGATAAAAAAAAGAGTGATAAAAATAAAATGCTTATTATTTTTTTATTGTTTGTAGCAGGCACAAATATTTTTTAAACCACCACCACAAAAAAAAAGTTTTGTTGCTCTTTTGTTTTAGTTTTAGTAGGTTGAAAATCCTTGCCTTATATTTTTTATGACCGTGTCCTTAAATTTTATATTGTGTATGTGTGTATAGAAAGTGACCTCATCTTATGAAGTCGTTAACCATTTCCGTTCCTATTCAATAACTCCTAAAATGTTGACATATAAAAGGATTTTTTTCCTCATCCCCCTCTTTTTTGTTTGATAATAAAATGTCACTCTCCCGAAGTTTTAATGACCTAATATTAACGACCGACACAAGAGCCGTGAGAAGACTAAGGCGCCAAGATATTTCAGATATTTGAAACTGACTCAAGAATAAATAAAATAATATGTTTTTTTAACGGTGGTGATTTCATCATAAAAAGTTTACGAATTTGTATTGTTGAATGAGTTTTCATAACAAAAGATTTAGAAGGGTGAGCGGACGCAAGCTAGTAGTTTTTCTAACAAAAGAACCCCCTTTGGTGGTCGAATTGTTCAAGCTCGCCATGAAAGCTACAGAATGGACTGTCTGGGCGATAGAGGTTTCGAATCCCAGTCGTATGTACGTGGGGTGGTTCTTTTTAAGGCGATTGGCCCTTTTAATTTGGCGTGGAAATGCAGAATCATAGGAACAAACGGTTATCTTCAATAATTTTTATTGTTTTCCTGTTTTCTTTTCGGAAACGGTTTGTTCAAGAATAGAAGCATGTTGATCAAGTTATATTTTCTTATAAATACACCTCCTATATAATTTTAACATTGGTCAAATATCGATGAAGTTTACATTTTTCAATAGAAAACTGCCGGCATCATAACAAAAAATAAGAAAATGTAACAATTAATAAACATCGATACATCATCTTAGAAGGGCTGTTGAAAATATTGACATACAAATTTCACTCGTTCTCGAGAAAAATGATATTTCCAAACGTACAATTTTCACGCAAAACCTGTCCGGTAGCTAGCGCCATCTTCGGTTCCAGTGATCCACCTGTTTTTGTTTGCGCGGAAGGATGCTTTGGTTGGCTGTGAAGCCACGCCACGCCTTTCACTCTTCCGCCCACCATCACACAAAATAAGTTTTAGAATTGCACTCGACAGGGCCAAAGGCCTTAAATGTGTTTTCACTCTCTCTCCACGCATAATCTGGTGAACATAATATAAATTTAATTTTAATCAAAGTTTAGTTTTTTCCCCATTAATTATCCGGGTCTAGGTTTTACTAATAAATATTCAAAACATCACTAATATATTATTATTAATAAAATGAAGATTTTTTCTGTCATGAGCGTTTCGCGATATCTCCGGCACTATTAGGATTGGCATTTTAAAATTCTTAGCCCCTGTGCACAAACACGTGAACCTTGAAACTGGAATTTTTAATTTTTGATTAGATTTTTATAATTTTACTAAAAATTGGATTGGAGCAACTAAAATGATAACTTTTTTCTGTCTGATTGAAGCAAATAAAAGCGTGCAAAACCAAGAATTAAAGATAGTTTTATATATATATATATATATATATATCAATGAAAATATTAGTGAAGGTCTTAAAAATATTTATCATAAAACAAAAGTGTGTTAATAAAAAATAACAAGTTCCTTCACAATAACAAAACGAAAAAAAAAAAAGTTAAAAATTTCTAACCACTTTAAATCTATGAGAACTTGAAGGTTTTATGTAAAATACCAAACTAGTCACATTTTCTTTGGTTAAATATAGTTGTGATACTAACCGGCCCCGTCATTATGGACCTAGTGGTTTCGGGTTGTTTTGCTAGCAGGTACTTAGGGTAATTTTCCTGAAGGGAAATTTATCCCATCGGTCCCCAATATTTGTTTAACTTAACTTAGGTTAAAGTGTTTCCCCTAATTCCACACCCTCAAACTTTCACCCTCCTCCGGAGCAATTTGCGTTTGTCATTATGGTATCATTGCTCCGGTAATCTTTTTCCTCGTTTCAAAGAATGTGCTCAAAAGTTTCACGGTATCTTATTATTTTTGTACTAAAATTAAATTTGGCTTGTGAGTCAAGTTAAAATTTAAATTTAAATATTTTACCATGGGCGTTACATTTCAGTGTTCAGTTACGGAATAATGTTCGTATATTGATTTTGTTTTCTAAAAGCAGTCTACAATTAAAAAAAAAAGCACTTAAATATCTGAGTCGAACAGAATTGAAACAACAGAGGGGAGGGGGCCCACTTTCTCCCCTTGGGATATAGTTTGTGTCCCCCTCCTATCGATTGGAATAAACTTGCCTTTTCTCTTGGAATAAACTCATCACTCTATTAGTTTATTTTCCTTTTGATATTATCAAATATTAAGCAAACTTAACTCAAACTTCATATAATTTAGAGAAACATCAATCTCGAAACTTTGGCAAGGAAGGTCAAACAAAAATAGTGATTAGAGGTATTTACGGATTTTTTTAAAATATAGGCCGAGACAAATTTAAATAGCATCTAGAGACTACCATTTTTCAAAAATTTGTCTGGTGTAGACCATCCTAAACATCTTCTAAAGATATTCAATCATAAGAATTTTCAGGGGGAAAGAATTCCAAATAACATCTTAAAGACCCAATTTGGTGGTCGCATCGTCTACTGCTGATGAAACGGAGATCATGGTTCGATTCCGGTTGAGTGTACTGAAGGTTTTTTTCCCTAAATTGTTTCCTAAACTCTCTCCATGCAAATTGAGGTACACTTCCTATAAATTCACCCCTCCTCATCTCTGACACATTAGCGTAATTAGTTCATAAGCGCATAAGACGAATGGGTAGTAAGACGTGGTGCTAAAAAAATCGGAGAGCATCTCATTTTCCGAAATTTGCTGGAAGAGGCCCATTCTAAATATTTTCTGTATATATCAAATTTTCAACAAATATAATCAATGTGAAGACCACTCCATATAGCTTCTAGAGACATTCAATCCTCAAAATTTGCCAGGAAGAAACCTTTTCATATAGATTATTATATAACAGGCATCTAAATTTCCAAAAATTCCAAACAAAGACAACCTTAATTAATAGTTTATAGGGACATTCAATTTTCAAAAAATGTCTGTAGAAGAATTACTCCAAATATCTCAGGGAGAAGAATAATTTTTTTTTAAAAATCAGACGAGGGCCACCTCAAGTATCTTCTGGGAGTACTATATTTTTAAACATTCGTCTAGGTTCCCCAAGCCCTTCTTTAGCTTTGGGGTCAAAGCCCCTCACAAACCCTTTTTATTTGCTAAGCTAATTAGCCCCTCCATAGACAAATAAGATTTCGCCACCACTGAAGTCGAGTAGAGCAAATGTAGGGGGAAAGGGTGGGGGGGCACTCCTAGTCACTGGTACCAGGCCCGGCTAGATTTACCCGGCAGGTGGCACTCCTAGTCACTGGTACCAGGCCCGGCTTGATTACCCGGCAGGTGGCACTCCTAGTCACTGGTACCAGGCCTGGCTAGATTACCCGGCAGGCGGCACTCCTAGTCACTGGTACCAGGCCCTGCTTGATTACCCGGCAGGCCTGAATGTGACTACAGAAGCAGGATGGAAAAAACATCAAATTGGTTTTATTAGTAAGCAATGGCATGGGCCGCTTTGAAATACGATGTGGACACGTCGTTAGGCACGCGGACTGAACGTCTTGCTCATCTGGCCTCATTAGGCTGACAGAAGATCGGGATGGAATTCCTCCCAGGAATAGGCTAATAATCGTGTTTTCCTCTATACATGATTTACCACCCTCCTTACATGCAAATGTGGGTATATATTATAGCTCTTTCGTTCCTACCTCATTGGTAAGATTAAGAAGGGGATGTAGGGGACGCAAGAAAAATTTATTATTATTATTATTATTATTATTATTATTATTAGCACCGCGTCCTACTACCCCTTCGGGCTATACGCACTTACGCTAATGTGTAATGGTAGGGGGATTTTGAGATGAAATGAAGGACCTACAGTTTAACGTGGAATCCGAACCACGGTGGAGGCCTGGCATTCCAAACATTCACAAGTTGTGATTAATACACGTATTGTCAGAGGTGAAGGAAGGTTTTGATAATCAGATAAATCTGTGCCGGGATCGAGGATTAAACCCCGGACCCCAGTACAGAAGTCCGACACCTTACCCCTAGACCACCAGGTCACCCTTGCTACCTAATAACTTGTTTGAAATTATTTAACATAATTTGTATAGTTTGTATAAATAAATTTCGGCTGTGGCTAATAGCTAGATAGTTTCATGCTTTTATAAAGAAAACTAAAATATAATAAAAAATGAAACTAGATTATACTTGATTCATTAAAAATTAGTTTTTATATTTGATCAAATATGAACCATTTCATGAATTTAATCATTGTTTTTACATAGTTCTTTATCTATATAGCTCACGATTATTTTTTCATCAAAGTTTAAATAAGCCTATAGATTAACTTTATCGCATGTACTTGCCTGACCTTCTAGCTTTGGAAACCGTTGGAGAGGAAGAAACACCTATCTTTATTAATTTGACCATCACCAAGCCTTATAAAACTACCTTTAAATTATTATTTTTTAATAAATAAACATATATTCTTATTTATAATGTATGGTAATCCCCAGAAATCAATTTGGAACAAAATCATTGGAGCCATAATATCTTACATGACACTCATATAAAAAGTATTATCTTTGTTTTGTTACAGTATAAGTTTATTAACAAAATTTTGTATTTTATATTATTATTCCCTTCTCCTTATAAGATATGATTTTGTCATTATCACTCCTTACAAAATAAAATATGAACATTATAAAAAAGAAGTCTATTATCCTATTATTATTATTATTATTACATATTTAAGAATAGGGCACATCGAAGGAATTATGTTATTTACATTATAATCTTAACTCATTATAGTTTGCTGTCAATGACGTCACCATTTTCTACAGAATGTTTTTATTTGATCAACATTATACAAAATTTTAATATACCATATCAATATTAATTGAAATTTTAAGATATTTTCTCGTTGAAGGTTAGGTTAGGTTTGTTCAGTACGAAGCGTTGTAATACACCTTAATAATTATTAATACAGCTAAAATTACTTTTATCCCATAAAATAGCACCACTACCATTTTAATATAATATATTTCTTAGTGAGTTTCATTCCCACTTGTGATTTATACGTTTGATAGTTTATTACGTGTTATTTCATTATAAGATACTCAAGAAGTTTTAAACAAGATCAAAGAACAGTAGTTATTTAATTAGAAGGTATTCATGAAGGTTTAAACAAGATCAACTAACGGTAATTATTCATTTGTAAGAGATGTGTTTGCTACGAAAACGGGTCTTTTAGACTTTTCTTTAAATCTTAATAAAATGATAAATTTAATTTTGGAGACAATATGGCAGCCTGATTCGGTTTAATACGTTAGTTAATTTATTTACTTTGTTAAAAAAAATTGTATCAATCTGTACGCTGTATTATTTTGTTGGTAAAAATAATCGTAGAATATTGATCGTGTTCGTACTAATCAAATCTTAATTTCTGCTAATTACTTAAATTTTGATACGTATTAATAGTACAAATATTTAAACAAACATTCAAACAGGATTGTCAGGCTCACTATTTTGAGTTCATGAACAAATAAAACGTCAAAATCCTTCATAGCCCGAGGCAGAAAATGCTCACGATTGTAATATTGTCTCGATATGAGAAAGTAAAAAATATTGTCACGAATAATACCATTAATGTGTAAATAAAGAAACAAGTAAATAAGTTCAAGATAATCGTTTCTAGTTAGTGTATTTTACCAAACCAATTTAAGATGGGATAGAAGGGGACGTGAACAAAAAAAAAAAAAATTAGTGTTTTGCAGTTCTTATGGCATAACATTTTTTAGGCCAAAATATAATAAAATATTTCTCCAGTAGAAACAAAGAGTTTAATTTTCTTCACATGGTGATATCAACAGTTGTTGAATATTTGTAAAAGATGTTCTGGAATTTAATGACAACTTTTTCTATTCATTTAGAAAAGTTGCTCATCTAATGCTGCTATGCTCATGACAAATATTCAGGAACTGTTGATATCAACATATGAAGAAAATCAAAATATATGTTTGTACTTGGAGCAATATCTTATTTATTTTTGGCGAAAAATAAGGTTCTAAAATAAAAACTTCAAAAACACTTACCTTTTCTCACGTCCCTTTCCAACCCACCTCAAGGGACACATTCTATGGCAAATGGTTACATCTTCTCTCGACACACAGACTAACTTAAAACTATTACAGACACAACTACCAGTCCCCAGCCATTAATTCATCACTTTCAAAAGGGAAGTTGGAATTTGACAAATCAAAACGATTTTAGGCCATGTCGGGTATCCAACATGGGACCTTTAGTTCACTAGACGAACGCGGCACCAACACAGTTACAGATGTTGTACTAATCTCTTTCAAAGCTTACTCGCATTTACTTTAATAAATAGGTCAGCACTTACAAAAGTATTTGTTTGATTTACTTGAGTACATTTGTTACACCTCAATAATGAAACTACCCATTTCATGAATTGGGTAAATTTCTGCTTAATCCGTGAACTGGCTTCTTTGATTGACCATTTCACGAAATGGACAAAAATGACATTAACTTTTGGACATTTCATAAACTGTAATTTATTGGACTATCTACCACAAGCTTAGCTGAAATTTGTTTTAAGATATTATAACTAACAGAACTTAAACCAAACCTTCCATTATAAAATGACGATAAGCTAAATTAACTTAAAAATTACCAAACCTGTTCTTCACTTGTCCATTTCACGGACTGGGTAAAAACTCATCCAGTTCATGAAATATTCAGTTCACCAACAAAGTGTTACAAGTGCTGCTCAATTCATGGACTGAACTATTTTTTGCCCAATTCATGAAATTTCAAGGAGGAAAGGTCAGTTCTCGGAAAGGGCAATGGTGTGTGATACAATCATATTTTTAAATAAATTTTTATATAGATTTTTAAGTAATTTTCTTAGAATTCTTAGATAATTTTTTGGTCGGGTTCTTCATCACGAGCGTAGTGAAATTTTATAAGAAAAAAATTAAATGAGAGTAAAATGACCTGATAAATGCTGCAATACTCATGAGAGATATTCGAGAACTGTTGAAACAATAATGTGTAGAAAACTAAACTTAAGGTATCTTCTGGAATCAAAATCTTACTTATTTTGGCCAGAAAGATATTTTCTATTATCTAAAAAATACATAAATACTGACCCTATCTCATCAGCCTTCCTTTCCACCCCCTCCCCTACCCTTCCAACTTAAATTCGATGGGTATGAAACCATTCTTTTGTATTATGTGTGGCAGAAGGGAACACAAGTGTTTTTACAGTTTTTATAGAATTGAAAGTTTTTGGCCAGAATAAATCAAATATTTCTCCAGTAGCAACATAGAGTTTAGTTTTCTGCACATGCTAATATCAACAGATCTTGAATATATGTCAATGGTGTCCTGGAATTTTGTCAAAACATGTTCTCTTTATTTAAAAAGTTTTGAAAAAATTCCAAGACAACCTTGACATATATGCATGATCTGTTAATATTAACATGTGCAGAAAACTAAGCTCTATGTTGCTACTGGAGAAATATTTGATTTATTTTGGCCAAAATATTGCATTACTATAAAAACTATAAAATTACTCGCGCTCCCTTCTGCCGCACCTTAAATATGTCTTGACACCCTGTCTATTTTGTACTCCAAAAAAACTATAACATCTTTCCCAGGTATGAAAGGGGGAAGCGAAGAATCTAAAAAAAAAAATGCATCTTTCTTTCTAGGAAATGGCTGAAGAGGATGGATTATATGGAACGAAACCAACCCCATGAGCTTGACGGGGTTCAATGGGAAGTTGCCGACAGTGAAACTTAACAAAAAACACACACACACACACACATTGGAGGAGCTTCGTTTGTGAAAGAACTCCTCTTGGCATTGTTCGACAGAAGGGATCTCCCCTTCTCACACCAGGTAGGAGTATGTTAGGTCAACCCATGTATGTCAGGTATGCATCCCAAGATAAACCTTCTCCTGGAGGGCAAGGCGGTACAGTTAGGAGGAAAATATTAGAGAGCATTTTCATTGAAACCGGCTTCGATGGCCTCATGGTATAAGACAGGCCTAAGTAATTATTTTGGCTGATTGGGGTCACATTGAGGAATTTAAATATAAGAATGGGACACCAAATAAAATACGATTGTTCGGTAGACGCAGCTTATTGAATCAAATAAAACATTATATATATATATATGGTGGCTAAATATAGGGAAAATAGGAAAACCTGGAGTTAGGGAAATTTTTAAAATCAGGGAAAACGGAATTGTCAGGAAATTTAATAATAACAATGAAAAATAATACTTGACTTATTCTACAACTAAACAAATAAACAATTGTGAGAGATTGGTTCCTCGATGTTAATAAAATGTATTGCCCATGTATGCAATAATATATGTTTAAACATGAGATGATTGTTCAGGGGCACAAATGATACCTGAATCATTAGGCCTCCTTAATACTTTGATCTGGAACTTAAAATACTGTTTATCTTTAGCAGCCTTTTGGTTTGTTCCCAAAATATGTAATCAATTCACTAAAAGAAAAGAAAATGCATTCACCAAGAAACATTGTAAACAGTTTAATTGGGGATTTCTTTAATTTCCTGAAAAACCTGACAAAGTCCAAGAATATTATAGGGTCTAATAAAAAGTTTTGTATCGAGAACAATTTATTGTATTATATTATTATTATTAGCACCGCGTCTTAGTACCCGTTCGGGTTACACACACTTAAGCTCATGTGTAATGGTAGGGTGATTGTGAGATGAAATGGAGGACCTACAGTTTAACATGGGATCCGAACCACGGTGGAGGCCTGGCATTCCATGAGGCCTGGCATTCCACACATTCACAAGTTGTGATTAATACACGTCTTGTCAGAGGTGAAGGAAGGGTTTGTCAATCAGATAAATCTGCGCCGGGATCGAGGATTGAACCCCGGACCCCCAGCACAAAGGTCCGACACCTTACCCTTAGACCAACATGTCACCCTCATTGTATTATAGCTTTGTCCATTAAAAGTGTGTATACGTACAGTACTTGGATAACTGTCGCTTCTCCCCCACCCCCAATCCCCTTAAGCGCTACTGAAATGGATGGTCTCAAAGGGAGTGTTAAGGATCGATTTAGAACAGTGAATCGAAACTGGCTTCGGTTTTATTTAAAAACAAAAAGTACTGGATAGAGTGTATGACAAACGTATAGACTAATGTTATTGTAGTCATCTCTAAAATAATAAATAGGCCAGAAGTCAGACACAGTGATGTATTAGAGTAGGACGTAAGACCTGGGTTGATACCCAGGAGGGTCCATTTGTATCCTCTGATGCCTGCCCACACCTCTGGATGGTGGCTTTCCAAGGTATGTCAACTGACCTCTTTAAATTAGTTAACTTACATGAAATCTGGCCTCCACCATTAAGGCGATTAGCCCATTTCATTTGGCGTGGAAATGCAAAGCCGTGGGAACAAACGGTTATTTTCAAGAATTTTTCATTTTTTTCCCATTTTCTTTTCGGAAACGGTTTTTTTTTTCAAGAATAGAAGCATGCTGATTAAGATATACTTTTTATATACACGCCTCCTCAATAATTCTAACAGTGATCAAATATCGATAAAATTGACAATTTTCAATAGAAACTACCGGCTGCATCACAAAAAACAAGGAAAAGTAACAATTAATAAACATTTATACATTATATTAAAAGGGGTGTTGAAAATATCAACATAAAAATTTGACTCGTTCTCAAGAAAACTGATATTTCCTAACGTATGATTTTTCCGCAAGACCTGTCCGGTTGTTAGCGCCATCTCTGGTTTCCATGATCCATCTGTTCTTGATGGCGCGGAAGGATACTTTATTCGGTTGTGAAGCCACGCCACGCCTTTCACCCTCCAGCCCACCATCCTACAAAAAAAATTTTAGACTTGCACTAGACAGGGCCAAGGGCCTTAATTTATAAAGAATAACTATATTGAATTTCTACACCCCCGCAGGGGTGGATTTACAGGAAGGCTGAATGTGAGTGCAGGGTAGCAAAATCCGGAAAAATCAGAAGGGTGGCAAATTAAATAAAACATTTTAATAAAAGTCAGTAGCTGAACAACGAAAAATGAGGTTTGAGTGTTTTTAATTATAGTTATTATCAGAGTCAAACTCAAGATATGGTTAGGCTACATGAAAGGTTATATTAGACCGTAAGTCCCTTATTAATCATCACTATCATTAATATACGACTTTTCTGTATGGTGTTTAGTTTATAGTTTACACAGGATGGGGGTTCACAGGAAGGGGGTGTATGAAGGGCTTTACGGGTTCAGGTTATAGGGGGAAGGGGGCAAAATATGTGTAGCCCATAGGTGACAAAAATTTAAAACCACCACTGCACTCCCGAGCTCTGAACTCATAAGTCTCTTAAGCTACACACAAGTCTCCCGTATAAATTAAACACTTTATAATTAATGTTATTGTTTGGTTATTGAATTATTATTTTTTTTTAGAGGGGATAGTATATTTCAACATTACTCAGATTACAAAACGAGTATGATAGTTAAGTCATCAGCATATATTTCTGAAACGTTTACATTACCTAAGCTAAGTGTTAATCGTGGATTGAGATGGACCTTTGGGACGTCTCGAAACCAAATATCGATTAGAAAGCCCCCACCCCCCTTATATATCACCCTCCCGATTCTACCCCTCCTATAAAAGAGTGTAATGCATACTTTTTCTCACAATTGGACAAAAATTCAATTTAATTCCTTGTCTGTGTGATTGGATTAGTTTACTTGATTGATTTATTGGTATTTACTATTTGTGTTTGAAGTCAAAGGTGAGAATTGAATTGAAATTCTGTACACTTGTTTAATTCAAAATAGAAAAACTACAAGCACTAATTTGATTTGATACTGGAAATATATAGTCCCATTGTGTTGTAAGTACTTGATTTTGGAGAGATTCAAATGAACGTACTATGATGTATTTTTTTTAATAGATTGAATATTCACTATAGCTGTAATTGGTTTTTAGCTCATTCAGACGTAGGCTAATGAGATTATTGAAAGAACATCAATAGCAGATTTATAATTAAGTTACATTTTCTTTGCAAAGAAACACATTTGTTGAAGGAATAAAATACTTTTAAAATGTTGATTTTAATTTTAATTTTTGTGTAGTTGTAATTTAATACTTAATTCATGATATTATATCATTTAACGCTCAATAAGATTGAAATGGAAACGTTTCTAAACACGTCTTTTCAAATGATATTATGATAGAGTATTTGTGTATTTATATAAAAAGGACATTCTGGCATGTGTTTGAACTTTAGACGTCTGGCTTAACTTGTGCTGACCGTTATATCGACTGAGTTGTTAAGGAACTTACCTCTTGGTGAGTCATTCATGTTTTGAACACGTCTGTATACGTAAAATGTGCTTTTTTTTAAAAAATTTTACTTATGAAAGGAAAAGAGGGAAAGACCAATATTAACTCAAATTTTTAATGCTACCATCTGTTGGACAATCATGAAACCTTACTAATTCACTTTGGATTATTGTTAAAAGAGGTCTCTGTCTTATTTAAATTGAGCTAGTGCTGCCATCTGTTAGACAATCATGATACTTTTCTAATGCACATTATATTATGGTTCTAAAATGTATCTGTCTTATTTAAATTGAGCTAGTGCTGTCATCTGTTAGACAATCATGATACTTTTCTAATGCACTTTATATTATGGTTCTAAAATGTATATGTCTTATTTAAATTGAGCTAGTGCTGCCATCTGTTAGACAATCATGATACTTTTCTAATGAACTTTCTATCATGGTTAAAAGAGGTCTCTGTCTTATTGAGTTAGTGCTGCCATCTGTTAGACAATCATGATACTTTTCTAATGCACGTTATATTATGGTTCTAAAATGTATCTGTCTTATTTAAATTGAGTTAGTGATGCCATCTGTTAGACAATCATGATACTTTTCTAATGCACTTTATATTATGGTTCTAAAATGTATGTCTTATTTAAATTGATTTAGTGCTGTCATATGTTAGAGAATAATTATACCTTTCTAATACATTATATATTATGGTTAAAAGAGGTCTCTGTCATATTTAAATTAGTAACAACAGTATTTACTGTAGTAATTATGGGGTTTAAGACACAAAATGGCCATCCTGGAAAGTGTGTTTAGTTTAAAGAATATAATATTTAGATGCGACTATAAATGTAACTATAAAAAAATAATAGCTTAACTATTTAAGCCACTATAAAGGGCTATAGTAACATTCACTTAAAAAAATCCTCTCCCCCTGGAAAAAACTAGTTTTCTATGTATTTTAGTCCTAGCCTTTGTCGTGACTAAATAATTCACAGTTGTTACGTGGTTTAAGTGTCAAGGCCATTTAGTCTGGTATGCTAGTAAGAGGTAGGTTGGGGTTTAAGTCCCGGTTGAGTGTACTGAAAGCTATTTTTCCGTAAATGATTTTCTACTGTTACTACATGCGAATGAGGCTACATTTAATCTAAGCTGCATTAGCCTATTCATCAGAACTCTTACATTTTTGTAGATATTTGTACAGGAAGGCTGGGTAAGTGATCAAAGCCTAGACATTTATGATCTAAATAATATCGATTTATTCTTGTTTTTACCGCCTCAGTGGCTGCATGTTCTAACTCATACTCTCGCATCAGACTAGACTCATTGGTGGGGAGATTGAGGTTCAAATCTCGGTCGGGTATACTGAGAGGTTATCTTAAAATGGTTTCCCACTCTCTGTCTATGCAAATGTGAGTACACTTCTTATATATGTAGCCCCGGGACGTAAGACGAGGTGCTAAAAAAATCTTGTTTTGTTTTGTCACGACTTTTCTATCCGGCTGGCTTATACACATATTAAGTAATTATAGTAATGTATTAGGAATAGGGACAGTATATTTAGATTAATTGTACCCGAATTTGAGTCAGGATGTCCAGCATCCGGGAAAACTGGTTTAGCCGGGAATTTGAAGGGGTTGGTAATAAACGGGGAATAATCTGGTAATTTGGTANCCCCCCCCCCTAAAAAATTCAGGAAAATGTTGTTTTACATCAAATATTAAATATAATAATCATTAAATCATTAAATTACAATGTGATTAAAGCTGTCTTTTTTTTTGTAGCTATGTAATATGTTTTATAATTCCTAGTATATTATGTTAATACTAATTTAAAAACATGTTTATTTAAATTTTAAAACTTAGTTTAGTCATAAAAAAGATTAATAAAATATTGGGGTGGGAGTGGAGGTAGAAGGGTGTTACATACTTTTGATAGGAGAAATTTTAGGAAATGATCAGGTGGGTAATGTCGTGAATTTTATTGGTCAAGTTGAGTATGTTTGAGTGGAGGGAGAGTGGTGCACCATTTAGGAAAAACCACCCTCAGTGCACACGACGGGGATTAGAATCTCAATCCCTCAGTCATCAGCAATCCAGTTTTTTGCGATAATGGTCCAAGGTAGAACGTTCACATTAAATGAAGTGTACCACGTGCTCTAACCAACCAATCATGTTTCGAGCCACGTCAACATGGCTATTTATTACTTCGCTTGTTTGTTTATGTTGTGCAGACAACTTCATCGATCTAGATAATTTGTCCGCGTCTCGCCAACTCTAAAACGTCGTAGTGTCTTGTCAAGTAAGCTTCTAGCGCTTTTACGTTACATTAAGAGAATCCTGATCAAGGCCTTAGTCGGGGAGTAGAGGGGGGGTTCAACCCCCCCCCTCACCCTCGAAATGTTATGAACAAAATATATTATATGGCTTTATTTATGGTTCAAACAATATTAAAATTAAGGTAAAAGTACAAATTAGGGGGCTGTGTTACCATAAAATCACTTCAGATAGCTTTTAGAACTGTTAATAATTTAAAAAAATGTCTAGCCTCTGGCAATTGGGGTATGTAACCACTAAACCCCCCCTGAAATTATTGCCTGACTACGGCTTTGATCCTAATCACACAATATGTTTATTTACGCTACATGAACATTAAATGAACGTTAAGTTACTTTAACGTTGATTATGATGTTGTCATCATCAAGAAAAAAAAATTGATGGCTTATATTTTGATTTGTGTTAAAGCGACCTTTAGTTTGTAAATAGGGTGACCTGAGATGTTTGTAAATATGAAGAAGAAATTCAACTAACACGTTCGCCAAGAACAGAATCTTGTCAGAATGAAGCAGAAATTCACACGCTGTATATTGAAACCTGATGCATTGCAGTGCAAAACTTAAAACAGTTGATTAATTATCAATATATTTTATTTTCTAGTTGATAAGTATATATTTTAAATCATTGTCACAATTGAGGTTTACAAATTATAACGCTTTGCCGTGGCACAATCCAATATATCGATAAACACGCTTTCCATTAATGGGTTCATTCAAATCTCCTCACGACGGTCAACGAAGATGTCTGCAGGCTTCTAGCTCTACAACGCATGCGCACTGATTTGAGATGGATTGGCTTTGAGATATGATTGGTCCTCCTCCCCCGCTGTAGATCCCAGGCAGAGCGGTCAAATCAAAGATGAGTTGAACTTGAATAGGCGCAGCTGAGTCAAAAATATTATGATTGTGTTAGACCTAGTCACGTGACCCCGAATATGTTCCACACTTGTTTTTCGGTGAACGTGTCAACAATAAATAATATTTTATTCAAGACGATGAAATATACTTGTTTTGTTGTATAAATTATGCTACTTACATTAAATACTGTGAAACAAATGGTTCAGTACAATCATAAATTAAACTCTGTNTTTTTTTACTCTGTTGCTAGGCCATTCTTCCACTAAATAACATTCAGACACGGCCTGTAATAAAGTAAGCTGATTTATGACGTCGTAATGTTTTGGTTATTGTTTATGGGACAGTTCGTAAAACTAATAGCTGGGAGACCTTTGTGGTACATTATTATGTTTGCCAAAATTAAATTACTTTGGCCAGTGGAAAATATTTGTGGGTGATGGGGGGGGGGAATAGGGAAGGTTCATGGGTGAAATTTGAGGTGGTCATAAAAAAAAAAGTAGACCTTTTGTTTAGTGGTTTATGTTAAGTTCTAATAATGAGATGGTTAGAAAAAAAACCACACAGTGGGAATAAACATGGAGTCACCAAATGGTTAAATTTTCTTTGAGGGGTATACAACATGAACAGGGTGTTTCCAAAATAACTTGCCAAGTTAGGGTGGGTTTTTGTGTGTGTAGATTGTGTTTATATGTGATTTGGTGTGGGTTGTGTGTGCGTTTTGTGTTCGTATGTGTATTTTAAGTGCATGTGTTTAGTTTATATAATTTTATGTGTGTTTTATGGGCATGTGTTTTGTTTGAGTAATTTTGTGTGTGGTTTTGTGTTTTCTTGTTTGTGTTTTTGTATGAATATTCTTTGTTGTGATCTTTGTGTATATGTTTTATGCACATGTTTTGTTAGTTTGTGTGTGTTTTAATAGAGTTTGTGTTTTTGTTCTGTGTATGTATTTTGTATGGGTTTTTAGCGTGTGTTTTTTCCATGTTTTTCATGTGTATGTTTTGTGCGTATGTTTTTGCGCGTCTGTGTTTTATGTGTGTATTTATTTCGTGAGTGCACCCAAATTTACGTGTATGGAAAGTGAAAAACTCTTTAGAAAAAATAGCCCTCATTACACTACACCGGGATACAATCTCCAATCTCCTTCTCATCGGCAGTCCAGTCTATTAAAAGAGTGACGTCTTAGATCACGTGACCACTGCAATAGGTCTTTAATTACTAATGAGTACGCAGTTGGGAAATTCAATAAATGGTACTGTGTAACGCACATACTTTATCTCGCTCTTATCTTAAAATAGACATTTACTAAAAACTCGTAAGATTTGTGAAAATAAATATTAGGTCTATACATTTAAATAGTATACCAAAGATCATAAATTAAATAATATACACTGTTACTTACTCCATGGCATTAGAAACACCTTTGTCCACCAAAGAGCATGAGAATCAAATTCAGTTTCAAATATCCGAATTAAAAATAATATTTATTTGTTTATAACTCAGAAATGATTGATTCTATAAAAATATATTTCAAGTACAAGATCTTTACCTTAAATAGTACTACATCTTTACAATGATGAATTATTTCATATCTAGAATAGTTGCAGAGATATGATGAAAATTTGAAAGTTTCTCCTCTGTAACGTACCCTCAAAATAATGTCCATGATAAAATTAGAACTGCCATCTTGTTTATAATGATAAACAGTGTCTAGTTATAGAATCTAATCAAAATCGTTATAGAGATTTTTTAAATTGATTTTTTCTCTTTCCACCTTTGAGTAAAATACCCTTAAATTTAAGTTTAGATGGACTATCTAATACTCAAAAATTGTCTCGGAAGGGGGACTTTATAAAATCCCTAGATACCAAATGTTATCCCATTCGGTAAAATAGTTTAGGCTCTAGCCCGAGGTACATACAGACAGACAGACAACATCGTGAAAATCCCTTTATTGGTTCCAGGAGGTCGTGAAACATCGACATTTATTCAAATATCGAGCTCAATTTTTTTTGACGATCACAATACTTTCTCTCCGAGGTGTCGAGAGAAAGTATAACGTTGAAATGTAAAAAAAAAAAGATATAAGGTAATAAATAGACAGTATCAGCTCTACCAACATAATACAAAAATGAAGCTTAATTTAACCAAAAAGAATTATTTATTTATTCCTCAGTACGTCACATCCTTTATCTTCAAGGAGTGTCCAAGCTCGGTGTCACGTTACGACAACATTCTGGTTCTATTCATTGTTTTGTTAGGAACTTAGCACTAGCTCAGACAAATTAGCATCTGGGACATTATATACAGAGTGTACCATAGCATGTGGTACCCACTTCAGAGGCGGACTTGGAATACAGAGACAGTGAAAAGGGGTTCATCTGAGCATGTATCCATTTGACTGTTTTTTTTTTTTATTATTTAGCACTGCGTCTTACTACCCGTTCGGGTTATACGCTTAAGTACTAGCTACGCTAATGAGTTAGGAATTGGGAAGGTTGAATTTAGAGGAAGTGAACTCTCATTTGCGTGGAGGAAGAGTGTAAAACTATTTAAGAAAAACCACCCCCCAGTTCACCCGATTGAGATTCAAACCTCAATCTCACCGTACTTGAAAGTCTAGCTCAATACTAAACTAGCGCGTTAGCTAACTACGCCACCGAAGTGGATCTCACCCATGTTTTCCACGTGTGTATACTAATGAGGACAATAGCGGACCCGGGACCTATTATTGTTGAGGAGAGAGGGGATTGATTTTCAAAAGGTTCCTTCAAGTATACATTTGATAACTTACATAAGTTAGATAGCTAGGATTTTAATTTATAATAATGTTAATAATATTATTACTCGTTTATAAAAATAATTTTAATTCATAACTATAATAATAAAAGTAGTACTTTAAGGAAAAAACCTTTTGATTAACAAACTTGTGATTTTAACCCACAAAATAAGACACACTAACAATAAAAGTAATAAAAATTTACATGAGCCTAAATTAATGTTTTAGAATTAATAGAAAAAAAATTTGTCTTAAAACAATAATTGGTTATCATACCAAACTTAGTAATCTCATTACTGAAGCTTTTTATCTTTAAGTCATTTGCTTTTCTGCAAAAAAAATTAGTAGCTCATTTGAACTTACTTTAAGCCAAATGACTTATGGTGAACTTGACTACTTTGATTCATGTATACGATAATAATTTCAAGCCTAATTAGTAATGACTTTTGTTAGGCCCAATGAACTTAGGCCAAAGCTAGGTTGTTAAGTTAAATGACTTTATGCCAATTGACTTTTGGGGGAAATTAATTTTTAGATTAAATAACTTTAGTACAACTGACTTTTGGAGGGATTAATTTCTAGGCTAACTAACTTTAGACCAAATTATTTTAGTAGAAATTACTTTAGGATGACATTATTAGTCTCAATTTTTAGATCAAATAACTTTGGGTAAAGCCTACTGCCATTTTGCCGTAATAGTTTTTGTATTATAGTGTTATTAGGATACTTAAAATCTATGTAGGCTACAGTATATTTAGTTTTAGATTGTTTCTAATTCGCACGGATAAAGAAGTCTTGAAGAAAACCAGATCAAGAAGATGTCCTTGTCTTCAAGCTACGGTTGAGATGTTTGGCGCTGATTTTTTCTTTGGTTATCTAGCTGTATGAGTTGATATCACGTCATAAAGCTAGGTTACCGAAGTTAAGAACAGCATCCTTTCAGCGAATACGAAGTTGACCAGACCCGTGATCGACTGCCTCCCTTTGATTGCCCAGGATCAACCATCAGAAAAACTAAGAAGAACATTTATCGTTTTCTGGATCAAAGAGATTTTTTTTAACAAAATCAGTGTTGTTTTTTGTTTTTGTTTTTTGCGTCATATGTCTGAACTAACAAAAACTAACCAAACCAAGAGAGTAGAGAAAAATGAAAATGAATTTTCGTGGAGGACGAATAAAGAACTATTTAGGAAAATAAACCTCAGCATAGCACCTCTATCACTGACAAACAGGACCATATGATTATTATGTATATTCAACAACTCACCGAATTTATCAAGATTTCATAAATTGGATTATTATTTAAAGTTCATTACCGCTCTTAAAAAAGTATGCCACCTATTCTTATCTTGAGCATATTCTATCCAGTCCACATCATTACACCCCATATCTCTTTCAGGTAAATTTTAATGTTATCCTTCCACTTGCGTCTAGATCTTACTAATGGTCACTTACGATTGGATTTGTCAGTCAGTAACCTGAACAAAGTTCTACAATCTCCCATTCGCACTGCATTCCCTGCCCACCGTAATCTTGATTATCTCAACAATATCTTGGGAGTACAGGGTATTAAGCTCATAATTATGTACCCTCCTTCACTACCCATTATTCTCATCCCTTTTTTTTTTTTTTAGAGCAAATTTCTTCCTAGTCGCCTTGTTTTCGAACAACCTAAATTTGTTTTTGTCGTGTGATGCAAGAGACTATATCCATATAAAACAACCAGTAAAGTTATTGTTTTGTATATTCTGAGTTTTACATTCCTTGAAAGCAGGCGAGATGTTAACAACTTTCTGGCCGAGTAATAGCATCATGGTATGCAATTATTAAATTGTCAGCTCATTGTATTATATGTATTTATATACACATACCAGCATTACTATAACACTAATGCTGCAGGGATAAGAAAGGTATAACCTAGAGGAAATGTACCCATATTTGCATTAAAAGTGAATGATAAATAATTTAGCAAAGACCACCTCAGTGCACCTGGCTTATATTGGAACTTGGGCCTTCATACCACCAGAAAACCAAACAAGATGAGACTCACACCGTTGTCCACGTGCTCATTTATGTGGTATAAAAGTTAAATCTCAATTTACAGAGTTCCCACAGCTACTTTTAATGCTATGCTTATTATTGATACCTAATTTTATCCCAAGCTTACACTTAATTAAGAACAGAGTTTAAGAAAAGTGTAGATTAATAAAATGCGACCCCATTAACTTGTACTCAAACGCAGAACTCCTAGGGTCAGAGATCTGCACGTCAGTTGAGTTTTCTGACTCTGATTAAACACTTACGGTACTCGACTGAGAAGTTGCATGAATTTAAAAAGCCCCGTGGCTGTGGTAATCATAAATGTGAAAAATGCTTTCATGCTGCTTCATACAGTCGACCAAAAATAAAAAGAAATCGTTATTTAAAAAAAATAGCAGTGACAAACTTTGCCTTGCTCGTGCATTGGTAATGGATAAGTCTTGAGAGTAGTGTTAGAAGAGAAACAGGAAGCATTGACACCTTGAACACCTTTAAATAAATAAAGAGATAATATTATTCAAATCCTCAAAGCAAATTAATTATATCATGATTTTCATTTAAACCGTTTTGCGGAAACACGGTATACTTACGTCTTCAAGTTTGACCGTGAGTTGGGATTTTCTTGTATAATATATGTCAACATACTGCGCAAATACTTCCCTAAAGGATTTACTTTTCGTAAAGATAAAGGTGGATTCTTTGAACAAGCAAGTACGTTTTATCAGCCATATCGAATGTCACCACCATACATTGTTAGGATAATAAAGTGTCGTAAATTACTGTGGTCAGGACGTGCAGCATAAATGGGAGAATCTTGCGCAATGTTCAGGGTATTGACTGGCAAACCCAATGAGAACAGACTATTAGGAAGACCTAGACGCAAACTTAGATAGGGTAATTTATTTCCATTTTACAGAATGAGTCTTGAAACTTTTTGATACCCCCTCATACATGGTGACGTGTTTAACCAGGAAAAACACATTCTAAAAGGTACCGAGCTAGGTGTCAAGCTGATCTCTCACCATTAATTACCCAATTTAGAGTTAACCTAATCCAAACCAGTCTTCTTGTACGGTGGATCAAATAAGCAATCTACATACTGCTAGTCCATGACAACCGCATTTAACGTCAGCCTCGGAAAGTGTCTGATCACCCTAGTCGAAGCAAAAACACATTTATTTTGGGCGTGCAAGGCGAATTTCTGGACCACGTATTTATGGGTCAGTTAGCGAAACGATGCATCAAGAGATCCATATCCAACTTGGATTTCTATTTATATAGATGTCACAAAAAATTATTTTGAGACTATGAAACGTAAAATTGGAGTTATTTATCGTTTTGCATTGATGTGGAACCAGCGTTGATAAAACCATTGGAGTCCGATTTCTCTAACAATGAGCGCATGTCCTACTATACACTGTTTTCAGGAACGGGTATAAATTCCATGAGAGGTGGCCATGACAACACATGGGAGGCCTATATTTAGGAACTAAACATCATGGCGTTTGACTTGACGCACCAAATATGTCCAGCCCAAATGACCTATCATTGGAATTTGGTGGAGCACAATTCTCTGAACCTAAAAGTGAACTTCACCAAGGCTTTCAACGAATCAATAATTTGTATTGTACAAGGTGAGTTTTCCAATATTATCACAAGAATATAAATTACATTTCCGATCATTGAAGTTAACATAAGTGGGGTCCCACATATTTTCCCGCCATTTTTATGATGGACGTACCCTATGGAATTTCAAAGCTACATAGTTGATTATAAGATGTTTTTCCTAAGGGAACTGGGTGCTCTATCATCTCGTGGTACATTACTCCACATTTGTTATTCAAGTATTTCTTCAACTATGAGAAACTTTACCTTTTTATTAAAAAAACAAGCAAAATAATGTTATTCGTTAGCTGCGGCGCCATCTTGTTATTCGTTTGCTTATGCTTAGGTATTGGTTGGCTGATATACGAGAGTGTTTGGTTCCTCGTGACTGGAGGAGAGGTATCGTCAGGCTGAGAAGAGGAGCTGGGTGTGTAAGTTAGCCCGTTGGTTTGGGTGAGGGTTTTTTCTTGTAGGAGTTGGGGTGTGAGGGCTTAGTTAGAGAAAGAGATGGGGGAGGGGGTGGAAAGGTGTCGAATCCCAGGGAGAGTAGTTTTTCCAGCAACTTTAGGTCACTGAGATATCGGCTGTGGGCTTTGCGTGGATCTGCCTTGAGGAGTTCGGTGTAATCTACTTCCTGGTAGGTTTGGGGGGGATGACGGGGTACGGTTGTGGTTTACATAGAAGGCAATGAGGGGCTGGAGGACTTGGATACGGGTGACATGAATGGCTGTATGTCTTCTGACTCAGTGGACTCCACAGGTCTCTGAAGGCTGCGCGTAGTTGATTGGCGTATTTCCCTCTTTTTCTGCCGCGATACTTCCATATAGAGGGATTCATCAGCGGGGTCTTGGGGGAACATTATGATCGGTAACATTAGGGGGAGGGGAGGATCTTGAGGGAATGCAGCCCAAACGTTTGTGGGTTCTGGAAAGGAACTGTAGGTAGAACAGAGAGCAGCCAGGAAGTTCTTGAGTGCTGGAAAATAAAGGCTGGAGTATAGAGCGAGAGAGACTGTTAAATATAAACCAAGCAACAACTGGGCAGTTCATGAAGTTAGTATCAGATATGCGTGATTGGAATTGGAGTACTTTATGTTTGTTGTTTGTTTGGATATTTATTTTTGTGACACTAATTTAGACATTGACATGTATTAAACATTGAATAAAAACAGATACAAAGACAATCACCAGCCCCGAAGGGGCTCTCGATAGCCAACCGTGGTAGATATAACATAAAACACTAAAAAAAGAAAGTCATTTGTCGCCCTGGCGGGCTGATTTTACGTTAGCCATAGTTCATGGGCGGGAAAAGTAAACAAAAACGCGTCCTGTCGCCGGTAATTGGTCGACTGTGACCTAAAAAAATATATACATACACATAGAGAAGGAACGACAGGGTAGAAAACATAAAAGGATAAGTGACCGGATGTGGATAGGACATGCAGAATGCGAAGCGGGACTTTCTTTTTCACGTCTACAATTATAAAACCCAAAGGTCTACAATCATTGTTGCCTACCTAGCCTTGGTTATTCTTAGTCTAGTCTTCTTAATATTCTAAGTTGTCTTATTTCTAATACATGTACACAACTTCCTTACATTCTATCTAATTTACAGTGTAATATTTTTATATACAGTGTTGCATTTTCCATAAGCAGTTTTTTTTAATGTCTGTATTTTCTTTGCGTTTGCACAGGCTGCTTACCTCTATGGAGGAGTATACGGACTGCCCCAGTAGCGCGCTACCTACCGTTGCTGCAACAACCGACCTCAACGGTTAGGTCGGTCATAAGTTCAAGGGTGGTCACTTCCATGTCAAGTAATGATATATTTTAAGTAAACTAGCTAAACCTGTTATAGCAGTGAAGTGGATGACAACATTCTTGAATGCCTTATTTCACGTGCCAAACTGTTTGCATAAAAGATTTACGTCAAAGGTATATAAAAGAACACGTTTCTTGACAAATAAACAACTACAGTCAACTCTCGATTCTATTACCCCGGGAATAGCATCCCTCTCGAAGAAACTACCCTTTTTGGGGGAACCGTGAAAAATAGGGGGAAAAAGATTGAAAAGTTTAAGGAAATCGGCTGTAAAATGTGTTTGTTGCATTTATTTAGGTCGCTGCGTTGCAATTATCTTTGTGAGCACTGTATTACTAGTAATTGGGGTGGATCAGATATAAAAATAGACACCACCTCATCAATGCCAGCCAATAGCACTTGACTCTGTCCACTCCCTCCCACAAGCAATACAATGTTTCCCCGCACGCAACTGCCGCTACATCACGCACCAGGCTTGCTTTTGCCATTGTTATTTCGATTCTCGATTTGGTTAATATTTTGGTTTGATTTTGTGAACAATTTTTGACTACCTATGCTATTGTTTAACATTGTTATTTTGATTTGGTTACGTTTTTGGTTGGATTTTGTCAATGATTTCTCATGACCCACGCTATTTGTTGTCTAAAAAATGCAATTTTTTCGTATGAAGGTCAGGGCTGGAACAAAATCTGTTAAAATTCCAATAACGACTCTTTCGAAATAATGACCCTTTTCCAGGGAACCGTGAAAGGTCGTAGAATCGAGAGTTGACTGTATGCCGTTCGTTGATCTGCATGACACAGACTGTTCATATTTTAAATCAACTAAATTGGTTCAAGCACCATGCTTGGGAATTTCTGTTCAGTGGTCACCGTAGTTTATAAACTCTGATACTGACTGGCTGATTGGAGATGGATGAGAATTACGTGAGACATGTGGTGAAAATAAACCCATCCCTCCACACTGCACTATTGGGTGGTTTCTTTGCTGATCACATGCTTATAAAAAATCGCTGGCCCTGACAATTTCATATTCAACATGGACTCAAAACATTAAACTAGAGATTCTTTGTATTACCTTGTTCATTAAAAAAAATGTGAGAGAGTATTTTGACCCAGTAATTATTTAAGACGTTACCTCAAACCTTCTCTACCATGTACAAAATTGTTCCCTGAAAATGTTCCTGACTTTACTCACACCCACCATACAGCCATTGATGCCAAAGTAGTAGTGGTAAGGTAGTATAGTGCGTGTTTTAATACTATTGCATTCTGCTACTTCTTAAGAGGTTGCGTCCAATCAGCGTCTTTCTCCTCACCCAACCACTTCCAAACTTACATACCTCTAATGATGAATATATAAAATATCGTCATTAATTACGGCAATCCATTCAATGTTAGTCTACCTCCAACCATCAGATTGATTGTACAACTGAAACATCTCATTGTGTCATCGTGAAGAGCTTGCAAGCACCAGAAAATCCAAATCATGAAACCACTAACCATAATTAATAGAGTTTTGAATTATTTCAATGACACCCAGATTCCTACTGAATAATCAATAAATATATCTGGAGACTCATGTGCAGAGACCATATAGTCTCATAAACAAGAAACATGAAACCCAATATCATTTCTTCAGACGCGTCGCCTATCTTTCCCCAAAGTGGAAGTGCTTTTGTAAGGTTTGAGAACTAATTGACGTTACCGTATATAGAATCAAAGGGATATGTGGTCATCAGATATGACAAATTTTGATTAACACACTTGTGTGTGTATGAGACACTTCAACAGAGACCAAGGATGTCATATGGTCATAGATCTTAAGTAACCTATGGTGGAAACTTACATCAGAAACCTCGATCTAGTCTACGCAATCTATAATAATTAAAGGAAGCGTTTGTGTTTGTATGCGATGCCCAGCCAAATCTACGGCACGCAGACATCTTACATTTTTAACATAAGTGGACGGATTTTTAACATAAATGCACCTTAGAGCCAGATTTTTAAATTTTTAGTTGGCTTTTTAATTTGCTATATTTAACAAATTTTCGAAGGGGTCACGGGTAATGTCGTGCGGGATTTATGGTTTAATATAAATGCCAATTCACTGGTTTGTAATATTGCGTGATTGATTTTGAACTTAAGATAATTTTACCCATGAATGTAAAAAAATCGAAGGAAACTATATAAACTATTATGTGAGGTATTCATGTAATAATATATAAGTACTGGTTTTGATGGTTCTGAATAGATACATATGTAATGTTTAATCTAGCTACTGATCATTTATTCCAATCTATGGCTTTTTGTAGTAAGTCTTCGTCATCATGTTGAAGCTTGTCTTTTAATCCGCCTCATTATAGGCTAGTTATGATATTACCAAACCATTTATAGATTGACCCACTTTTACAACATGTTCCAAGTTGTCTAGAAGTCACCGTCATTGTCAACGTTAATGACAACACCGTTAGTGTAGATCATCATATCAGGTTAATGATATCATCCATATATGTATATATTGACCTTCTTTACATCCTGGTTATGACGTACGAGGTTCCAAAAATATACGAAATCCTCAATAGCATTGTGACTTCATTCTGATGACGTTAGTAATTTATTTATATATTGTTCTAATTTTAAATTCAGTTTTAATATTATTCCTAAAATATATCCAGATAAAATCACTAACAGGGCTGTGAACAATCTACGTGCTTTAACATCCGTGTTGAGAGTTAAAACAAGTAGTTCAAAATAGTGTAACAAGGATTATTCCCTCATTATAGGACTTCAGTCAGTAAGATTTTTTTATTTTTTTTAACCAAACCACCACCACCACAAAAGGGTCACCAGTCCAATTATAAAGAGCTTCAAGACAATCGTGTCTCGACATCTGGTTGCCCACTAGATTCAAACCCCTTGAAAAAGGAGCCTAAGGGGCTATGCTCCATGTCCTTTGGTGGAAACCTCCTCACAGCTACGAGCCCCCAACCTAATCACCAAGTCCCAAATACCCCGGGTTCGTTTCCGAAATGGGTTCAGCCACTGATATCCAACCAATTGAGCGTGATCCCATTTGCGATCGTGGTGTATTTCGAGTGGGGTCGCAATTATTTTAGAGCGTATAGCTTAATATTAAGTTATTATAATAATTAAAGGAGGGTGCACAATTCCGATAGAAGTGGAACTGGTTAGACAGGAACGTATTGTTTAAGGCCCTTGGCCCTGTCGTGTGAAAATCTAAAACCTATTTTGTGGTATGGTGGACGGGAGGGTGAAAGGCGTGGCGTGGCTCCACAGCCGACTGAAGTATCCTTCCACGCCAACAAGAACAGATGGATCACGGAAACCGTAGATGGCGCTAGCTACCGGACAGGTCTTGTGGAGAAATCATATGTTCGGAAATATCAGTTTTCTCGAGAACATGTGAAATGTTTATGTTAATATTTTCAACACCCCTTATATGATAATGTATCGATGTTTATTAATTGTTACATTTTCTTATTTTTTGTTATGAAGCCGGCAGTTTTCTATTGAAAAATGTCAACTTTATCAATATTTGACCACTGTTAAAATATATAAAAAGTATAACTTAAACAACATTCTTGTATTCTTGTACAAACCGTTTACGAAAAGAAAATTGCAAAACAATAAAAATTCTTGAAGATAACCGTTTTTTCCCACGGCTTTGCATTTCCACGCCAAATGAAAAAAAAATGTTATATGAAGTCAATAATATTTTTAATATATTTGACTTCCTATTACAGAATGTTCTTATTCCACTTCATATATACACGTTAAATGCAACTCTCCTATTAGTTTCCTTAATAGCATAACGTGGGATAATCAAGCACATAATTTCAATTTCTGGTAAATATAATGTTTAATAATTATTTATTTTATCAACATTATAATTTATTAACCTTCATTAATTTTATGTCATACATCGGCTGACGCCTGGTCTTAATCATAAATTACATTCAGTGTGTTATTTCTTCCTCATCAGACCTGAGGATGATGTCGATGATGTATCGAAACAAGTCTTCATAATAACCGTGCAGCATTTGCGCCCAGGAATCAAGGAACAGGGAACTACAGCTAAGAAATAAATTCAATTTTAATTTTTAACATATTTCTATCAATTCCCAAGAACAATATATTAATATTCAATATACACAATGGTCACATCATCCTTTAATTTTACAGCCTAATTTAAAGTGTAATTATGACTCAAATGTCTATTATTTTAAAATGTACATAATTTTTAGATGGTTGTTATAACTTCCAACACATTCTTAATTGAATTGTAACATAGCTTGTAATTAATATTACTAAATCTTTTACAAATACCTTTTAACTGTTATGCATATATATTATGTTTACATTATATAGTTATTGTTTTTTCATGTCAATTTATTACAACTTGGCCAACTAAAATTCACTTAAAATTGAATTTTATTTTTTTCTAAATATTTAACTAGATTGCCTGTGAGTAGGGGATCGGGGTTCAAATCTTAGTTTAGGGTGGTACTGCCTAAATGATTTCCAACTCTCATTTAGCTGTGTGAATTCCGTGATTTATTCTCGCTTGTACATTCATATACATATTATAATAATATAAAGCCACACGGCTAACTCACTCACTCACTCACTGACATTATTGTTTACCCACTTCCAGATGAGCTAGAAACTTGAAATTTTGCAAACTTATAGCTTATAGCCTGTAACTAACGGGAAAATTCCAAAAAGTTTAAAAAAATTAACCCCTGAAAAAGAATTCAAAATGGTGAAGAAACTTTAAAGTCGGCGCGGACCTTTCTTTATTTAGAGGTATCTTGTGGCTAATAAGAGATAGTTTAAGTGTATATATATATATATGAGCTTTCATAAAACCTGACCACGAAACTTGAAGAGTAAAACTGCCTTACAGCCTCTCAAAACCCCATCACCTGTTGTTCTCTTGGACGCGTTCCCTTGCCTTAAGGGTTGGGAACTGAAAGGGGTGGGGGAGGTGCTAGCTTCTGACCATGGAGGACATAGAACTGGAGGGAAACTACGGACATATTTTCATATAAAGATCCTTTTAGAAAATAATTTGTTTCCCCCCCTTTTTTTTTCGCGGCCAACAATGATAATATTGTAAAGTAATATTAGTATTATTTTTAGGTACTGATAATATATATCAAAAATTACATATAAATCACATGACTTAATGTACGAATACGTGAAATATTATTATTAGCACCGCGTCTTACTACCCGTTCGGGTTATACGCACAATACGTGAAATAGATCCAGTAGATTTTCTAGCTCTCAGATAAAGGGTTTTGTATGAAAATTGGACTGTTGCCACACTAGTTTGAAGATAAAGTAGAATGTTGTTAGGAAAGGCAGTATCTGACAGCTACAAAAATTATTAAAAATTATTTAAACATAATCTTACGTCAAGTAATTGTAATCTGCAGATGTCACTTTTGATAGATAGTATTAATACCTATAAATTAACACTAATAACATAACGAAATTTTATCAAGGTTGGCTGTATTTTTTCTAAAAAAAAGGCCCTTCCAGATTTCTTCTCTAGTACCTACCAATTATATCTGTGAAGATAATGTTGATGTTTTGTTTGCATTTGGGGTGTAAAGTGTACTTTTTTAATCAGTTACATAATGTCAACATAAGCCACATTGGTGGACAGGCAAACTGAGGCGTGCGAATGTATTACTTAAAAAAAACTCTTCCTATCCCGGGAAATGATCATTAAATAACGTCGCCATATTAAATCCTCCTACTCACTATATATTCTCTCATTGGTGTTAGTTTAATAAGCACAGCCCCACTCCTCTCTAAGCTATATCCTCCTAGATTTCTGTTATTTTACAAAGCACAGTCCACCACCTCCTCAATCATATCCTCCTAGATTGCTGTTAGTTTACAAAGCATAGCCCACCACCTCTCCAATGTATATCCTCCTGGATTTCTGTTAGTTTGTAAAGCCCATCCCACCTCCTCTCCCATATATATCTTCCTATATTGCCGTTAGTTTGTAAAGCACATCCCACCTCCTCTCCAGTATATATCCTCCAAGATTGATGTTAGTTTGTAAAGCACAGCCCACCTCCAATCCTGTATATATTCTTCAAGACTTATGTTAAATTTTAATGTTCCCCTCCAGTATATATCCTCCCAGTTCTTGATTATCTACCTGCTCACGATCACCAAACAGTATTTTCGAATCTTTCGTTCAAACCTTTTAGGGACGAGGGAAGCAGAACCATGAAACCAGAGGGAACCAGTATGGAAGAATGCTGTCAGGAATTCGTTTCCCCGGAACATTTTGGAGTAGATTAGATTCATGAGTTGAATATCTAAGGGCTCGGAGCGAGGTATATGTAATGGGACTGTTGTTTTTGTTTTGTTTTTTTATGTAACAGAGGGGATGTCTCTTTGAGGTTTCATCTCAACCCCCTCCTTTATTCTCCCCTATTCCCCATACGACGTGGTGTACGTTCTACCTATTTATCTCGCTGGAGGAGAGGTTCATTAATCAAGGTCCGTCTAACCAGGAAGACTAGTCTACATCATTAATCGAGGATAGATCCTTATACCCTGCCCCTTCCCTCCAACTCTCATTCCCTTCACTTGCATCGGTTTGCCAACATCGCAGTCCTACATTACTATTGGAGTCACCTTATCTTGGAATACTCATCCATCAATGACATCTTGGGCAGAGACGAAGTAAGGGCGTCCACGTTTGCGGTAAAGATAGACAACAGAGCATTGATATTTTCTAAACATTAACGATGTTTGCGCCATCTGATTATTGGTCAAACAACTTCAAATCCAATTATAAACTATAGGAGATGTCCTAACTTAAGGTTCAAAGAGAAATGTCAAGACTGTAATAACGATAAAAAAACGACACAATATTTTATTCTTAACATGATGTAATCACATTTTTTGAACGGAGGCAGTGAGGTCTGTTGTTCACAGAACTACTAGTGTGTAACATTGAAGAGGAAACCTCTCGCACCCTCCATGTTCTTATCTTTACTACAGTCATAAAACTGTATTATTTAGCACTACGTCTTACTAACCGTTCGGGTTATACGCTTAAGTACTAATTACGCTTGTAGATTAGGAATTGGGAAGGTTGAATTTAGAGAAAGTGAACCCGCGTTTGCGTGGAGAGAGAGAGAGTGGAAAACCATTTAGAAAAAACCACCTCAGTTCTCCCGACTGAGATTCAAACCTTGATCTACACAGTCTAGCTCTACACGAAACTAACGATTTGGTGAACTACGCCACCGAAGCGGGTATTAATATTGTTACGATGGTGTGTGCAACCTGGGAAGTCACGTGCCGTTCACACATTACTGTGTGAAACTGGAGTTAATCTCACTATATTGTGGTACGCTGCTGATTAAACAATATTGATAACGTACATGAAATATTTGAGGTTTTGATTATTAAAAATAAAACAATACATACAGGGATAGAATCAAACTAACTATAACTAAACACGTCACTAAATTAAATAATAAGGATAATAGTAATTAAATCTTAAAGTTAATAAGAGAATGAGAACATATACAATACAATGAAATTAAATTAAATTAAATTAAAAACAAACGAACAAACAAAACACATAATAGCTATTCAAATATTTAAAGCAGTCAAAAAAGATTTATTAATAAAACAATTCACAATGACACTCAAAGACTATATTATAATTTTAATTCATTTAAGTTTACGCTGGTCCATACGTATGACGACACTGCATGGACCCGCATGAGCGCTGGAGTCACTGATCCACTCCCAAGCCCACAATTCAGTAGTGTACGGGTTTTGTGGCTCCACTTTGACCTTTGACCCCACGCACTACTTTCATGTGCGTGGGGGTTTTCCCAGTGACGTCATCCCGATATATATATTAGTGTAAGGGTTCTATGACCCCAATTTGACCTTTTACATTTGACCCATTTACCTTCTTTCAGTTAGACGGGATTGTTCCCGGTGACGTCATCCCAACTTAATTGAGACAGGAATATAATATGGAGGATGTCGCAACCCTGATGATGTCTGAATTTCTTACCTGATTCCAGTTTGGTGGCTATACAAGTCAAGACAGGACTATATAATGACATGTTGAGACCGATGGATCACGGCTGATGTTACAACTCCAATGGCATCAGAATCATAGTTTGGATGATAAAGGGGAACATAAATATGCTATAGGGATGTGTATTTTACTAAAAGGGGGACACATTTGAGAAAAAAAATTCTCATGTTTGACTAAAAGGGGAACAAAACTGGACCAAACCGGTACGTGTTTGACCTAAAGGGGAACATAATTGTGTAATAGGGGTCAATGACCGACTAAAAGGGGAATAGAATCAAGGGATACACGAGCTCCTCTCCAGGTTTGTCAGATATTAGCAAATAGTAACTATCCTGGTGACGTTAGCGTAATTTGGTAGTAGTGTAGCTCATTATTTTCAGCGATGTTAATGTAGAAAACATTTTCATATTGATACAATTTACAAGTAAAATTTACACAGTGGTTTCACTGTTGCCAATTATCAAATCAAATAATCATCATAGAAACTTGTGTAGGAGAAACTGAATATTACTGTTTTCGTAGGGAATCAAACCTGGAACTCAAGGACTAGTAGGAGTGTGCGTCACTAATTGAACCAAGGTTGTGGCTTATAATCATTTATATTTAGTATACTGGCTTACGCGTGGTTATATACGATAATTGGGTAGAGTTAAGAAATTAAAGGTACCCACATTTGAGTGGAAGGATAGGGGGAACCACCAATGGAAAATTACCCTTAGTACACCTGACCAATATTTGAACACTATTTTTCTTCTTCGAACTGTTGTATCACTTCGTCACGGACGGTCAAATATAATTCGAAAGTAACGCCTTAGACAACATAGCTACCACTACGATTGTTTAATATCTAAAGACTTTGTGCTGTGAACCTTTTTCAAATAGTTTCTCTTATTAGATAAATCCCCTCTACACTGTCAAGAACAAAATGATAAATATTTTTTGATATTGTGTTGAAGTGTTCCAGCAGGAGAATGTGGAAGGATCTATTACCATGCTCTAAGAACTTCTTACGGCTCATAATGATTGTGTAAGTATCTCAAAAAATTTAAAAAATTGTCTTTAAAGATATTTTGTATTGTTATAGAAAGGTAGCAGGTGGATAAATTTTATATTTAAATGGTACGAACACTTTGGTTATTGCCTGTAGTTTAACAATACGTACTGTATAAAATCAGTGTTTCGAAAACGGCGTGATGTGGCACTGTAATGTAATTGATTTGCCCCTGAAAAGTATGTGAAAGCATTAACAATAATATCGTCCTAATTTTATAAACGTATTTAATTTTATTTAAATTATGTAGTATATTAAATGGCGCTTAAAGCACTTCTTCTTCTAGGAAGGCAAAAGCCTTCAGTGACGTCACGCACGTGACATTAGCCAAGTCAGGTTGACAATTTAAAATAATAACTTCCTCTTCTCGAAGGTTCGAATAGAGATTTTTAAATGTAACTCTAGTCAGTTTCCGGCTCTCGGACCTTCTAGTAAGACTGAGATGTTTTTGTCTTGTATTTTGTTTTTCTAAACTAAACCTTCTCGAAGCTTCCATGAGCAATGGATATATACGAAGAATGGTGCAATGTAAGGGCAGTTGGTGTCCAGAACTGACATAACTCACTTGGGCACTTGGCGTCCAGCAACACCTGTCCGCGCTCATACAATAGGCCGCGTATATATTTCAACGACATGATCTATTTTCTCATTAAATAAACAGATTCAGAAATAAAAAACATGTCAACAAAATAAGTGTTTATTAATTATAATTCTTTAATTGGTGCTCGATCACGGGGCTATAAATACCAATTAACTCACAACATCAAAAAACCGGACCGATTTAATTAGTGCTCGACCACGGGGCAATTACCAGCTAATCAAACGGTGTAACTTCAATCGACGCTCAACGTGTTGAACCAGAACACTTCAATTGGCGTCCATCGCGGTTGAGTAATATTCCAGAACATCTTAATTGGCGCACAACGTAGGGACCCCGTAATTACAAGAACGTCTCAGCACACTGGCGTACAGCGCTAGCGTATTATTAAAAAAATCTAATAAAAAAACTATTTTACTAATTGTTTTATTAATTTAGTTTGCAATATGTTTTAACTGATTTATCAAGCACCAGTGTTATTATAAGGTTTATATGTATTATTATTATTATTATTATTATTATTATTATTATAAGCACCGCGTCTTACTAACCGTTCGGGTTGTACGCACTTACGCTCATGTGTGATGGTAGGGTGATTGTGAGATGAAATGGAGGACCTACAGTTTAACGTGGGATCCGAACCAGAATGGAGGCCAGGTATTCGACACATTCACAAGTCATGTCAGAGGTGAAGGAAGAGTTTGGCAAACAGATAAATCTGTGCTGGGACTGAGAATTTAACCCCAGACCAACAGCATAGAAGTCTAACACCTCACCCCTAGACTATCAAGCCACCCGGGTTTATATGAAGGACTAGGGTGTGACGGAAGTTTAAAATAAGTACATTCACATTAGAATAAGTAAGGCGTATAAAAGTATGGTTGAAGTCAAAAGATGTTTATAAGAAACATTGATTATACCTTTTGGATGGGTATTAAATCGATACAATTTTAAGCCTTGAAAATATGATAAATCCTTACGTTAGATGTGTGTCCAATGTATGTCTGTCTCTAGTGTATGTATGTTTGTCCTCCAACTCAGATCTGAATAGATTTGAAGTATTTTGTTAACTTTATATCCAAATTATTCTATCCTAGCCTTCAAATTAAGGGTTTACTGATGATTGATTTATAATCCAAAATTATTCAAAAATTGCTCTGGATATCAAGAGAGTGAGTGTTTGACTTTCTAAATAACTTGTAGATTTTGGTTTTGATGACATTCATAGACGTGTCATTATACATTGTGCAGGATGAACGATTTCCGAGTCGAAAGTGGCTGCGTTATCTAATTTCTCGTGATAATAATTGATCACACATATATAGATGACAATTTCCGCACGTCCATCATAGACTTCGCTTTAAAATATGAGTGAATAATGAGTATTAGTGTACTAAGTCGAAGGTCCTGGGTTCAATTTCCATGTCCAAGTGTCATTTTTTTATTTAAAGAAATTTTTAAAAATCTATAAATCAAAATATTATGGTTATCCCTGCAACCACCTCCAAAGTAATTGATTAATGTTATTCTTATGAGAGATTTACGTTGCTGGAGAATAGAAACCATTTATTCAACGTATCTATTAGCATTCCAGACCCAGGTTTGATCCCCAACCCCTCCATCGCGGGCAAACAATATGCATTGTACAGTCCACTGATGTGAGTGGAAAGGGGAAAAATGCAACTTGAATTTATTTATTTTCAATGTAATTCTACTATTCAAGAGAAATTTATGATGAAGTATTTAAAAATCCTCCAACGAAATAGACCTTGTTAATACTATCAAATATTATCGGAGGTGTCCTTAGTTTATCAACAAGTTTACTTTGCATTATATAACTAGGGTGTAACTTATAAGATAGGGTAGTACTGTATTACGTCAAGGTACTACTGTTACCTTTCAGGGTAACTGGAATATATAGATGATCAAGCCATGGAGACCACTCCCCTAGATTGTTAATGAAACAAAAAAATTATAATAATTTATAATTTAGCATACATACATAATACCAATTTAACGTCTGATTAACATTTCGAAACAATTTTGAATGGTGCTATATATTTTTATTTGGCATTTAATAAAGGTAAATATTGTTTCTTGCAGATCTGGCCCCTCATTGGCTGGCAATTACCAACCATTCGAAGTCAATTCATCCAGATAGACACCGAGGGTCACCATATCCGTGGATGTATGTGGGTTTTCCCACAACTCGTTCTCTATAAAATACAACGCAGCACCTTAGTTTTATATTCAGTTTTGATTGAATAAAAAACCATCCTATATTAAACGTTTTAGGGGCGTGATTTTTTAATAATGGAATACACTTTATCTTATATGGAAAAGGTTTTTCCACGACTTGTTCTCTAAAACTAAACATAATAATTGAATAAAAAACAGTCATTTTATATTAAGCATGCATATATGACGTTTTAGAGTGTGGCATAAACTTTCTAGTACATCAAAAAGATGTTTTGTAAGTTACCTTTAAAGGATAAAAATGTATTTGGATGTTCAAACCATCAGTCTTTAGTAAACTACCATCAAATTATTTTAGATTTTCAAACAACAACAATATTTTGTTAATTAAATGGTGCCTAAGAGTTCAAATTCTGCCCGAATAAACAGATATCTTTTATGTTTCCAAAATTCTCTCTCCACACACACACACACACACACACACAAGATTTTTTTACTAATAGATAAACTTAAGTCTCTCCATTCACCATTAAAATTAATTAACTTCTTAACTTGTGAGGTACACCACTATGGCCATCCACTGACTTCTTGTTTAATTCAAAAAGTATCAATGTACCCATGAATCAATCTGCTAGAACGTATCGGACGTACGTAAACAGATACATTGTACTCCCACACTTCGTGTACTGCTTAAATGGTGTAGCTTTTCTCAACGGCTTTCCGGATCTCGTCAGTCACCCAGACGTCTGTCAACCAGCAATCTTTCTTGTCGTGCTGACATGTGCCTTGGTTATTCTCTTCTCCTCATTTCCTGAACCAGATGAACATTAACTTGTCTTGCATCTGCATAGGCAATATGGGTATGAACAAATCCCGTGTAGGCATCACGATAACTTTGACTATGCCTTCTACTATATATATATATAGACGTACAATTTGGTTACAAGTGAATTTTGGGGTGGCCGATGGGATATTTTTGTACCTGCAAACGTAAGGATACAATGAACACACATCCAAATACTTGATTTTCTCTTCAAAAGAAAGGTCTGCTTCGTGGAAGGGTTTGATACAATTTGTACACCTGCCAAAGAATGCGTTCCTGAGACTGAGGGGTTCCTTGCTGTACAACTTTTGATGGAGTACAAATTATTTCAAGTCCTTGTCTGAGCGTTTTATCGCATTAAACATACAGACCACACCTCTACGACCTTGTAGCCAGAATACTTAAATTTTTCCACGCAAGCCATAGTCGCTTCATAGCGCGTATCCACGGTCTCGTGGCGTCTGTTCTTGATAGGTGTGGTCCTGTCAGGAAAACAGAGAGAGTACCCGTGCCCATAACATCCTCAGAACTGGAAGACGGTGATGGTACCTCCAGCTTTAACAACGCCGTTTACAAGTCACCCTATGACAAATTCCTCATGACCGTTGCCCGTATGAAGAATAGAGACATCGCGATGATGGACCTCCTATCAGAGCCATTGTACAGCGACGTGCGACGGTTGTTCTGCACACCAGTAGCCACCGTTAGGGATGATACCGATGGTATTCTCCTTCAGAAGACTTCGGTGCTAAGCAAACATGGCCGCTCCTGTGATCGTACACACCTCTCTGAAAGGATCCACCTTTGCATTTTCCAATAGTATGTCTCTAAGCTTTAGGCAGGCCTTCTGTAGGATCTATACATCTTTCACTCAATACAGTTCCAACTCGCGGTTAAAATCAAAGACAACATTTTCTTTGACCAGCGCGTCATACCACTTATCAATGTGCTCATTTCCCTCAACTGACATCTCACCTATACCATAGGGCTCGAACCCGGTTTGTTGGAAATAGAAGCGCTCCCAGGTATGGCGAGAGTGGTCACCTTTGCAGATGACTTACTGATAATTGTTGAAGCCAAGTCAATATTGGAACTTGAGACCAAGAGTAATGCGGCTCTTGCTGGGCTGAACTCTTGGTGCAAGAAAGTTAAATTAAGTTAAACTAAGTTTGGTACCTGTGAAGACAACGTATGTGCTGTTCAAAGGAGTGCTGAAGAGAGAACCTATGATAAGGATTGACAGAAAAATGATTAGACAAAGTGTAAATACCAGCTATCTAGGCGCTATGTTGGATTAAGAGCGCAGCTTCATGATGCACGTCGAGAATATATGTGGAAGAGCCTTAAGATTAATGAACAAGATTATTAGCTTAGGACAGAGTTGGTTTGGACTGCCCAAGCTTGGTATATGGATTTACTATCAAGCCTTATTATTCTCACAGAGACAGAGAAGTCTTCTCTTAAGGCTATCCGGAGCCTATAGAACAGTTGAGACAAATGCATTGTTTGTGGCCCTAGGTATAGGGCCACTAGACCTAGAAATAAGGACGAGAGCGGCAATGTACTGGATATGGAAAAGGGAGTTAGACAAGGTTGCTAAACTGACAAGGGAAGGAGTAATAAATGGTATCCAGGTGAGAGAAGCATTGCTGGACGAGTTGCAGACAGAATGGAACCAAATAACAACGAAGGAGAATTCACTAACTCATTCCCAATGTCAGAGATCGCCTAAAACTAAACTTTTACAGCCTTTCCATGGACTAGTTCACTTTATCACTGGCCATGTGCCTTACAGGGCTGTTCTCCACCTAAGACACTTGACAAAACAGGCTATGCAAACGCGAAGGGGAGGTTACTCCCAAACACGTCGTACTGAAATATCAACTAACGGTAAAAGAGAGGAAAACAATGCATTTTCCATTTCAGGCCAGCGCAATTTATCATATATTGCGTGACGTGGATAGGTAAGAGACAGAATCAGAAGACATACTATGAAACTGGAACCAAGACTTAGATGAAACAAAACATATATCTTACCGGCTGACAGAGTGGAATGGGACGAGGAACTCCAAGTCATCCGGAGCCCAGCTGAGGAAGGCTCCCTTAGAATGCCAGTAGGGAAAGCTGCTGAGAAACTTGAGGCAACCGAGTTACCAGCTGGGAATTAGAGGAATAAAATAACATAAAGACATGGAGGAATAAAACCCTCAAATCGCATGGTCTGACACACTTGGTAAAAAGTGAGGTGCTGAGCTGTGGTGGTGGGGCTTCCGGTCAGTCAAGGTTTCTTCATTGACTGTTATCATTAGATGAAGAGACAAGGAAGAATATCAATATACTCTGTGACCAACAATTTGCAAGCTATGTACTAGGTTAAGTTAGTTTTAGTTTATAATTTCTAATGTTGTTTCATGTTTAGTTTTAGGTCCAAGGTAGTGGTCTTAGCTGGAGGTAGGTGGAACAAAATTTCTGGTAGGGGGCCTCCCCAGGTGGTGGATAGGGGGATATTAGCCCCTACTGGGGCTTGCACTGATCCGGGGACTATTAGATCTGGATGTGGTGAGACACTCAGTGGGGCAGGGTACCGGGGGTATACATTCCCGGGGCGAACCACCAATTAGAATAAAATGAGCTGGGTGGATAGGGACACTTAGATTAGGAGCTATAAGCCACATCAAATTAAGTAATGATTGTAAATTGGATAAACTAGTAACTATCGGAGGTAGAAGAACCAATGTAACATAGGTCCTGAGTTACAGTCTAGGCCTAAGGAAAGAAAGTAATGAAAAATAAATAAATATACCATAGTCCTCCTTTGGCGGCATGAGACCACTATACACCACGTTTTTTTATTGAAAAAATGAAGGAAATATCCCTTAGCTAAGGACTTGTCAAATCCGAATGTCTTTGTCATCTTGGGAAACAACAATGGGAGAAAGTTCAGTGAGTCAATAAAGGGAATTGGGCCGTAAAGCATGGACATGAATTTCCCACCGTTCATGATGAGCTCTGGAGTCCATCTTTTTATCTCCATCATGTATTTTAAAATAAAATTTCCATCATAGGCCTTTAATTTTGTTCTTTTAATTTGCTCTAGAAATCCAGAGAATTGGGCCATTGTGGCATCACCCTTGAATATGCTAGTCCTATCACCCAAACATTCAGTGTAGTGATGGTCATTTCCACCGATATTAAGGCAGGCCTTGCAACACGTCTGCACGACACAGATGTTAGGTTCGTGCAAGTACGTGCTGGCTGCACCTTGAAGAAGCCTTTCTTGTCGGCATTCAAAATCATAGAATACGACCATGAAATTTCTCTTTTCCAGTTATGGTTTGGATAGGGCCTGCTTCATGTAGCAGAAATGACCAAAAGGACGATATGTCTCACATACTCTAAAACGTCTCATAACATCTGTGTGAATAATTTGATCTTTCCAAACTGAAAAATGGTATGCATACCTAACAAACCTTTTTTACATCACATACCGACATGTGACCTCTGCAAATACCGGGACGTTTATTGTTATCAAAACATGTTTGACTTGTGAACCAACGCCCACAGTCTTTACAGGTCACAGTTAGACATCCACTGCAAACCGCTTTAGCGTAGCAGTTTTTGCACGTGGATTCACATTTGTGCGCCTTCTTATGCTCAAATGGCACACGGCACTCGCGGCAAAAGTACCCGACTTAAATGCGGTTGTCAATGATGTTATGACATCAAAATGGTTTTGCTTATCGTCGTGAAAATACATATCAAGGTAGCCCTTAAAGGAATGCTCGGGAGTAGTTGGCCCCTCATATAGGACTTGTCTCTCCCGACGTTCCCTGAACACTGTGATTTTGTATTCGGATAAGTATGTTTGAAATTGTTTCAATTCAGTGAATCCATCACCTTTCAAAAGATGTACACGGGCATCACGGCATAATTACCCTGTTTTGAGTTTTTGAATAGAACGAACGATTTTGATTTGCTTAAAGTTGTTCATGTCCATGCATCCTGGCTCTCTTTTATTATCACATATATCTTTGGCAGCAGTCAACCCATGGGCAAGGCATGGTGTGTCGCCATTTTGAATCGTAATGATTCCTTTGTTGCTATGGCTATATGTGCTAGCGGGAGGGAGTTTATTACATTTATGATTACCCCTCCTGCGCGGCTCTTTAAAGTGGTATAGCTTGACATACAAGGGGAATGAAGTGAAGAACGAAGCATTGCTTTGTAAAACTCGTTCTGCATTAGAGAGCACAGTCTGCACGTCAAGCTGATCCGCTCATCTAAATGACACAAATATAGGTCTTGACGAGGAGCCTCTGCTGTCTAATAGCAGAACTACCTGATCCTCCACGCTAACTCCGTGATCCTGGAGACGCTCTACAAAGCGTTGATTTGCTCCTCAAGCCAGGTTTGAGCATCATGATCGCTCTCTGGCGTCCCTAAATGTACGAGCAATTCACTCCCGACATAAGAAAAACGCTTTAATTGCATAATTCTCTCCTCGACGATTCTAAGAGAGATACCATGGGATCACCCTCCACCATCCTGATTTACCGGGCCACTAATTCCCGGGCATGGTGTCGATGATGGTCCCACCACTGCCATATCCATGCCTTGAAGGGTGTGTTTCATGGTTGCTTCGCCCCTACACCACCAGCTTGCTGGAAAACGCCTGAAGGTGGCAAAGCTACAGCCATCAGAACGGGAGCTGTGAAGCTTGGGGCCTGGACCGCGTCTTTCCCGCGGCTTGTACAGCTATCTCCAATATCCATTTGAATTAAAACACAAAAGTTTAAATTCAAACCAACTTAGAAGTAAACACTTTAAATATAATTGCTTCAGACATTAAGTTTAAATTATTTATTTTCTGTAAACCTACGCATTTTTTTTCTTTAAATGCTATGATTAATATATATTACTTTTAAATTTCAAATTACTTTTGTTATTATTAATGTATTAATAAAATGTTTCCTAAACATAATTGCTTTAACGGATACCAACATTCGCAAAGTGTATGTAATAAAATACACTTGAAACATAAAGTACGTTAAAACTACTGTGCTAGCACTTTATAAATCAAACAATTTATTGTGCAAAAAATATTGGGTTTTACAAATGGCTAAAGCAACAATGTAAATAGTTATAATATAATTTCCTTGTTTAATTAATATGTCAATATATTTTAATGCCTGTAAAAACATCTACGCATTTTTCTCTTTAAATGCTATGGTTAAAATATATTACTTTTAAATTATAATCTAATTTTGGTATTAATATAATTTGTTAATACAGTTTTTCCTAAACTTTATTGCTTTAACTGATACCAACTTTCCCAAGTGTTTAAAGTACATTAAAACTACTGTGAATGCACACTATAAATCAAACAAATTATCGTACAAAAAATATAGGGTTTTTAAAATTGCTAAAGCAACAATGTAAATAATTATGATATAATTTCCCTTTTTAATTATTATGTCGATATATTTGAATGCCTGTAAAAATATCTGGTTACTAAAACCTCTTGAAAGAAATCTGATGCAAGGTTCACCCTAAGAGTTGTGTCACTATTTCATCGCATACCTTCATATACGTTATTATCTAGCTTAAGACTAGGACAGGTACAAAATACAGTCCACAGCAGTTAATTTACCAGTATGAAAGCTTAAACCATCATTTTCATTAATGCCAAGAATCGAATCTGGGACTTTTGATTTAACGAATAAATTATCTTGCGCAATGTAGGGTTATCTTTCTTTTTAATAACTGGCTAAAGTAACAATATAATTTCTACAGTTAAGTATTATGTCGGTATACTTAACCACGTTGAAATACTATATTATTTTCGTTTTAAAACCATATACCCTTCGCAGAGCGTCAAATTGATGGTTTCTAGATATTAACGCCATCTGTTTGCTCGAAATTAACAGTGGGTCGAAATTACCTGTTTCGAGATGTCAACACCATCTGATAGCAAAAACTTTAATTAATGCTCTTCAGGCAAATTGAAATAACAGTGGTTTGGATAGAGAGAGAAAGGGAAACAAAGAAATCTTGCTGTCTATTTCCAAGCTAGTGGCTATAGTATTGTTAATTGTATATGGTACCTTTTTATACAATTTTAAAATAAGTTATTTAAAGTTAAAGACTGACAAACTTACATATTAGATTATCTATCACTCCAATTCACCCCAAACATCAGGCATCCCACTGACAGCCTTTCCGTAGAATGCGTTAGGGACAGTTGTGGTGGAGTTGGTCGCCTGGGGCAGACCGCTGACAGCTTCAAGGAGATGGACTAGTATAGACTTCACCGCCAATTCGCTACTTTCTTCAGAGCCCGAAGGTGCACACATGCTGCCGACTTTACGGTTTGTAGCCACCCCAAATCACTGATCGGAGGTGTTTGTACCTCCGGGTCCCTCAGGCTGTCATCCAACTCGTATGGATCTCAGTAATCTGAAATTAAATAAATACATATTGATTACTATCGTGGTAAAAAAAACACTGCCGATTATCTATAATCTATAGCAGGTCGCTAATTACCCATGGACCAGTTGTTATCCATCAGGCAAATTCCGTCCTCACTAAAAAAAAGTGTCCGGTCTATCGAGCGCTGCTGGTTGAATTATGGTTGAAGGCGCCATGGGTGCATCTTCTTGACATTCTATCAAAGGAACAAATACATATGTACACCAAAGACGTAATAAGCAAAATAGTTACCATTAAAGTATACAAAAAATTTTAAAACATACCTGAATTTATCCAATTTTCCATTGCGTCGATATTCATTTTGATGTTTATTCAGCGCAATTATTAATATCATGACCTAATGTAATGATTTCAAGGGATGTTTATAGTCGCTTCAACGGGGTGTGCCACATGTAAAGGTGTAGGCTTCTTATTGGTCAATAATATTGTTTCCTCCTCGGTGATTGCCCGGTTCATTGTAAACAGCATGGATGTACCGTTACTTCGAAGTCATGCTCACAAGTCCAGTGAATGTGTATGTGTTACCCCACTGGTGGCTATGAGGCCCAATATGCCGTGAAGGACCGCAATCCACCTTCTGCCGTCGTGTTTATTTTTCCATCACGCAAATGTGGACACACATATTGCCCGTGATGTAAGGAGGTAGGGGGTTCAAATACCTACTAGGGTTGATAAGTCGACAAACGCTAATTAATTTTATAAATACAATAATTCTTGTAGCATTTCGCATTTCAAAACTAAGCAAATGCTGGTACACATTTTCCCGGTCACACACTACCGTAAAATAAATGTAAAACTCTGTGGGTGACCTATGTAGAGGCTTCAAATCCCTACCAGGAAGGAAGTATGACCATTCTAACATACATTAGAGACGGCTCGCATTAGCCTGGATTTTCCTGCTCCCCTCACCATATCCGATATCATGACATTATCAGGGTCAGAAGACAGTGCTGAAGAAAAGATTGAACAAGTTTAGAATGACGACATCGTTTTATCAACATTAAAGGAAACATTGAGAGCAGCTCTTTCAAGATTTTACCGCTTCAGCGAAACGTCTTCCTTATTATTGTTGAATTAATGGCAGCAGCTATACAACATACAGAAAGAATTTATTTTACAGAAAGGAGAGTTCTAATTAATATTACAGATTACTACAGGTAACAGGCCTAAATGTAAGTTATGTAAATAAAGATGTTTTAAAACATTCTTCATTTATAAATTAAATGCAATTTGAAATTTGTGAATGGTCCTTCCTTGTAACCTATTAAAAGGGTTGTGATCATATCTCTTTTATAACGTCACTCTGACGTAACGTCAAAATTTGTTTGGCCCTTTCGATGACGCTATAACCAAGCTCTATTATAAATGAATATTGAAAATGTTTAATAATGATGATATAGTTCTGATCTAAATATAATGAAAAATTAATTTGTATAAATATAGTTTATCTCTTGTAGAATTATTTGAAGTAGTTTCTGCTCACCAATAGTTGGAATTTGGGAGGGATATAGCCCGGATAAAAATTCAGACTAATTTACATACTGGAAAAAAAGTGTTTTTAGAATGTTGAAAATTTGTGTAAAATTTAAAATCTTCGTATTAATGATTTTTATGTAGAAAATTTTCCACAAGCACTTACAGTGATACCCTTGAGTCTGGACTTATTTTTGACACTGATATATGGCATTTTAGTCACATGTTAAATATTATTATTGGTGTTTGAAAACTCATAAACGTATATTTAAGACTTGTCCTAAAGGACGTCGACAAATAAAGTGTTCAATTATAGTCGAAAATGTTCCAGCTCACTCACTTCCTTCTGTACTGGAGCAATTTCAAAACGTTCAAAATAAGATACGAAATGTAAACTCAAAATGGAAAAATACATCGTCCGAAACTGTTCATTCAAAACTGATCAAGTGAGAAAGGAATGGTCAGAAATAATAAAATAAAATAAACAGCTTGAATAATTAAATAAGCTAGATGGAAAAAGAAATCTTCTTTTTAGTGAAATCAGTCATGAAATCTAAAACAAACTTCTTTCTTTGTGTAACTTATTAAGTAAAACAAAGAAATAGGTTATAATTACCCTTTTTCTCGGTGATCTCGTCCTTCCTCGCAAAAGCTCAGCTTCCTCCTACTTATTAGTAATCACACGTGGGACGTCATACGCTGTTAAAGCGTGACCGAAGGGAGTGCAAATATTTTTACAGTTTTTATAAAATAGAAATTTTTGAGCCAAAATAAATCAAATATGTCTCCAGTAGCAACATAGAGTTTAGTTTTCTGCACATTCTAATATCAACAGATTTTAAATATTTGTCAAGGATATCCTGGAATTTTGTCAAAACCTTTTCTCTTTATTTAAAATATTTTGACAAAACTACAGGACATCCTTGACAGATATTCAAGATCTTTTGACATTAGCATGTGCAGAAAACTAAACTAAATCATGCTACTAGAGAAATATTTGATTTATCTTGGCCAAAAAATTTCAGTTCTATAAGAAATGTAAAAATACTTGCGCTCCTTTCGGCCGCACCTTAAAGTGCTCTGGTCGAATAACATGACGTCATAGAGTACCAACGCCATTCCGGTGAATAAATGTATCAATCTCGTGAAGCATTGGCAGAATAGTAATTATTTGACATTGGTAAGTGTTCAGAGCTATGTATTATACAGGGCCACATAAAAGTAGCCCGCCTCCTATATCCAGCAGGTGCCTCACTCTGAATTGCAGGAGGTCAATCCCCTTCCACCCATATTGTGACATGAAGAATGAGACAATAAAGCTTTAGACAAGCAGTTCACTTGCTCATTCTTCATGTCACAACATGGGTGGAATAGGATTGACCCCCTCCAATTCAGAGTGAGGTACCTGCTGGATATAGGAAGCGGGCTACTTTTCTGTGGGGCACCCTGTATTATTTAATATCGCATTCTTCCACTCTGTGAGGTATTGGAAAGTTAGTATCATCTTGATTTCAAATAAATATTTAAAAAAATGTTAAAGGCTTATAATTGTCTAGTTATTTGCCTAGGGATGTGGTATCAAAAGATAGTAAATTTTTCTAAGACCACCAATTATTTTGTTTTATTCCATGCAAAGTTTGTGTCAACCCCCTTTCCTTCTTCCCCATTGAACTTTTAACTACATAAAAAAACAGTATGATCTTTCAGTTAAATTAGCGTCCATTAGACCCCCTTTATTGTAGCCTCATTGCTTCCCTTTGTCCAGAATTGACCACACGGCACTGACAATGAGTACAACAGAATAACATCCTAAAAGTATTACATAAGTTGGGGCGTGGAATTGCGTGGTCATACCATAGAGTTAGACAATATTCTAACCCCTCAAATGTTGTTTAGTTATTGAATCCCTTAGATGATGGGGTATTTTACCCCCTCAAATTCTCCCATCGTTTGAACCCCATTTCTACATCCTGGGCGATAAAAAAAATTGTTATGATAATTTTGTTGGTGCTGGGGACATAGCCCAATCCCTCCACTATGGATGGTGGGTTTCAGGGCACCTAGCCAAAATATTTGGAGGACCCCAATGGGCTAGTGACCTTACCCCACAGTAATTAGCCAGCCTGAGGGGGTTGGGCTAGGGGTGAAGAAAAAATTGTGTCAATGTTGATTGTAAATTATATCTTCGTATTTTTTTAAACTGTTCTTTCTATAAAAATTGGACTTTAGGAGTGCTTTTTTTCCTCCTTGTATTGGCAAAAAAAGGAGGGGAAGGGAATTGGTTGGTTATCCTCATGTGTGAGGGAGAAGGTGAGAAGAAACCGCCTTTGATGGACCAAAAGACATAAAATAAATTATACGAGTGAGTGAAGTAAAAAAAAAAAGATGTTAAAAGATGTGTGTTGCAGACGATGCGGACAGGACTAGCTCGTAAATCGCAACTTTTCACGAAATGCAATTTTGTTTTCTTCTCTTCTTCATTTGCCACATCACAGAAAGACGCGACCGCTAAAACCCTGAACACACGAACGAATATTAATAGTAAAATTCATATTATTAATATGAATGCTATACATAATATTATTAATATTATTATTATTAATAATAAATTAATGTAATAATTATTATTATTATTATTAGCACTGCGTCTTACTACCCGTTCGGGTTGTACGCACTTACGCTTATGTGTAATGGTAGGGTGATTGTGAGATGAAATAGAGGTCCTACAGTTTAACGTGGGATCCGAACCACGGTGGAGGCCTGGCAATCTACACATTCAGAGGTGAAGGAAGGGTTTGGCAATCAGATAAATCTGTGCCAGGACCAAGGATTGACCCCGAACCACCAGCACAGAAGTCTGACACCTTACCCCTAGACCACCAGGTCACCAATAAATTAATAAACTTTTAATAAATCTAAGATCAAATATATATATTTTACTAGGAAAACTAATCGTTTCATTTTTATCTATAAATTGGGCAATGAAAACATATTTTGTACCCTTTATATTAATAATCTTGGTGTTCTCCAGGATAACAAACTTTATTTCCACTATCATGTTGACCATGTAATGAAATTACTTGGACTTATTAAATTTATTACTTCATCAGTTAAGAAAATTGACTGTTTTTTTATTTCTATACAACGCCTTGGTTGGATCTAATTTAGAACACAAGTATTGCTTAACTGACTCTCTTAGGTTGGAAAACGATAAAAGAAAATTTGTCGCTGTGTACTATGATAAATGATTTACCAACCGGATTTATCATGATTATCACAGAATTCGAAACATCTTAGTGCTCCAAACTCTCTTCTCTCGTGGACTTTATTGTGATGCCCTTTTTATTTTTAATATTTTCAATAGGAAAATTTCTTGCAAATTTGCCCTTGATCGTGTAGGTGTTCATATCCCTTCTTGGGCTTCTCGTAATCCAAAATTAGTTTTTCTCAATAGCTCTTATAAGGTGAGCCCTTTAGGCCGTTGTATCCTTAGTGCCAATTCTAGATTTGTCGAATTTAACTTCTATTATAAAAGAAAAGCTAAGCTCAAAGATTTATTTAATGAACTCCCATATCAATCATTTATCATGTAGAGGTTCTGGCTATAATATTTAGATTTACAATATTCTGATATATTTTTTGCATATTGTAACTGCTTTTAAAATATGTTTGCCTTATTTATTTTTAGTTATTTGTTATTATTACTAATTTTTATTCTTATCATTATTATCTACGGGTTTTTTTGTAATTATTAATCAGTATATATAAATATGTATATGTTATTGTTTATCTTACTTTCTCGTGTAAATATATGTATTTGTAAGGTACGTGTGTACTTTTTAGTGCTGGCCTGTTATAGGTTTTACGACTGTTGGTCAGTACTATAATAAAGGAAATTAAAATTTATTATTATTATTATTATTACATATTATACTAAATTTCAGTCCCATATATTAATTATTATTTATATTAAGAATAATATCAAGAATAATAGTAATAATGTAATGTCTGGGCTACCAATTTGTAGCTCAGTTTGTGGAAAGATTATCCAGTACTAATTGTAACGATGTTACAAAAAGAACAACAAGCTCAATCAAAAGGGAGAACACTCACCCTCTGCCTTGTTTAACATAAACACTGGAGCACATGTGCCGCGATATCCTCTCCCTAGAACTCAATCCCACTGACTAAATGGAGATACGATCCAGCGGCCCACTCGTAAAGGAAGCCCTGCCCAGAAACAAACGAGTGAAGGCAACACCACCAGTGTAGTTTCCGTTCCCACCGCCTGTATGGTTCCAGGAGTTTCTACGAGTTCCTAGAGTAACCGCAATCCTTCCTAAGCACTGCTTGTCTCCCCTCTTCCACTCCATGTTTTCCCTCCCTCTTTCCCTCTCTCTGTGTGCATGTCATGCATTTGTGTCGGCTATATATTGCGATGTTTATTTTACATGGTTACTCATTGTATCACTAGCTTACTAGGTGAGAGCGGCAATTAAACTTAGACTTAATTATATTCTTCAAAATTCTCTTTCGGTTATATTATGGAGAACCTTTCAAAATTATTGATTTCAGATTTATTAATTTAAATTTCTACCTCAAGATGGGTTGTTTTTTTTTTTTTGTTGATTTGCAACCACGTATCTTTTTATATTTTTTCTCCTAGGGGAACCTTCCGTTCTCCTATGGAACGTAACTTCTTTTTCACCGCTCGGTGGCTTACGTCTATTTGAGTTTTGCCGACTGTTTGATTAGCAGTTGATGTTTGTTGAGAATATTTTGAGTAAGTTTTACTTAGACAATTTAAATTAGTATATGGTTATGTGGGGCTCGAGCACTTTAACGTTCAGATATGTGCTTTATCTTTAACTCTTTCGAACTTATGTTATGTTGTGGGGGTAAAACCAAATAGGTTTTATGTGAATAAATAATTCCTTGATAGTATAATCTTACATTTAATCATATTGAAATCAAGGACTCTAACTATAAGCGATATGCTTATTAAAATTATTGCTTTGTAGAATAATGATTGGGTGGACGTGAGGCAAGCTCTTAAACTTTAGCGTAGAGCTTTGTATTTTCAAGAACACTGAATTACATTAGATTGCTATGGGAAAGCGTAATAATTTGGTTCCATAGATTTATGTCTTATCACTTAATATCTTTAAACACCAGTTTGGGCTGAGCATATATATTTTTAGTACTGCTCTAATTAAACTTTGATGTATCTGGGCATTGTTTGAATTTTGTAAGATACTTCCAAGAATAGCATTTATTATGTACCTAAACTTCAGTTACGTTAGAGTACCTATTATTAGTGCATGTGTGTAAGACGCTTAGTAAATGATGCTGATATTGAGTCCGTTGGGGATTTTAATTGTACAGACCAAAATTCCTAACCCACCGCGGGTTTATTCTATTTGGAAGTTGTTACTTTATCTCAAGAGACATTATGATAGTACAAATTATTGTCTCCAGGTGACTATGTATAATAAGTAGAACTTAATTCTCATTTTGACCTTTGAGTCGTAACTGGTTTAACTGGTTATTGACTATCCTTGATGGTAGTTATAGTTGTCTCTCACTTTAAACTTAACTTGGTGATCATACTAATTAAACAATATGTATATATTGAATTCTAGCCATTTTTATTGTATGTTATATTTAATTACAAATCTTCGACTTGGCTTTCCTTGGGTGGTACCTCGGCATTTGTAATATTATTTGTATATCTTCTATTTCCAATATGTCAAATAAAATAAGTACTGTTATTATCTTGTAACTCCTTGACTATTATGTATCACGCTTCCTGGCAAGTAAAGGTAGTTACATAATGTACCGTTAACCCAGGGGACACCCGAGAGTACTAATCGTACAATCCTTTTCGTGGAGGTTCTTCCCATGTCCTTATAAAATGAGGGGATTATAATAGTGAATACGACAGGGTAAAGCCAATGTTGATCCTAAACCAACCTAAGCCTAACTAAACTCTGGTGACCACAGGAATTATTCCCCTTTCGAGAAAAATACCTCAGTACCAGCTGAGACCTGGGACCTCTAGTTCAGCAGCCAGGGGTTCTGATTCCTACACCACGAGGCTGGTTCTTTAAAATGGAACAAAAAAAACCCATAAAATAGCAAGTTTTCCTTCTTAAAACTCATTAACTCTAAAGATTTTAAATTATTGAATCACTATTTATAGCTTGTATAACTTGTTAAATGTGTGCAATAAAATGTATTTTGTTGTATGATCTTAGGGACGTTGTCTAAATGTGACGTAGTGGCAAATTATTATAGATCATCCCATTTTAAGGGAGCCGACTCGGTAAGCGAGAAATTGCAACTCATAAGTTTGGCTGTAACGCAAAATTTCATTCTACGGTAAGTTATTTCAAAATATGGTTCACGAGTAAATAGAGTCGAAAGATCTGCAAAGGGCAATTTTTACTTAACACGCCTATATTTTGAGTTTTATAAATGGAAATAAATATGTGAAAAGGTGACATTAGCTCATTTTAAACGACTTTTTAAGCATACCTACAGAGATATAAGGCTAGGCTTTGTGAAAAAGAGCTTAAGATTCATCCTTCCTCTAATAGATACAGCAAATTTTTTAATAGGCTCAAAAAAGAAAATTTTAAGATATTTGAGAACTAGCAGATGGCTTTCTCCTTTTCCTTGAGACAAGAAGTTTCGTAGTTTTCTTTCATTTCTCTCTTATTGACATTACAAAGTTTGGTTGTAGGTGAAGGACATAACAGATAAGTAGTTCCCGAAAACGACACAGAACTTTGAGGAATACAGTTTTCTAGTGTGTAGGTCTAGATTTTATTTCTCCTTTCAAGATTTAATTTAAAATTTATCACTTTAAGATTCATATATAATACACTTCATGAATAATTTAGAACATAATTGCTACAGCCTTTTATAATACAAATATTTGACGTCACCCAAAATCTGAAGGCACCAGGGGTGGAAGAAGATTGGAAAGAAGAGAGATGGGGGAGGCTTGTGAGGTCGGTGCATGCTCTCCAAGGCCTGCGATAACTGATAAGAAGTAATTAGTAAACTACGCTGATAAACAAGTATAAATTGTTATTTTTCATATATATAAAACACCCACCAAATATCCATTTTAAACAAAACCGTTATGACCATTCTCAGAATATTTCTAATTTTCAAAAATCAATTATATTTTTTTAACGCCGCATCTTACTTACCATTCAGGATATATATACTCTATTTGTAATTAAACTACACTTAATTTAAAGGCAGTAATCAAAAATTAAAAACAACTATTTATGAGTCATTACCATTTAACAGAAGTGAACAAAATTCATGAAACCATTTCGGCTCTGTCCCCAGAGATAGACAGACATGGATCAGACATAATCTCGTTCTCGTCTAAAATGATCACCGCTAGTGCAAATTGCTTCAACAAACATATTGTGTTCGAGAATAGTTATAAGTCCATTCATGGTGGCAAGAGAACGTGTGAGGTGAAAGATATCAGAGTCCGGCTCATGAATTAACTCCCTAAAATTTAATATCAATAAAAAAACTAAAATGCTGTAAACCTTAACCAATTTGATTACACACCTCATCTTCAGTTGTCAATTTCATTAATATAACAATTTGTGAGAGCATATAATATTAAAGTTTATTCTGGGCAAGATGTTAATTGACTCTTGCACATTCCCTTGTAAGTAAAACCATGTCGGATTAACATCCTCCTAAGAATGGTGTAACATTTCCTGTTGACGAGCGATCATCGTGCGACTGATGGACCTGGCTTGCTTGATAGAATGTAGAGATCAACAAGTTTCAAGTATTAACTGGTAAGACCTTGTTAGGTGATTGGTTGGATAATTAGTAGGGGCGGAGTTTCAGCCCAGTAAGAAACCTTTGCTAAAGTGCTTGACAGAGAGGTCGTTGAGCAAACATCTACAAGAGAACTTGATGTGAACCCACCAGGCTAGGCAACTCGCGGGGTCTTTATCGATAGCGTCACGTGATATTATTCCACGTTGTCTCTGTTCTATAGTCTCGATACTATCCTCAATAAATAGAAGTTAGTTTACTATCACGTGAGTCTACACTTACACGCACCACCCAATTCTCTAGGATTCCAAACACCTTACCGCTCGGAGACCAGCCAGACAATGTCCCATGGTAGCGTTTTAGTTAGGGTTAGCTATCGTGCACTATGGGACATTATTAGTATTACTAGCACCACGTCTTACTACCCGTTCGGGTTATACGCACTTACGCTAATGTGTAATGGTAGGGTGATTTTGAGATGAAATGGAGGACCTACAGTTTAACGAGGGATCCGAACCACGGTGGAGGCCTGGCATTCCACACATTCACAAGTTGTGATTAATACACGTCTTGTCAGAGATGAAGGAAGGGTTTGGAAATCAAATAAATCTTTGCCGGGACCGAGGATTGAGCCCCGGACCCCAGCACAGAAGTGCAACACCTTACCCCAAGACCACCAGTTCACCTACCATGGGAAAAAAAGGAGCTAACAAATTAAATTTTTCATTCGTTCCCTTCTTTAGAAACCATCGAGTCCAAATAGAAAATTATCTTTAAATTCACAGGGAAGATATTTATGAAAAAAGTATTCTATTTTAAAAATAGAATCTGCATTACAACAAATTTAAAAAAAAAACTGTTGTCAATAATAATTGTCAAATTTAGAATACAGCATTATTCCTGTATAAGATGAAATTCCACCACGTCTTACTACTCGTTTGGACTAAATGAATTTCTTCAGCGTTATTGAATAAGAATGAGGAGGGTACAATTAATAGAAAATGTACCCACATTTGTAGGGAGGGGAGAATATCCCTTTAGAAAAAGACACCCTTAGTACATCTGTCTGGGATACGGGTTCTTGATGATTAAATGTGGATTTTTTAAAGTTTGTAAACCCAAAATTGTCAAAACTGAACTATCCTCAAAATCTAATTATTTTATGTGTATGACATTTAAAACATCTCAAAGAATTAATGCTCTTGGATATTTAAAACCTCTTTGAAATATAAACACCGAAAAAATATATTATTTTTACTAGTCAAACAATAAAGATCCCTTCTCAAATTAAATATATTTTTATTCTTAATATCTCCATAATTAAATGAATAACTTGTAAATCAAATACAATTGTGAAAGATTGTTTATTCAAGGACTAATGTGCTTACGACGTGTGTTTGTATGCTACTTATAACACTATAACAATCATATGTACTATTTAGTTTTCCATTTATATAACAAAGTAGTATAGTTATAATCCGTCTAGTGTGTAGAAACATTTCAAAACACTCTTAAACAATTTTCATATACAATCTCAATAGCGCTATCAAATAAAATAATTGTTACAATTTCAAATATTAAACCAAAAACGTAATATAATTTACCATTTGTCACTAAATAGTGCGTAGGTTTATACATAATAAGTATAATTATTTTATCAATATATATTCATACTAGATGGCTGTTGCCCGCGGCTTTGCTCGCGTGGAAGTTGATTATATACAAATACGAAAATATACATATGTATTTACAGATTAATTTAAAATATTACGTTACGTTGATGACCATAACTTGACCTCAGATCAAAAATAATGCAAGTCCGATACAAACTTTCACCCCCTTTTTCATCCCTTATTAAATAAAATTTCCAAAATTCCTGAAACACGTATTTATTTGTTTTACGTCAATAACCGAAATACAAAATTTTGTTTATGTAACTTTCAAAATGACGGACTTTCATACATATTATCATCCCCTATTTTGACCCCTTTGGGGTGGAATTTTCTAAAATCCTTTCTTAGTGGGTGCCTACATAACAAAATGAATATACAGTCCGAATTTCATGCTTGTAGCCTTGATAGTTTGCGCTCGGCGATGATGAATCAGTCAGTCAGTCAGGACATGTTATTTTATAAGTATAGATAAGTGTGTAGTTACATATTTAATCTTTTACAAACTTTAAAAATCTAGTGTTTTATTGGAACATTGTACCAACCTAATATTATATAATAGGCCTGTAGTTATTATAATATGGCAAGGTTGTTAGCTTACCTTTTAAGCCATACTACTGGATAGTTTGTTGTGCACCCATAGTTAAAAAGTGTTTTGTTTGAACTGTATATATTTTGATCACAAGATTCATAGTTCGATTCTTAGGGAAGGTTCAAAATGGCTAACTTTGAAATTGGTGTCTTCCCTATAAGCCAAATGGTAAATTAATTGTTAAAAGTAATTTAGAATTAATCATTATTAGCCCCCACACTAAACATAATACCACAACTAAATTAAGGATATAAGCTAGTTCACTTTGGAAAAACTTCGAAAGAAGCCGTTTTCGAATCTTTTGTTAGCTTTTGCTACCATATGTTATATGATTGCGAATATTTTCTACTTTCTCGCTACCTTACAGGTAGAGAAAGTATTGTAATTGTAAAAATAATAAAACTAGATATTTTGATAAATGTCGAATCCAAAAAAGTGGTTTTTGCACTGCCGTCTGTCTTTCTCTACCTCGGAGTAGAGCCTAAACTATCTTACCGATTGGGCCAAAACTTGTTATTTAGGGTTTTCATAGGGTTGCTTTGAGGGGTTTTTGGAATTGGATATCTAACTCTAATATTGAGGGAAGTTTTCTTAAAGGCCAAAAGAGAAAAATAGATTTCATCCAAATTGGCTATAACAATTTTAATTAAATTTTATTCCTAAGCTTAGATATGTATTTCAAACAAAATGGCTACTCTCTATTTTTCATCAAAATAACTTTAAGGGTTCCGTACTGATGCGTAAATTCTAATTTTTAATTATATATCTCCGTAAGTCTTTGAGATATAAAATTACTTACCCTTGAAAATAAGTAGGTCTATTTATAATAAATATATTATACTTAAAAAATATGTTTATAAATCCAATAGTTTTCAAGCTAAATGTAATTATATATGTTTTTTAACTTTCTAATGGTAAATTATTTGTGGCCGTGAAAAAAAAATCTAAGCTGAGGTATATTTGGATGTTGACGTTTCGTAACCCCCCGAACCCTAAAAAGTGGTTTTTGCAATGCCGTTTGTCTGTGTACTAGTCTAACCCTAAAATTGATAGTTTAATAAAAAGGTGAAAAGAGAAAAAAATCTATTTTCTCAAAATCGGCTTTAATGATTTTGATTAAAATTCGTATCTAGGCGTTGATTAAGATTATAAATAAGGCCATGTTCATTAGCCCATGAAAATGACTTTTAGGGTACGTTACAAAAACGGAAATGTCTGTATCTCCGCCACTATTTGAGACACTAAGTAACTTATCATTCGCAAAATTGTACTATTATTAAAAATAAAAAACTTTTATTTGAAATATATATTTATAAAACCAATAGTCTCTGAGATATTGGGCAAATATATTAATACAATTCTGTGAGCTTTAGTTGTTCAGAAGTACTACTTAATATTTAACGCAATAATTATCTAATTCTATAGAGTAAGTAGGTAAGTTAGTCTCTCAAAAAGTGTGAGTTCTTTTTCCTTTAACTTCTTAGGGGAAATATTTGTATAGCAATGATCTATCTCTATAATTTTAGACTCAACAGTCAATATTTACCTTTTTTATTAGTCTAAATTTATAAATGAGGAATTTAATAGCAATGCGATAACCATAAGATGTTCAACCTCTAATAAAATATCGAAAATAATTCGGGTTTGCTAGTGTATATTATTTCGTTTCACTTAATTATATTAGGAGATTTTGAGTGAATATCTCAGTTTTTAAACAATGGAATGAGAAAATCCATGCGGAGTTCCATACCTTTTTTTAAAAAACTTTTTATTTTAAGAAAGTGACACTTAACAATACATATTAACACACTTAATTTTAAATTGAAACTGGAGTGCAACAAGTTTTGAGAAACCCTGGTTTATATCAATCCTGAGAATCGGTTGGAAAACCACGAAACTAGCGGGTCTATTCTTGAGGTAGAGTAAATAAGGTTCGTGTATGTACGACTTTAGACAGGACTAGAGAGAGAGAGAGAGATGCCGGCCAACAGGTCGTTCAAACTGGTTTGTTCGAGAAACACGGTTTGTCAGGGCCGGGTTCGTGCAGTCGACTCTGAAAGTGTTGGAGCGTGCGAGGGGGAAATTGTGACTGGACTTTGAAGGGTGGGAGGGGGAGAGTTATTCTGCAGTCGCTTAGCTAAGGCGGTCCTTTTTTCTGAGCACTAAGGATGGGATGGCACCCGCTTCAGTGGACGAACGGTCTAAGTCCTAATAAAGCATCTCTCTAGTAAATTGGTTTGCTGAAGATGGTGAGGACGGGTTTTGAATCTTGGTTGGGTTTACTAAAAATGTTTTTTCCTATATCGTGTCCCACTCTCCTTCCACGAAAATGCGGGTAGATTACCTCTAATATAATTCATTCTTCATCCCTACCCCATTAGAGTAATTATTATACATGCATATAAACTGAACAGGTAGGCCTAGTTAGACACGGTAATAAAAAAAATTAAAAAAAATAAAGATGGTAATTTTTCCAAATATTTTATTGAAGTATCATTTGACACATCACAAGGTGTAGGGATTAAATGCTTCGATATTTCGCTCAAATTATATCGTCATAGACCTATCGATTTGTTTCCAAAACTATGAATCGCATTGATTGGTCTGAGCGAACTTGAATAAGTTTGATAAAAATAGGTGGGGGAGGGGGATTACACAATTGAAAAGCTATAAAAAAAAAGTTTAATTTATTTTTATCTACAAGCTTTAAAGCGTAGACATTATCTCATATTAAATATATCGATGAATTGATTGATGCATCGGGTGATAAAGATCAATATCGAATTTTTTGTGAATAAATCGATATAATTTTAATATCGAAATATCGTTGCCTTATTGTTGCCTACCTGTGACGTCACAGGTAGTATTTATCATGTTATCTCTAATATCTATACATCACGGGACATGCATTTGGGACTTTTGATACATTTTATGAATATCTATATAATAGTATTATTAAAGTAAAAGTCTTTCATTGTTGAAAATTTTTTTTTATTAAATTTTCTCAACGTCGTTTTTACTGTTCCAACGTACTAAAATAGTTCGATGAAGCGACACGCTTTTTGTGCGGGCAGCACAAGTACAAATTTAGCGAGACATCTAGCAATAAAATGTTCAACTACGTGAGAAAGCTGCAGCAAACGCCTCCGGCCAGGGTCTAAAGTTTGCAAGGAGAGTTGTCCTTTTTGCAATCAATTCAAGCTTTCTCTAATAAAAGCACCACTTTTCTGAAGGCAAGAATTCTCACACTACAATATTTTTCATTAGCAGCAATAACCATTCAAAAAAAAACCATTGATCTTCAATAACCTAGCATTTTCTGTTGTGACCATTAGGTCTCGCCTGGAATCATTCGCATACGCTTGTCAAACACGTGATTGGAAGACACGTTGTGTTTGTTTTAAGGCAGCGTTTCTTAAGGTTTCGGTGATGGAGGACCAATAAATGGAAACTATGCGTAGAACCATAGGATTCCTGGGAGAAATGGATGGGGTGTAGGAGTGGTTTGATAACTATGAAGGAAAACCATTATTTTTCAGGCAATCTCATTTTGCGGCTGTAAATACAGGACAAAAATTAATTTAATAACGTAAAAGTTGAATAAAAATAATCATACATCTACATTTAATTAGTGCTTAATAAATATTTTGATTATTTTTAACATATTAGACTAGAGCCGTACGCAGGGGGGGTCGAATATATATACACCCCCTCCCCCCTAGAAATATAAAATAATTCAAATCATTATCTACCAACAAAAGAAGAAACAGAAAACACATACGTTTCACACAATGTTCTTGTTCGTGCACACTAATATAATATCGTAATATCGACATTGAAAAATGATTATAGATGTAGCGAATTGTTTTGTATCGATAGATGGTGCTTGATTGATGGTTGAATCGATTGATTGAAGCGGTTCCGAACCCATTCGTTTGGAGCGCTAGTGTGTTTGGTTTAACGATATAGTGGCGCATAAAATGATGGACATAAACATTGATATGGTATTAGCAGTGGCGTCTCGTAGCTAAAATTAGTGGGGGTGCTGCTCCAGAAAATATTTAACCTTTGTTTTAAAATTGAGTAAAAAGAAAAAAAAGCATGTATAAAAAGAAAATTTATTCAGGAACTTGATAAAATTATAACAAAAAAAATTTACTTACTTTAACTTAAATTGTTATAGTTCAAACTTGATCTATTCATTTCAAAATGAAATCCATTCTTCTTGTTTTAATTTGTGCAAAAAGTTCAATAATTTTCTCCTTGATCTTTGGATGGCAATTGAGGAAATTTTTCTCCACTGAAAGTACTGCAAGCGCATCTAGTCTTGTTGTTAAATAAAAGAACAGAAAAAAATTAATCAAATAGAATAGCTGGAAGCAGAATAATAATCTAATTCTACACTCATCTACACTTTATCTACATTCAAGAATATGGTACACGGTTTTTAAGTACAACACACGCTGAGTAAAAAAACTTCCTTCCACCATCACGCCAGAGCCGGCACTGTGAAAGCAACAGTACTCTCTCTACCTGCCAGTCCCGCCTTCCTCTCCACCCCCTCGTATATGTGCATGCACACAACAGTCAAACACCCCGTTGCTGGCACTTTGAAGCGCACAGTTCCATACAAAGATTTTTGTTTCTTTTTCATAAACTGTGGGATGGCTACTGAAGTACTGACATTAAGCTTAAGGAATATATATTGTACTACAAAAATAAATAATGAATTAAAGAAAAAAGGACTCATTATATTAAATGTTATCGATAATATCAAGTGGAAATAGGGGGTGCTGCAGTTCCGCAGTGCCTATACACGAGCCGCCACCGGTTATTAGACAAAATAGCGGAGAAACCTCGTCGGTTGTTGCTTCTGTAAGCTGTAGGTTCACATTGACTAGACTGACAAAAAGGAACAGGAATATTAAGTGCTATAATCGTGACATGTTTGTTTTTATGGCTATTATTATATTTTATCTGGGCCCCTCCTCCAAGAAATAAAATCCTGTGTACGTCCCTGTTCTAGACCTCTTTTTATATGTATACAGTTGTTCATATTTGGGGACTAAATGTTGGTACAGCTTTCCTTTTTATTTGGCTTGAGCCTTCTGAGGAAATAAATACAGCATAATATGGATATTTCAGTTTTAATCACTTGCATTTCAAATGTTTGTATTATATGTGATCAACATTCTTTAAGGTTTAGATTTAGATTACCCGAGAAAGGGGGCAATGGTTGCAGTTTTTATGGCAAAACCTTTTTTTGGCCAAAATATATAAAAAATTCTTAGGTAAAAAAAACATAGAGTTTAATTTTCTTCACATGGTGACATAAACAGTTTGTTCAATATTTGTCATGACCATAACGGCATTAGACTAGAAACTCTTTAAGCGTATATAAGAGGCTGTCGTAAAATTCCAGGACATCGTTGACAGATTATCAACAACAGCTGTTAAGGTCACCATGTGAAGAAAATTGAACTTTATATTTGTATTGACGCAATAATAATAATATTGCGCGTCTGGGCTACACCATTTGTAGCACAGCACTTATGTACCGTTGCCCAGAGGACGCCCGAATGTACTAATGTCCCGTTGCCCAGGGGACGCCCAAATGTACTAATCGTACATCCTTTCCATGGAGGCTCTTTCCATATCCCGATGAGATGAGATGATGGTGATAGTAAATATGAGAGGATGGAACCAGTGGAAACGCTTAAGCCTGTTTAACAAAACCCTGATGATCGTTGAGGTAACTCCCCTTTTGGTAAAAAAAAAAAACTAAGTGTAATCGGGCCTGGGACTCCTAGGCACTGACCACTACACCACAAGGCCGGTTTGTTGAAGCAATATTCGATTTATTATGACCAAAAATAGTCTTGATACAAAAACACTTACCTTGTCTTGCGTCCTCTACATCCCCACTTTAATGCGTATAATCTGAAAAGGTAGAAAGATACTGTGCTAAAAGAAAATATTTAATCATTAATTATTAATATTATACTGCGTACTACCTGATAGGTTGCCATGAGTGGTCCGAAGATCACTTACCAAACGTACTCGTTTTGATGTATCAAAATTGCGTACTATTCTTTTCCTGTTTCGAGATCAAAATCTACTCTTTTGTCTAAGATTTATGATTTTAAAATGTCATCGTTATTGCATTGAAAACAATAGTCGCTTGGTTTGAGTCCAGAAAAAGGAAAAATATTATTTTTATTAATAAAAGTTATCAATATTAGTGTAATCTATATTGCTATAATTATTATGGATCCTCTAAATTTTTGTAATATTTGATTAACATTACCAATAAACAAATTTTTCTTTGTTTAAGACGCTCAGTTAAAACTAGTAAGTTATTCAATTATGTAGGGGATATTTGCACTTACAATAATAAAAATGTACCGCCTCACTCTCACTATATTTAGTTACGGCCACAATAGACTAAAAAAAGAGGAGGGAGATAATTAAACGAAATAATTATATGAAAAAGTAAAACATTCGCAGGTTAATGAAATATTTTAATTTTATTCAAAGTAACAAACAGTGTTAAGACAACAAGTTGCATGACCTTACAGGTCTTACTGAAGTGTGTTGAAAAACAAATAAATCTTAGCAATTTATTACATGCGCAGTGCTTTAAAAGTTTAAGGAATATAATTATATTATATAAACTTGTCTAGAAGAGGCCAATGAAATAAACAAAACAGTTGCTATTATTTAAAGAAACTTTTCTAAATGATATACAAAAAGTTTAAATTAATTATTATTATTATTATTATTATTAGCACCGCGTCTTACTACCCGTTCGGGTTATACGCACTTACGCTAATGTGTAATGGTAGGGTGATTGTGAGATGAAATGGAGGACCTACAGTTTAACGTGGAATCCGAACCACGGTGGAGACCTGGCATTCCTCACATTCACAAGATGTCTTGTCAGAGGTGTTTAAATTAATAAATATTACAAAGATTGCAAAGAGCTTAATGAGCCTCTTATAAATGGTTTACAACCCGTCAGATTCGCACCAGTGAATATAGACTACACAGTTTTAAATTTAGGGAATAAATGTATATTTAAATGTCACACCAGATATTTACTTAAAGTTTTAACTCCTAAAAATTATACAAGATCACAAAGAGCTTAATGAGCCTCTTTTAAATGGTTCACAACGCGTCAGATTCACACCAGTGAATACAGACAGAACAGTTTTAAATTTATGGAATAAATTTAAATTTAAATATCGCACCAGATATTTACTTTAAGCACAAAGGTTTGACTTCCCGACTAAATTCAAACCTTCGCGGGACAATTACCCTCATCACTTTTAAAGAATTAAACTAAATTCCCACATTTAAATATTTAATATTAAAATAGGAAAAGTTACGTTAAAGAACTTGTAATTTTGCCTAAATGAATCTGTGAATAATAAACTCAAAACCATAATAATCAACAAAAATAAGTTACGTTAACATTAACTTCAAAGCAAAGAAGTCTTCAAACTAACCAACAAAAGAAACATTATCAATTTAAAGAATTTAAATTACTAATAACCACAAGAGCAAATATTTAATATTTAACCTAAATATTGCAAAACACAAAAAAAGAACCAAAAAATGTGGCTATCTCTTTAAACAAAGAAAATACAAAGAAACTAGCGCTCAAACGGCAACAGGAAGCATTAAGTGTTCCATAACAGAATTTACGTTTAGAATAAAGTTTTTAGCAAAACATTACCGTTGCCTACACTGACAGATTTCCATAACAAACTAACCCAAAGTATTTGAAAAAATTCAAACCCATCACAGCAATTTATATTTTATAGTTTTGAACAAAGATATTATAAGCCATCCTGGCTAGATAACGTCCTAGTCCTGAACAGGACTTATCGTGGAAGTGGCGAATGTAATAGTCTATTATATTCACCGTTCGGCTGTTGCCCGACTCAGAATATCTATCTTGACAGTTATGCCAAGCTAGGTTGTCTGCAAAAGGGCTGATTTGTTGTTTGAGTACCGAGTCATTGTCATGACTCTTAACCTCGCGAATGAACTTATTAACCTGATGAAATGGAGCAGATGAAATGAGCCTGTAGAATACTACAGGTGATTGGTTGTGTTCGTCTATTATATTGTCTGTGGTCCCTCGTTATATAGGTCTAGTTGCAGGGTGGGAAGGTGGGAGTTCTCCTTTGTTATTACGTCACTCGCTAATATCTTGTGGAAAGGCTTCGTTGTATTCGTCACTTAGGGCGGGTTCTTGTTGTCTTGATCATCTGCCGCTGCATTCAACTAGTTCCCAAAACATGAACTCCAAAACACAATATGAGTAGAGCTATGCTTGTTTGGTCACGTACGCCAATCCAGGTGTCCAAAAATATGAGTGGTCTTCTAATAACACAGTATGGGCCATTCAGAGCATTGCTGGCTTTCTCCGTTGGAACATCAGTGTGCCCCACAATTGTATCGTGTTTTAGGACTTCTCTTCATTCTAGCATTCGTGGTGAGCAGGCTGGACTTGCAAGTCGTTATACTCCAGGCAGATATACGCGTGAGTAGATACCTATATAAGACATAGTAAGATCGTGATGTGTACTAACACTGGATGTCTATGAGTATAAGATTATTTGGGGTAGTATTTTAAGCTGGCTGGTTCTATTGGTATTTCTATTGCAGGATGTCTATGCATATTATCTTGTTTAGGGGCGGGTAGTAACATTCTCATATTAGCAGTCCACACTAATGTTATAAAAATAGATAAATAAAATAATTGACAGCCGTTTTTTCCCAGATCGTTATTTTAGGAAGTATTCTTTTTCCAGGAACCATATATGGTGAAGTTATATTAGTTTTATACTTCTACAAAAGAACAGCCCTAAATGAAATGTGAAACTTAATTCCAACTAATGTGATTATATAATAAAAGTAATATTAAAGTTTACAAATAATAATTTAATATGATAAAATTAATATCATTAATAAATATTTTCTTTTAATTTTTTTTATTATTTTTGATCAACAATGATAACATTTTACTACATTATTAGTTTTGGTTTTTTNTTTTTTGTAGCAGATGAAAATCACATGACCTCAATTATGTGAAAGTAGATCTAGAGTCGCTACTCCCCCAACCCCTTGGGTCTACGTGTCAAGATGGCTTAGTGGGATGGGTTAGGAAGTGTTATATAACTGTGGGGTTCGTTTTAATCTTGCATATTTAAATAGCTTAATTACTATAAGAGTGTATAAATGTGACGTAGATTTTCAGAAGAAGTTGAAAGAGTTTGGGGGGGGAAAGGGTCCTTGTGCTGTCAAGTGTCCCTAATCGGTAGTTCTGCACACTGACCTCTCGTAGTTGCACTAACTTCAACTAGTGTAGATCACACGGCTGCTCGACTATGCGCGGTTATTATAACTTTGACTAGTGTAGAACACACGGCTGCTCGACTATGCGCGGTTGTTATATATCTCAAACTTTCAAGATGGTTTGGAGGGCTTTCTCCTCCGTACTTAACAGGAACACAAGTTATAGTATATTCTCCTCACAAATTACTGTAACTTGACATCTGAGTATGTAAAGCCCTTTGAAGTAGCCCCTTAACAACTGACATCCTTCCCGGCTCCCTCCCTCTGGAAAGGGTCTAAAGGCTGATACACACAGAATGCTATGCTAAGCTAAGCCATGGTCCCTCTTTTCACTCCCGAGTTTAGTGTTGTTTCTTTCTGGTCTGCTCCAATGAAGTTTATTTATGATGGCGTTCTCCAAAATGTCTTTTTTAAGATCAGATGATAGTTCTGAGGAAGAAAAGATGCTGCTGCTAGCAACTGTTTTGAAATATGAAGAAAATTTAGGAGGTGGAGGTTTGACTTGTTCAATTAACGCTTCTATTTTAATATTAAAACACTTATTAAATATAAAACCTAAATAGAATATTACTTAAATACATGCGAAACAAACTGAAAGCAAAACTTCTACACTTCTTTAGTTATTTTCACCAAACCAGCACTGCGTCTGTTCAACACTGAGCCCAAGTTGCGTTATGCGCATGCGCAACGTAAGATGGCTCAAGATGGGAGATGGAAAAATTGCCCGACCAGCAATCGGAACAAACATAGCGCAATATAGCAAGGTATAGCTTTCTGTGTGAACCAACACATTAAAATACATGGTTCGCTATTTTTCTAGAGAGTTAGCAGAGCAAATCTTAGCTTAGCTTAGCGTTCTGTGTGAATAGGCCTTAAACTCACTGTTATATACCACCAAAAAGAGGTGTTTTACCCTAAGTTAATATTTATGCCAATACACTGTATTATGCTAGTTGGCAAAACAATCTGTTTTAAAAACATGACCCGATGCACGTGCGCAACTGCTGATGTTAAACAATTGACAGTAACGATTGCTTAGACTTACGTCATCTTTGAATGCTTTTGGTTATTAAAGTCTGCAAACCATGACACTAGTAAATTTATCTAGCTGTCAGACATAGGAGTAATTAGCATTTTATTATTAGGAGGCTAGAGATGGTGGATACAGAAAAAAAAAATCACTTTAAATTATAGATTAAAAATTATTTTGTACTTAATTAATAACACTATTAATGCAAAATGATCCAAAGAAGATTTTTAATTTTCTGGAGAAAAAAACACTATTATTGGGGGAAGTGTATCCCTATTTCTAACGACACTCGTACTGTTAGATAATCTTACACATTAGAGTGATTAGACTATATATTATAAATTCTGAAATTAGTAATTCCCATGACATTAATGGTTGTAAAATTAAGGATGTTCCCTACCTGTGACATCATGGCTGGTAAAAATAGGATTTCTGATTATAGTAATGTAATCACCTTTATTAGGGGATATTAAAGATATTAGGCCCAACATTAAAATAAACACCATAAATTCCCTATAAATTAAAAATAGCCGTACCTTATGCACTTAAAAAAATTAAAGTAGTATTTTTGCAAACAGTTTTTTTTAATTGTCTGATTGTTGATCTACTAACGAAAATGGTATTTAATAATTTTCATGCCAGGATGAAGATTAAAACATTCCGTGTAAACATTATGATTATCTATAATAGAAAACAAGAAAAAGGTCATTTTAAATCGTGTCAATGCTATCCAGATGCAAATAGTAGAAGGAGTGTGTATAATCGCGTGAGAAATAGGGGAAGTGTTATCAGCAGATAATTAAGACGTCATACAGGATTAATGGCTGGTCTAAGTCCTTCTATTTTTATTTCGTACATTGATGTCGAAGTGTGTTAGCATTTAGCGTGTAAGTGCTTCAAGTTAAAATTCAACCAGTTTCGCAAAAAACCTTCAAATTCACAAAATGTTAAGATGCATCCAACTTCGCAAAATCGATTTCACAAAGCGTTAAGATGCAATATGCTTAGCAAAATAACCTAGAGTTTACCAAGTGTTAAGATGCAATCAACTTAGCAAAATAACCTCGAATTTACTAAGTGTTACGATGCGATAAGCTTAGAAAAATAACCTCGAGTTTACCTAGTGTTAAGATGCAATCAACTTAGCAAAATAACCTCGAATTTACTAAGTGTTACGATGCAATACGCTTAGAAAAAACCTCGAGTTTACCTAATGTTAAGATGCAATCAACTTAGCAAAATAACCTCGAATTTACCAAGTGTTAAGATGCCATCAACCTAGCAAAATAACCTCGAGTTTACCTAGAGTTAAGATGCAATCAACTTAGCAAAATAACCTCGAGTTTACCAAGTGTTAAGATGCAATCAGATTAGCAAAATAACCTCAAATTTACCAAATGTTAAGATGCAATCAGATTAGCAAAATAAGTTTGAATTCACCAAGTGTTAAGATGCACTAAGCTTAGCAAAATAACCTCGAGTTTACCAAGTGTTAAGATGCGATCACCTTAGCAAAATAAGTTTGAATTGACCAAGTGTTAAGATGCAACCAGCTTTGCAAAATAACTTCGAATTCACCAAGTAGATAACGCTGGTCGCTTTGGATTGGGCGGATTGTCTGGAAGTTGATTTCAGTCGTGGTCCGGGAGGCTGGGTCCCTGCAACTCTACACAATCTCACTCTATTTGGTTAGAACCTTGGAATGTTGCTGGGCAGGTTTAGAGGAGGGGGGAAGGAAAAAAACACACCTTTAACTGGCCGGCCGGCGGAGTACAGTTGCGTGCAAAAAAAAAATCACCACCCGCTCCTAGTGGAGGTGTGTCGTCTCCAGACGTCTAGAAAAAAAAAATATTTTAGTAAAATAAAAATTGTCAATGTTGTATCATACTTAGTAAAACATGGATGAATAAAAAATTAATTATTCAATAAATATATATAAAACAATAGTTTCACAGGTTTTTCTTTCATGATTTTGAGACAGGTTTTCTTACTTTTACATGACGAGAAGAAATTTAGGGCTTATGAAAACAAAATATTGTACTTCGGAAAATATTTGTGTTGCATTATGATTATTTGTAATCATCGCCATACATTGTTAAAGTAATCAAATCAAGCAGGTTACGGTGTGCAGGATATGCTGCGCGAATGTTTTCAGTGTACTCACTGGAAAACTTATTGGTAAAGGACCAATGGGAAGACCAAGACTCAGATAGTAGGATAACATTAAAATGGACCTTAAATATATTTATTATTAGCACCGCGTCTTACTACCCATTCGGGTTATACGCACTTAAGCTAATGTGTAATGGTAGGGTGATTGTGAGATGAAATGATATAAATCTGTGCCGGGACCGAGGATTGAACCCCGGCCGTCAGCACAGAAGTCTGACACCTTACCCCTAGACCACCAGGTCACCCTGAAATAGATATAGTGTAATGCGGACTGGATAAAACTAGATCAAGATAGGGATAGAGTGTAATGAAGAGGACTAGATAGAACTAGCTCAAGTTAGGAATAGGGTGTAATGAGGTGGACTGGATAGAACTGACTCAAGATAAGAATAGGGTGTAGTGTTCGTATGAGCAATTTTTTTTTTACTTACTTACTTACTTACTTACCCTATGGCATTAGTAACGCAAAAGCTCAATGCCACACTTACATTAATATACGTCATCTAACCCTATCGGGAGCTAATTCTATCTCTTTCAGGAATATTCTGTTATCCTCCCATCTGCGTCAAGGTCTTCTCATTCGTATCTTCCCAATGGGTTTACCAGTCAATAATCTGAGCACGGTTCTAGATTCTTCCACTCGCAATTAATGTCCTGTCCACCGTAATATGCGAGATTTGATTACCTTCACAATATCTGGGGATGAGTAAAGGGTATATAACTCATAATTACGTGGCATCTTCCACTCTCCAGTATCTTCTTTTTATTTTTTTTTGCCATATTATCTTCTTGAGTATTTTTTTTTTTGGTCATGTAAGGCAAGAACCCATGTTTCTCAACCTTAGAGAACAATTCGTGTTATGGAATATGAAGGTTTAATTTAGTGAAAGTGTATCTCCATTTGCGTCAAGGACGAGTGGAAAGGGTGACCTGGTGGTCTAGGGGTAAGGTGTCGGACTTCTGTGCTGAGGTCTGGGGTTCAATCCTCGGTCCCGGCACAGATTTATCTGATTACCAAACCCTTCCTTTACCTCTGACAAGACATCTTGTGAATGTGGGGAATGCCAGGCCTCCACCGTGGTTCGGATCCCACGTTAAACTGTAGGTCCTCCATTTTATCTCACAATCACCCTACCATTACACATTAGCGTAAGTGCGTATAACCCGAACGGGTAAGACGTGGTGCTAATAAAATAATAATAATAATAATAATAATAATAATAATAATAATAATAATAAATAGTGGAAAACCGTTTTGAAAAACCTACGTACACCCGACCGATATTCAAATCTTGATCTGCCAGTCATCGACAGTATAGTTCTACTATGAGAATAACGCCTTAGATCATGCGGCCACCGGAGCGGTTTTTTTAAAAATTCCCTGACAGAATACTTTTTGTTTGAGACTATTATGTCCGGGTCTTATTCACTCGTCTGGTTTATACGCATGTAACCACACTAATGAGGTGGGGATGAAGAGGTCATAATTCAGATGATGTGGACCCAAAATGGCGTTGAGGTGAGAGTGAGAATCAATTTACGGGGTAAAAACACACATAACCGGGATGCAGGTCTTGACCTCGTCACCGGCAAATAAGGTAAATAGGCTTGCCATTTCAGACTGCGTGCACACCAGCGTGGTTCATTAAGCTACGTTAATTTATTTACATTTTATGCGTTAGTAAAAAAAAAAAAAGTGAGCTTGTAAACGGACCGTCAACTCCGTAAAGTTGTTTGTTCCAATATTGACCAAACACAGTAATACAGTTCAACTCCAGCAGTAGCGTGATACTACTATTTATTAAGATATTCCTGTCAGAGCAAAAAAGATTGCTTAAGATTTTCTTGGACTTTCTCTTGATTATCTATTATAATGCCTCTTCAAACAAGAAAATAAACAAAATATAGAAAATTACCAGAAAAATAAGGTATAACGAGTTAGTTTTTTTATTGGTAAAAACAAAAGAAAAACTGTTCTTTAGATACATTTAGTTTTTCAGAGATACCGGATTTGATTAATTAGTGACAAAGTATGACCATTTCTTGAATTATTTAACATGGTATGATTTGTGTTTCAATGTCATATTTTTAAAACCCACAGAATTCAACGACCAAAAATTACAGTTTAATAAGTTATTTTGAATGTCTGATACCGTTAAACTATAAGTAAAAAAAACCTCGAGGAAAATTAATCGAAGACAGAGATGAGATAAACAAACAATGCTGTCATCGTTTAAAATATATCGCAGGGCTAGTAATGTGACATAAGAGGCGCCGCCATCTTGAGCTTGGAATAAATAAACGTTGTACACACACAAAAAATAGTTCTATACTTGAAGTCAAATTTTTTATAGGAAGGGCCACTTCAAAAACACATTTTTATGCCTATTTCTCTCGGACAAAATTGAAAACATTTTAATTGCATGGTATTGGTTTGATAATATATCAAAAGTGACAGTTACAGATAACATGATCTGACGTATGCATACGTGAAAGTATTTCTTTTACGTCTACCTTTAAAATAAGGCAGTTAAAAAAAATTGTACTGTATCCAAGATTTGAATCCAAGTACACATTTATAAGTAGTTTTTCAACATACAGGCTGAAAATCATTGTAATTACAGGAGTGTCTGTATGGAGGTAGCCACAATTCAATTAATTTAAATTTGTTGAAAAATTGCACTATTTACTAATTTGAATTAACGTTTTTAAAACATAAACTTTGTTATTTCTCAAGAATAAGAAAGTATTATATAAATTGGTTTTCCTATACAACAAATTAATTGTCATGTTATTATCATCATTCGTTAGTATTATTGTTTAGTTGCTTATGCATAAACAGTGTGTCAATAGTTATAATTTTGAGCTAAGAGTGCCATCTTGTAGTTAAAGTATGACTATCTATGCGTACTTTATAGTTATACATTTGCCTACTAGATGGCGGTATATTAACGTTTCAACCTAGCGCCCATTTTGTAAAACTCGCACATTTGCATTGTAATTTGTAGTTTACATGAACCCAAAGAGTGTACAGAACTCAAAAATAAATATAAGGACTAAAGAAAGCCTCCCGGTGTCCCTACAGTGTTGAGTTTGTTGGATCCACAGCATTAGGAAAAAACATTGTTAATAGGTAAAGGACATAGCACTTTGGGTTACACTTATATACTAATTATGTTAATGGTTTTTGGGCTGAGGAAGGTTGAATTTAGAGACAATGTTCCCGCATTTGCATGGAGAGACAGATTGGTAAACCATTTCGGAAAAACAACCGTCAGTACAGTCAACTGGGATCGAATCATGATCTACCCATCATCGGCAGTCTAGTCTATTGCGAGAGTAGCGCCTTACACTATGCAGCCACCAAAGCAGGTTTTATATTTCTTGACAATACTTTTAAAGGAGGTGCTTTAGCCAAAGCACAGTCAGTGTTTTACTCTCTTCTGCTGAAGAAAGGACCTGGTGTGTCCTGAATATTACTGTTTGTTGTGTATTGACCAGGGGTTTGGAGTCAGTAAAAATCTACTGACTCCGCTTCAAAATAAAAATTTATAATATTATAACAATATTTTATAATTTTTTCATCATTTAAGACCAAAACCTGTCATTTGGAATGATAAATTTATTTAAATATAAATTCACAATGCCAAAGAAGACTCCCATGAAGCCATCTATATTGAAACATTTTACTGCAGTCAATTTGTTATTACTCATTAATATACTTTAGCTGGTGGCGAGTTTGTCTATTGAGCCAAGGGTCCCCGAGTTCGATTCCCGGTATTGCCGAAAAATGTATCATTGGAGAAATCCCTTTCACAGTGATGAACTAACAGCCAGGGACTGGATGTTGTGCCTGTTCTAATCTTAAGTTATATTATAAGACATATGAAAATACAACAGGCCTAGCAAGCCGGCAGTGGAAAATATATGGTTTGAATAAAAAAAACTGACACGGGTCACAGTTTGGAAACTGTTATGGATGTAAGTAAGTCATTTATGGACACAGTTCACTCTTTACACTGCTGCCAATGGACAAACAGGAAATGGCTGCCTCTTGAAGAAAATCAATCATTGTGGCCCAATCCCCAAACAACCTCCTGAAGAATTTCGATAAAATGAAACTTAAGTTAGGGGAATGGGCGGTAATGATTGATTTTATTCAAGAGGCAACCATTACCTCTTCGTCCAGTGGCAGCAATGTAAAGTGTGAACAGTGTTCTTTTAATTATATAGTCCATATTGTGTTTGTTCCATTTTTTTGTTTCTATCCACCTTTCCTGTACCTTCTTCCAAATATAATAAAAATATATATTATGTAAATCAATATTGTAATTAGTATAATATAAGGCCTTTTCATTGCACATACAATTTTTAATTTCCATTTATAAAACACATTTTTGAGTTAGCTGGATGTGGTCATTATGAGTTTTTGTTCATATTTTTGTAACTTTTTGTAAATTTGAAGTCATTTTTGAACATTTTTAGGTTATCAAAGTCCATACCCTGTTTTTAACTATAATCATATTGAGTTTGTCTTGAATTAGTGTGATTTTAGTGTTTTAGTCCTTGTTCAGAAAATCATCTATTTCCTTCTCTTCTTTAAGTATTTAGTCCTAATTTCCTCCTAATTACAGTATATTATTTCCTTGCCGTTAAAAAAGCCATAACTACCACATTTACACGTATGACTTACCTGTTATCTTCATATCTATATAAGGCAACTGCTAAATACATAACTAATGACAATAATATATAAAGAAAAATGGCAATAATTTGATTTTGCTTTATTAGATTTTTTTATGTTCTTATTTGAAAATTGCATTGAGAAACAACTTTTTTTCCCCCTCCTCCATTTGCGTGTCTCACCACCCATTCCGATCTATCGACAATCAAACTATTAACCTCTCTAGCATGTATGTCTTTAGTCATCCACTTGTGAAGCGCATTGAAGTTTGTGCGACATCATCAGTCATCGGTAATTTGTAATGCATTTACAGGCTTGAACTATTACACTATGGGAATTAAATCAGCCTCAGAAAGGATATCAGTAACTGTAACTGATAAAAAGTCAAGTTTGAGAGGTTAAAGAAAACATTTACATGAGGATAAATATTTGAAGTTCTATTTCAAGAGATACATTACAACAATATAACAGCATCAATATAATATTACTTGGGAGAAGTTTATAAATACAATTGAATAAGAGATATAATAAAACATGTATCAGGAAAAGTATCCAACCTGAAAAGATAGATGGGTTGATTGTTGGTGGAACACAATTGGGCTTTGCTTTGGAACCCACAATAACCTTCTCATCTGCGAGACAATTCAAATGAAGAAGAAAACTTATACATTCAAGCCTGGATAATTCGAAGCTGAAGGGACCACTAGAAAAATTCAAACTAATAAAAAATTTGAATCAGGTAAGTTTTTATTTTGGCTAGGAAAATAACATCAAACATCGATTCAGTGAAGTAAAATTCAGTAGTGTATATGTATAATTTTATTCTTAGATTTTCCATAGCAATATGTACCATATGTAGTTTACAGTTTAAAAAAAAAATGAATACTCTGAGTATGAGTAAACACTTCTAGTTTATTCACCACATTGAGAATAAAGGGGCTTACATTATGATGTCTCTCAATAAATTGTCTCAACTCTTTGATGTGGTCCATGGACTGTGTGGATGTTGGGATCGGCTTCTCTGGAGGTTCCCCTTCTTCATCTGAAGATACACTGTCATTTATAATGTTCATAACATCTACCAAAATTTCTGAATCTGTAAGTTCGCCGCAAACTGCTAAGTTCTTGTCCAAGTTCCTTAAAATCATCATAAGGAACACAAAACACATAACTTTAGTGCCCCTGCACATAGAGAGCAGCAACAGTCGAGTAGTAAACGTGTTTCCTACACGAGATTTCAGGCCGATTTTCATCATCTTCAAGGCAAATTTAGTTCAAATTAAACAAAATAAGTCTGAATTACATGTGATTTTTTTTAAACATTGTTTTAATAGAAGTTTCAAAGGACCAAGGGAAATGTTCAAATTAAAAATCAATTTAATTATTATCTAAGTTCTACTGTGAAAGACAAAATCTCAAGAGTAAAAGTTTTATTATACCGAAATCCTAGCCAATTAAAACAGTTTGTAACAAAATAGAATTGTGTATTAACCTACCTATTTGGATTAATCAAATAAAACTTTCTAAACTTTATTTTTCTGTAAACTTTGTACATAATGTTTTAACATTTTCTGAGTTTATTTCAAATACTTTCAAATTTTTTTTTTTTTTATGTTTTTATAACAAAGTTCATCATATACCAAGAAGCAATAATTTCACTTGAAAAATTGAAACAAAAATTATTTTATTAAGGATTTGAGTCTCATATCTTAAATATCCTTAAGAATTTGAGGAATTTGAAAGTCTAATATTTATTCCTTGATATACTATCTCGTTGGAATTATCTATGACACATTTGCAAGTGCATTTTTGATACAGAAGATAAATAAAGATAAATTCAGATATGTAAGTATTAGAGAAAATAGTGTACTTTACTATTTATCTAAAATTTTATTTGGATGCACTTAATGATTGATTTAAAAAATAAAAGTAGTGTTATATGACAACAACAAAAGCCTTAGTTTGATTTCAGCTTCACTTGTTTCAAGATCTCTTTTAACTTTACCTTCGTACATTTAAAAAGTGACCTTTGAGCACACCCAGAAAACAAATCAATTAATTCACTTATTCATAAACTCTTAACAGTTCGATCTTCTCTTCACTATTCTAGATTACACAGTTACACGAAAGAGTGAGAAAAAGAATAAAAAGAAAGTTTGAAGAAGTTTGTTTGTTTTTAGAAAGTCTAACTTGGTGTTTACCAGGAGTTCACAACATACCACTGAGTTTATTAATCATAAATATTTTTCAATGATTACAAGTTTTGAATTCATTGAGAAACTACATCAGGACACGAGGATCATTATTCAATGTATTCAAATATGATTCAGATACATCTGATTTCCATAATTATAATCATTCATTCCCCAAGCTCCGACTTTAATATTTACTTAATTGTATAGCATTTCTTTCTTCCAAATTGTAAGTTTGATAAACAAATTAGAACATCTTGACATTGTCACAGCTTTGTTTCACTTCATTTAGTTTTTTTTTTTTTCATTTATTTGAGGTATTAAAATGTACTTTCTGAAATAGCTGATTATAACAGGACACAAGAATTTCTATGAGCGAAAGAGCCAACCAATTTTGCAAGGAAAGAAGGTATTTTCACATACTTGCCCAAGTTTTTATACATGCCACAATCGACGACTTTACTTCTCTTCTAAAGATAGTGCTGTGATAAGGATTTAGATCAATAAAAAAAAATGATGACCCCGGCTGGGTTTGAATCAGGTCCTGACGCGAGCACTTTACCCCAAGACCATCAAGGTCATCTTTACTTTATGAAAATTTATCACTTTTTCTTTTCAAGACAGAAGATATTTGTTTAATTTATTTAAAAAGCATAGAATGGCTATGTTGGTTAAGCCATGACCTCAAAATGGATACCCCACTGCAAAAGTTTAGAAAACACTGGCTTAACCCAGCTATCTTTTTAAGCTGACCTAACACATCCTATCACTTACTATATTTCTAAAGTATTTTTATATTGTTTTCATAACATAATGATATATAAAATAGTACTTTTTTAGAAAAAAGAGATTAAATGATTGTAAAATAAAGTTCATTTAATAAACACACACACACATATATATATATATATATATGAAAAACAAGATTTTTTAGCATCGCGTCTTACTACCCATTTGGGTTATATATTTATTTACTAGTTACACTAAAGGAAAGGAATTAGAAAGGTTGAATTGATAGGAAATACACCCGCATTTGTATAAAGGAAAAAGAGGATGGGGGGGACTATTTAGGAAAAACCAGTACACCTGACCATGGTCAAACCACTATCTCCCTGTATTTGGAAGTCTAGTCTAATGCTAGAGTAATGCCTTACACTATGCAGCCACCAAAGTGTGTCAATATAAAAAAATTAATAAAAACAATACACATCTATAAGTTTTTTTTTTGTAACGATTTCCTTCACAGATCATAAAATAATCTTTGGACCAAAATTAGATGATAAGATAAATGAAGGGGTTACCAAACAGAAAGTTTGTCCGGGTGCCAAATTATGACGGAGATATTCAAGCTTACTCAATGAAATTATTTGGTCTTACTACTTACTATCATACTCCATAATTAAAGTTGAATTTATTTTAATCCTACACTATACCTGAGCTGAGCACATCTGAAAAGGATTGTGGTTTGGAATTCCATTAATTTTACCTAGTCTTTCGAATTGGAAAATGTTAAACATATATTTTTTCCTATATTTTATGACCAATACTTTCTAGAAATAATTCTGAAGTGATTATAATTAGAGTTGGGTCTAATCCAATATTTTACCAATTTGAATCTTGAATCCAAATATCCAATACCTTTGAATCCTGAATCTCAAATCCCAATATTAAAAAAAAATTATTATAATAAGAAGAAATATAAATATAATACAGGATGGTGCGCAGGAACAGCAAATTTTGAATAATTAATTTCAAGGCCATAGTTTAAGTTGGCAGGACTATGACGACGTCATTATGTTCCTCAGTCAATGCCGTTTACCTACCATAGAACAGTGGTCGGGTGTGCATCGAGTGTTTTCAGTAAAAGCATTTTACAAAAACAATGATTGTTATTAAGCTGCGCGAAGAAAATTTCAACTTCACTTTTAACTTTATCGTAATGATCCGGTTCCGTCATCTCACGTTGTAAAGACACGCGTTTCAGACTTTAAAACAACAGGTTCAGTATCGAGTAAGAAGCATCCAGTGCCAGAAACTGTTGAAGCAGTCAAAGGTTCGTTCCTGAGGAGCCCACAGTGTTCTTTCTGCTCGGCGACATGCGGTGTCGTTAGGTTGGTCTCGCTGCACTTTTAGGCGAATATTACTCTCAGATTTCAAGTTACATCGGTACAAGATTCAGGTATTCCAGTAATTAAAATCCTGTGATTTCAATAGGAGAGTTAGTTGTTTTTGCTGAACAATTTTTAGGAAAATGTAACAAAAACGAAAATTTCCTGGAAAATCTTTGGATGTCTGATGAAGCTCACTTTCATCTAAATGGTTATTTTAACAAACGTGTCTCTATGTTATAATAAAAGATACAAGTCTTTCAAATCCTGGAGAATATTCGAGATTAAAAATAAAAAACCAGATGCAAAATATAATTTTTTTTTTCAACAAAGATCAAAAGATTATAATTGTAGCTTTATTATTTCTTTATATATCTTAGTTTATTATATACATGAAAAGAGATCTTAAATGTACACGTATTCTAGATTTTTTTAAATCTGATGCGAAATAAAATTTAATTAATACATTTTCTCAACTAAGAACAAAAGATTGTAATTAAGTTGGAAGCTATAACAAGATTATATTTTATTTTATATTAAAATGTTACTTAAAACTTTTGTTCTTGTAAAGTGGAAATAATATAAATAAAATTGTATCCAAGAACTCTTTAATAAAACACTCGTTTTCTAAAATATCTTTACAAAACATAATTACAATATAGTACCAATTATCTGAGACCTGATCATTTGAGGTTCCTGTTTATCCAAGGTAGTAACACAATTTATGTTTTGTGCATTTTTTAAATGTCATGAGAGTTAAAACATGTGTTTTAATTTAGTGTAGCATTTTTTTTATTAAGTTTCTAGTCATGAATGTAAACTAGAAAAATAGTTGTAAGTATATAAATAAAAATTTGAGATTTTGAAACCAATCATATTATCAAAGTTTTTTGTCTAGCTGAGACCGACATTGGATAGTATAAACACTACTGCAGTTATATAAATTAAGTGTTTCATTATGAGATTTTATTGATTGCAGACAAGAATATGTTTGATTGAGGTGAAGTGAATAATTAACAAAGCTCCTCGAATAACAGCAATCGAATTTTACCAAGAAAAAATTGATATTTTAATGTAAACAGTATCACTATTATGAACATGTATATATTATATTCATCAACAACCGTTTCCAGCCTGTGGCTGGGTCACTTCAGTAAAATGCTTCCATCTTCCTTTAGTCACTTCCACTCTTCTCCTCTCACTTGCACACTTCCTGTTATCCGTTCCTCCCATTTCTTTCTTGATCTCCCTTGCGGTCTTTTATCTATATATTTCATCTCCAACAGGCAAAGAAAGCTTTGAAAAATATAATTTCAATTTGTATATTTTGAGGTTATGTGGAATAGAGCACGAGGCTAAATCATGGTTTAAATTTGGAGGGATAGCCAGCATAATTACCTAGGTGATACTGGAGTAGAAATTGTTTAGATATAACATCAAAAAACACACAAACACATTTTTAAGGACAAGCTTTCACTGTCACATACGGCTTCATCAGGTCAAGAGAGTAGACTGATGCTTTTGGTTGAACTGTAAGGTTGACTGTCCACAGCTGACTGTTTTTCAGTTATGACATCACTGTATAGATAGCAGCACTATGAATAATGTTATATTGAATCTAATAATAAGTGTGCTGGTAGGAAGGAGAAGAATTATCTAAGGTTGAGGGGTTAGGGGCTTGTCTGGATTTGATAATATATTATTTATTATTATTAGCACCACGTCTTACTACCCGTTCAGGTTATACGCACTTACGCTAATGTGTAATGGTTGGGTGATTGTGAGATAAAATAGAGGACCTACAGTTTAACGTGGAATCCGAACCACAGTGGAGGCCTGGCATTCCCCACATTCACAAGATGTATTGTCAGAGGTGAAGGAAGGGTTTGGTAATCAGATAAATCTGTGCCAGGACCGAGGATTGAACCCCGGCCATCGCCAGCATAGAAGTCTGACACCTTACCCCTAGACCACCAGGTCACCAATAATATATAGATGGGCCAGTTCCCATATCCTTAGTTGTGAAGGGTTGCATATTGCTTTGTTCAGCGATTGGACCCCCTTGGTTGTGTAACAGTTATTAAAGTCCAGATTATGGGTTTCGGCATGTGCATGTATATTTGTCAGCTTTGAATTGGTGGGAGGAAAAAAATCCTTTAATAATTAAAAAGTTTTTTTTATTAGATATTGAGAGGAGGATAGAAGGGCAAGGCCTACCAACTTACCAGAAAACTGTAGGCCTCAAAGTTCACAATTAAAATACAACAAAACACGTCTTAATTATGTAGTTTTCAGAGTATCTTAGTTCCATTTTCCAGCAGAAGAAAGTAAAATACAAACAACCCGCCTCGGTGGCGCAGTTGTCTAACGCGCTTGTCGTGTTGAGCTCGACCGCCGAGGACGGGGAGATCGAGGTTCGAATCTCGGTCGGGTGAACTGGGGGTGGTTTTTACTAAATGGTTTTCCACTCTCCCTCCACGCAAATGCGGGTTCACTTCCTCTAATTCAACCTTCCCAATTCCTAATCCATTAGCGTAATTAGTACTTAATGCGTATAACCCGAACGGGTAGTAAGACTAAATAAATAAAAATAAATAAATAAATAAAATACAAACAAAGTTTTACTAGAATTTTTTTTTTATTTTTCTTCAAGGGAGAACAAAAAGGATATTCTAAGAGCAGATAAAAGAAAGTGTGCGAGTGAGAAGAGCATAACAGATCAAGTAAAGGAGAAAGAATGGTGGAAAGAAAAAGAAAGATGGAGGTATTTAACTAAAATGACCCGGCCACAGGCGGAAGCAGTTCATGATGATGACAATGATGAAAATTGATTGGCGTACATTACAATTCATGTTCATTTAATTGAATTAATTACATGTTTTATTATAAGGTTAATTCACCAACTTGAGACGAAATTATATAAACATTTTTACAATTTTATAATTTATAAATTATACTTTAGATAAATATACAAACTTTAATATTTTTTCTCAACAAAAAACAATAATAAAATAAATCAAAAATTGATTTGAATCCAAGGGCTAACTAATATATTAAATTTAATTTTGCTTCACGTAAAAAATAAACTTTAGAAGCCTTTGATAAGTATGTCGAAGTTAACAGTAAAATTTGTCAGATTTTGTATCAACATTAGATCAAGTTGATTAAAATAAAAGTGTTAAGCATATATTTTATGACAGAGAAAAATACCACTTGACTAATAATTTATATTGATTGTTTAATCTTTGAATATTTTGTGATCATCATGAGGTCGAAGGCAGTGCTTCTAAGTGCCCCCATCAGCACCACCTAGACCTTCGAGCTCATCTTCATCGCCGCCGATGGCATGCCAGAACGCCATGACGACTTGTTCAGCGCAGGCCTTGCGCTGGTCACTCGGGAGTCCTTGTACACATGCCTTCATGTTGTGGAGTTGCTCAAACAAGGAAGAGAACCCTGCCACTCCTCCGCTGTCACCCAGCAATTCATCTGTAATAACACAAGTTACAACTAACGCTGGAGTCATAAAATCCTCAAGGATATTTAAGGATTTCTTTTTTCCTACTAATTTTGAATAAGAATTTGTCTTAGACACACTTTACTGCGTTAGGACAGTTCAACACTAACATAATAAGAAACCAGTCCCCAGACCATTAAATTATCATTTAAATGAATGAAAATTAAGGCTTAGATAAGTTGATCTAGAAAATTATAAAATTAATTTACAAATCAAACATTTAATAAAGTGGTTGATGAATTAAGTGAAATTGATAATTATTAAAATGTACAATTTAAATAATTTTTTTATAAAGAAATATAGTGTATGATATGAACAGTTTACAATGAATCATCATCAATTTTATATAATTGTTCATATCATATAGAGAGGAGCCACTCAAATCTTCGAATCCACTGAATCCTGACAGGTATTCGAGATTCAAGGATTCAGTGTTTTACTGGATTTGTTGTTTGAATCTTTCACCTCATAAGCAAAGCATAATATTTTGAATTCAAAAATTAATTAGTTAGGCCTATTTGAAAAGCACAACTTAATCCGTAATATTTATTTTGTCGGACAAAAGAGATAAGCATAAATAAAATCATTATCTACAAAAAATTGTTAGGTGTAGAATGCCTAATATCCTACCCTCCCAACTCTATGGGAAACTTTGACTTGACCAGTTCAGTGCATGCTCACTCCACCTTACAAACAATCTTGTAAATATTTTAATTAACAGCAAAACTCTTCAAAAACTGAAAATCAAAACTAAAATTACAAATAAACTAAAAACAATATAAAACTAATTATGGCTTTTTTAAACAGAAAAAACAAACACATTACACACAATACAAAGTCAGCCGCCATGTTGTATTGTTTACTCGTCAGAGTGATGATTAAATAAACCTACTGTTAATTCTTACCGCCCAACTGGTTTTAATTATTTACTACTATGCAAAAAATAACCAATTTATTTCATACGATCCTTAAGTTAAATATTTTGTTGTGTTTCATGAAAAATAAATACTGTCAACAGTTAGACACCAATAAAACTGTTTATTTATGCCTACCGGCCTACATATTGTATATTGATTGTTTGTTTAGAATCGATTCAGGTAATATGATCACTTAGTAAGCACTATCAAGTTTTATCAATTTCACTTAATACATCAATCACTTTATTAAATGTTTGATTTGTAAATTAATTTTATAATTTTCTAGATCAATTTATCTAAGTCTTAAATTTCATTATAACCACGCATTACGTTTAACTATTCTTTAAGAATAATTTCTAAAATAATAATTAAATGAATGTAGGAATAAAGATTTTTTTTAACTCTATGATTATTTCTATTTTTTACTGTTACCAAAAATTTAATGAGAGTGAAATTAAAATTGAAAAGGAAAAAAGAATCATACTTATGTGGAAAATTTAGATTAGTATTTTAGCCACCCTTTTTTATAAGTTAATTCGAGATCCAAGATGTGTGAGATGGTATGATCGTGTAGTGAGGATGTTGGAGTACTTGAGATAGTAAAAGAAACAAGGGTGAGATGGTATGATCATGTAATGAGGATGGAAAAGAAAGGCATTCCAAAGAGAATCAAGGAGATGAAGCAATGAAGCAAAAAATACCACAAGCTAGACTAAGAAAGATATGGACGAAACAAATAACAGCAAACATGTGAGTGAAAAGAGAGTAATGGAAGTAAATTAAGTAGAAATAATGGTGGAAGGAAATATGTAGATTGTGGCATTCAACAAAATTGAGCCAGCCAAAAGCTAAAAAGAGTTGAGAACAGTGAATTTAAATGTTCATTTCTTTGTTCTAAATTTGAATTCCAAAATGTTAAAACATCAATCAAATGGTAAAACTATTTGTGACATTATAATCAAATCCATGTAATTTTCCTCAGATGGCCAGTGTTCTTACCCCTTAGCTAACTAGAGACAAACGAAGCCAGCTCTAAAGGTTATGTCGTCCTGTGACAATGTTGGCTGAGAACCCCTGTGCATTTTCCACCTTACACTATATAATAATCCTTCACCCCATACAATACACAACATTGGAAAATCAAATAATTTTTTTTACAATTCTCATATTATATTACTAGGGATGGGACCTCAAATCCTTTAAGAATATTTGATATTCAAGGATTCGAGACTCAAATCCTTTAAATAAAAAAAATCAAAGTGTAATTTTTTAGAGCTCTAATACTGCTTAGTGATGGTTCAGAACCAACCATAGTTATATTATTATTATTATTATTATTATTAGCACCGCGTCTTACTACCCGTTCGGGTTATATGCACTTACGCTAATGTGTAATGGTAGGGTGATTGTGAGATGAAATGGAGGACCTACAGTTTAATGTGGAATCCGAACCACAGTGGAGGCCTGGCATTCCCCATTCACAAGATATCTTGTCAGAGGTGAAGGAAGGGTTTGGTAATCAGATAAATCTGTGCCAGGACCGAGGATTGAACCCCGGCCGCCAGCAGAGAAATCTGACACCTTACCCCTAGACCACCAGGTCACCAACTATAATTATAGAATGAACTTAACAACCAGGCCCCAGACCAGTAATTTAACTCTTTAGTCTTACTACTTGTTCGGGTTATACACTAACACTTAACTGAATGTATGAATGTTATAATGAATGGATTATAGTAATAATGTTAATATTTAGTAACTATTTGTATTTTATATTATATTTCCCTTTATGTTAATAAATTTTCCAAGATTCAGATTTGAGATTCAGCATTCAAAGGTATATCGGAGATTCAGATTTGTAAAATAGTGTATTCGACCCATCTCTATATATTATGCTTCTTACAGTCGTCACCAACCAATTATGTACATTCAAATTATAAAATAAATAGATTAAAATCTGTCCTACAGACAAAACATCCCAGTACATACATGACACTCACCAATCCTGTTTAACATGTTGTATCCCAGTATACACATGACATAGATCCTGTCTCAAAAGTTGTATCCCAGTATATACAAGGCAGTCATCGATCCTGTCTCACATGTTGCATTCCAGTATAGACATGACACTCACCGATCATGTCTCACATGTCTTATCCCAGTATACACATGACGTAGATCCTATCTCAAAAGTTACATCCCAGTATATACAAGGCAGTCATCGATCCTGTCTCACACGTTGCATTCCAGTATAGACATGACACTCACCAATCCTGTCTTCAATGGCAGTGTTAACATTGGCGTTATAGTTGTTGGAGTTGGTGACTGGGTCTAGTTGGAGGTTCTGCAGATCTTGACCCAGTGTGGATAATGTAGGGTCAAGGTCATTTCCATTTAGCATGGACTGCACAGTCCTCGACAACTGTTGGGGTTTACCTGAAGCAACAAAAATAAATAAATGTTTGGTTGTATTTTTAATCAATGTCTCACTACCCTTTGAATTACATTCATACGAGTTAGTTACACCAATGTGTTAAGGATGAAGAAGGTACAATTTCCCGGCAAAGATTTATCTGATTACCAAACCCTTCCTTCACCTCTGACAAGACATCTTGTGAATGTGAGGAATGCCAGGTCTCCACCGTGGTTCGGATTCCACGTTAAACTGTAGGTCCTTCATTTCATCTCACAATCACCCTACCATTACACATTAGCGTAAGTGCGTATAACCCGAACGGGTAGTAAGACGCGGTGCTAATAATAATAATAATAATAAGGTACAATTTAGAGGAAGTGTACACGCATTTGTTTGGAGGGAGAGTGAAAAATCATTTAGAGAGAAACAACCCCAGTATATTCCAATGAAATATGAACCCCGATCCTCGTTATCGGCAGACCAGTCTATCGTCAGAGTGATGCCTTAGACCAGTATGATCCAACTGGTGGCCCGCGGGCCTGATGTGGCCCATGTTCAATGAAAATGTGGCCCTCACAATACCCCGGAGGAAAATTAAAGGGAAACCCTTGATGGCAGATTCAAATATAAATTTTTACATCCATTTCTGTTTTCAGCCTGTGGCCCGAGTCAGTTTTTTATTCAAGCCATATATTTTCCACTATTGGCCTGCTAGACCTGTCGTAGCTTCATAGACCTTATAATATAACTCAAGACTAGGACAGGCACAACATCCAGTCCCCAACAGTTAATTCACCACTGTGAAAGGGGGAAACCCATAATTTAACCAATGATAAATTTTTCGGCCATGCCGGGAATCGAACCTGGAACCCTTAGCTCAGTAAACAGAAAAGTTACCAACTGAGTTAAGGTGTTGAATAGATTCAAATATATATAGATATATTTTTTTTAATTCACGATTGTATTTTATTATACATTTAATAAGATGAAAAATGACATTCGGACACAAGAATAAAACCTGAGGCAATCATGGCTTAGTGCACCACTGAGCTATACAGGAATCACCCCACGCTCATGGTTTAAGGCTGAGTCTGTGATGTATGTGTGGGAATAAACACTTACATACAAGTGACCAATAAAATTGCGAGCTATCAGAAACCACAGTCATCTATGACTCGAGAGGGCTGCTATGCTACCATGTATACAATACAAGATTTTAATAAGGTGAATTCTAATAAATATCGACACACAGGTTGCACATAATTGTAATGCGGCATTATTTGTACGGAGGAGACTAAAATTTCTATGTTCAGGTTTCATTTTTCAACTAACTTAAATAAAATAAAATGTGGTCCCTTCCATACAAATAGTGCTGTGATTACAATGATTTGCAGCCTGTGTGTTGAATGCAATTTCAAATGAGGATAATTCAAAATGGACGAAAATAGTGAAATTAATTTAGGGGGTCCAAATCATTTTAGAGCTCTATTATGTTATTAATGTGAAATTTGATATTACTTTGAAAAGTTACCGAATGATTTATAAGTGAAGCTGCCAATATCATCTAAATTAAATAGCTTATACTTACCAATACATTATAAAGACTGATTTGTTCATATATCAAGAGTAAGCTTGAAAATGACAAGCCTACAGAATTTTCAAGCTCAATCCCAAGATTTAATTACAAGCTCGGCTCAAAGCTCGAAATCCGAGTACTCGCAGAGTTTAATAAATGTATATTTATATCACTAAGTTATTTTATTAAAGTGTGTGTCCATGCATATTTTATAATACATTTTTGGGAGATAATAAACATATTTTTGGCAGTAAAACTTGAAAGACTACACCAACCTAAAATACAATTTATTATAAGTATTGAAAATTATTGTTTATTAGGTGCTGTTCGTAGGAGTGTATTAAGTTGATTGGGTTACTGAAAATATCTTTGGCCCGCGGTGAAAACTGATATATTTGGCGCTTGGGATGAAAAATGGAAAAAGATTATTAGGACCTCCGTGTCTACGCTGGAGGGACAAGACCAGGGTGGACTTAGCAACAATGAACCTATCTTTCGACCCAACTTTGATTGATTATCGAGTAAGATAGAAGCAAATTGTGCATTCAGCCAAGACCTGGACAGGTTTGTAGTGCTAGTAGAAGAAGAAGATGAAAAATGTTGTACCAGCCCTTCTTTAGATCATGAGACTACCTTGTAATTGAATTTGATTCTTGCATCAGGACTGATCTTGTGGACAACCATCATGCAAGGGCGCCCCCAAGGATTTTTCTCCGAGAGGATCAAACTATGGGGTACGGCAGAGGGGTTCAGCCCCCGGGAAAATTTATTAAATTGAAGTCTCACAAGGCGATTTTTAAAGCAATACTTGTCACTTGAAAATAAGATACAACACAAGAAAAATGTTTCAAATTTATCCAAATTTGTGGGTGGACACTTGACCTTAACGATTTGAATGGCAAATGCTGTTGGAATTGCATGGGCCAAACTACCAACCCTAAAGTCAGCAGGTGACCAGGTGGCGGGCGCTAATAATTAGTTTATTAGTTATATTATATAAATCTCTGTTGGTTGGGGGCACTGTTTGAGCACTAGTTAAGAACACTGTTGAGCGGGATTGCCCCCTTGGCCCTCCCCTGAGGGCGCCCTTACCATCATGTGTCAGTTTGTAATACCTAGGAATTAAATAAAATTGTTAAAGGTTTTGAATAGTGAGGGACAGACCCTTCATCCGTAGATTGGGCCATAGATGTGAGTGCACTGCCTGGACCACCCTCTGGATGCCCGTCGTCTCGATGAAGTCTTGCTCAGCCTCCCACTCTTCGTCTAGCTCGGGGTTCAGCTCCACGAGTTCGAAACCTTGGTCCACGCACCATTCCTGAGCTGTATATAACAAACACTCGTAAATAATATAACTTTAGTATGTCGGTAAAATACAAAACAGGACCTATGGGTGGTTTTAAGTCAAAAGATTAATTTCTTTGTGACTTTTTATTTATGAATCATAAGCATATATAATTTTTATGGTACTTTCGATTTTCTGGGTATGGATCAACAGATTTGAGGCTTAGACATTGATAAAAATTTCCCATACTTTTTTATATACTGCACCTGTATACATGTCACAAACAGTATGACACACTCTAAATGTGTTATTCGTGTGATTGCTATCCAACGCACATGCATGTCAGCCATAGTCCAGTTGATGTTTTACTTTTTTCTGTTGAAGAAGAGGACTGATGTACCCTAAAAATTACATGATTATATGATTTGTTGTGTTTTACTTGTGAACTTTGAGGCCTGGTAGGTGTGTTGGCCTTGTCTTCTATCCTCTTTTCAATGTTTAACTCAATAAAATCCGTTTGGTGCCATGTTTCCTTTGTGTACTAGATTATTTAAGTTACCTGCAACTTTAGAGACCCCTACAGAGGGATTTTCTTGACATCGGTCACACAGTAGAATTTGAACTTCAGGTTCGAATTCTTTCAAAAAAGATAACCAGCTTTCAGCTATGTTTAACCCAGCATTCTGAAATCAAAGTTTAAGTTTTAGTGTGTAAAACATCATAAAAATCAATCATTAAAATTGTGAAAAACCAAATTAAAAAAACTATACTGAAGCATTAAACCAAAGCTTTTTTATAATTATTATCCACTGCAATATAATACCCGTTCAGGTTATATGCGTAGGCTCCCTACATTGATTGCACTAATGGGATAAAAGGGGGAAGGTAGAATTCCAGAGGACATGTAGCCGCATCAGTAGCTTATGGTGATGTACAAAATAGGGTGTTCACAAAAGCAAAATTGTAATGAGACATATTTTGCAAATATATACATATATAATTTAATTATATCATCCGACAGCTTGGATCAGTTGGTATCGTGTCTGAATACTAAGTTAAGGGTTCTGGGTTCGATTCTCAGCATGGCTAAAAAATGCATCATTAGTGAAATGAGGGTTTACCCTTTCACAGTGATGAATTAACAGCCGGGGACGGATGTTGTGCCTGTCCTAGTCTTAGGTTGGATTATAAGGTATATGAAGCTACGACAGGCCTAACCAGCCGGTAGTGGAAAATATAAGGCTGGAATAAGAAACTGACCCAGGTTTCAGGCTGGAAACGGTAATGGATGTAAAAAAAATCTAATTAATTTACCAATCCATTAAATACTGACTCAATGATACTACCCTTAGTTATATTTTTTTATCAGGAATGGTTTTGGTTATTTTCTGTCTAGTAAATTATACCTTTTATTTTACATATTACCATTTTTACAATTAGTTTAAGGTGATTGGCCTTTTTCATTTGGCGTGTAAATGCAGAGTCATGGGAACAAACGGTTATCTTCAAGAATTTTTATTGTTTTGCAATTTTATTTTTGGAAATGGTTTGTTCAAGAATATAATCATGTTGATTAAGTTATATTTTTTATATACACACCTCCTCTATAATTTTAACAGTGATCGAATATGGATAAAATTGACAGTTTTCAATAGAAAACTGCCGGCTTCATAACAAAAAATAAGAAAGTGTAACAATTAATAAACACTGATACAATATCTTAGAAGTGGTGTTGAATGTATTAACATAAAAATTTAACTCGTTCTTGAGAAAACTGATATTTCCAAATGTATGTTTTTTTCTACCAGACCTGTCCAGTAGCTAGCGCCATCACATTTTCCGTGATCCATCTGTTCTTGTTGGCATGCAAGGATACTTTGGTTGATCACCTGACAGACTGGCACTAGAAGTTGAATAAACATGGCCGCCATTCCTTCTAAAGAGTTACGGCTCTCTTGAGGCGTTGAGGGAGTGTTTTTCTAACACTCATACCTGTGAGGTATTGTTTATTGTTCTGTGTGATTGTGATTTGAGAAGAATGGCAAGAAAAGGAAGTATAAGTTTGACTGTTGGTACAAAAAGAAAGAAATGTAAGGGAGGAAACAATTTTTAAAAATGGATGTTAGCTCAAAGCTATGTAATTTATTTCAGCACCGCTTCTTACTACCCGTTCTGGTTATACACCATAGTCATGTAATATATAGTGATAGTAGTAGTAGTAATAATAATAATAATAATAATAATAATAATAATAATAATAATAGCTAAAATAGTGGTTGTATACTTGTATAGTAAGATTATAAAAAAAAGGTACTAAATAAAATCCTTTTATAACATATAATTTTTCTGCATATTTTTTTTGCAGCATGTTTCACTACTCAATCGGGTTATACACTTATGTACTAATTACATTAATATGTTAGGGATTAGGAAGGCTTATTTTAGAGGAAATGCACCCTCATTTTTGTGGAGGTAAAGTGAGAAACCATTTAGGGAAAAAAACCTTCAGTGCACCTAACCAGGATCGAACCCAATCTCTTCGTCTTCGGCAGTCATATCAACAGGAGATTAGCGCGTTAGACCATACAGCCACCGAAGTGGGTCTGCATTCTATTCAGAGGTTACAAAGAGTAATACTGCAGACAAATAAGAACTCAAATATAACCAAACTTACAAAATTCAAAAGATTGAAAAAAACAGTGTTTCGATTTTGTTTGTAGCTACAGACTACTGTAAACTGCGATAGGTAAATATGTTAATCAATAATCTTAAATAATAGAATTAATTTTAATACCAGCTAGAACCAAATGGATATTTTTTTAGCATATGGTCTTGTTGACCGAAAGATATATATGGTATATAATTTGTTCGCCATGTTTGTATAATTTTATCCACTCTGATGGCACAGAACGTTGGCTAAGGCACACCGTAGGAGGTTGTATACATGCTGTATTCAAAACGGGATGTGATTATAGTAAATATGGAGATGTGGAGCCGGTGGGAATCTTAAGCCTAACTTAAACCTAATCAACCAGACCATGGTGACCAGATCCCCTTTCAAGATAAATACCAATGGTACTGCTGGGATATAGATCACTATCCATGGGAGCTGATCCCTAGGCCAAGAGGCCAGTCAAAATTGAGATTATATGACTTGATGTGTAAATATATATTATTTTTTACATCCATCATTGTTTCCAGCCTATGGCCTGGGTCAGTTTTTTATTCAAGCCATATATTTTCCACTACCGGCTTGCTAGGCCTGTCTTAGCTTCATATGTCTATAATCTAACTTAAGAATAGGACAGGCACAACATCCAGTCCTCCACCATTAATTTATCACCGTGAAAGGGTAAACCCACATTTCAACAATGATACATTTTTCAGCCATGCCAGGAATTGAACTCAAAAATCTTAGCTCAATAGAAAGACAAACTACTGACTGAGCAAAATTGTCTGATTAAATATATGGAAGTAGATAACTTTTTTATGCGGCCAAAATTTATAGCTTAACAGATGTATTAATAGTTTTATAGCTAGGACGTATCGGGTTGTTTTCTGTCAGCATGTCACTCAATACCTGTTCGCCCACTGAAGCGGGTAAATGTATTGTTCTTATCTTAGCAACAATTATAATATCATTGTGATGATTATAGTGTACACAGTGAATGTAAGATGGTATATTAATTGATAGTGGTACAATCATATTAGTCCAACATTTTGGATAGTCCAACCACAGTTGTTTTTTAGAAAATGGCATGAAAAAAATCTGAGTTAAATAAAATATATTTTACAAACTCAAAATTAAAAGAAGATAGTGTAAAAAGAAGTGACAGTAAATGTTTAAAATATACTACAAGTTGTAGCCAACACATTGTGTTTTTATTTAGCTTAACATTATTACATTACTGTAAAAGTTATATTGTAAATATAAGTTAAATCTGTAGTATGTATATTATTATTATTATTATTATTAGCACCGCGTCTTACTACCCGTTCGGGTTATACGCACTTACGCTAATGTGTAATGGTAGGGTTGTTTGGTAATCAGATAAATCTGTGCCGGGACCGAGGATTGAACCCCGGCCGCCAGCACAAAAGTCTGACACCTTACCCCTAGACCACCCAGTATGTAAATTGAATGAGAGTTTGCAACTCAAAGGTTGGTTGGATGTGCTTATCATCCATCCGGAGCAGCGCACATTCAGCCCTTCGGCCAATTAGAATCACGAGCTCCAAATGGGAGCAAGCAAATGGCTAAGGAATTTATAAAAGTACGATAGTGTTCCGTTGCTTCCAGCAATTAATTTCTATGAGCGATCAAAATAGTGTTTGTATATCCTACTAATTTTGCCGAAAAGGTATTTCATACCTTTCAAGGATGTATTACATGGGCCAACCAATGAACTTCTTCAAAGGAAGTTGTGTTACAGATTATTATTGCTTGGTAAAAAACTAACACTTCAGCTGAGCTTGAACCCATTAGCTTTGGTTTGTAAGGCGATCAAAGAGTTTAATTAGTAAATTTGGTGTGTTATATATCATTTAAATGATTGCATGACTAGAAATGCTGAACAGTCTCCCCGGTGACTTTTCAAATTTCCCCTCTTAATCCGAACCAACTTCCGTCCAATAAAGTCTGGATTAAATTGTTTCTACTGTTTATATAGAAATGTATTTACAATATTGCTGTCAAAATTAATGATGACAGCCTCCACTGAAACAGCGAACTCTTCACTATCCAAAGTTTTCTTTTCCACAGAGCATAAGTTGACATCGGCTGTGTAATACTTGGTGTCTATGTGCCAGGGGAATGCTTTTATACCATCCTCCAGGATGATTGGTTCTGGGAGATCGTCAACACCTAAAATCACTGGAGAGAAAACTCACAAATCAATTTAAACTTAAAGAGTCTTTCAATCCTTAGAAAATTAAAACTACATGATTATTAAAATTTTCAGGATCAAGTGTAACACTATTGAATTAAACGAGCCGCGTTTTGGGCGTCGATTGAAACTCTACGGATTAATTCCCAGATATAATAATGCTGTGACGATGTTTAGGTTGTCTATAGCTCCGTGGTCGAGCACTAATTAAATCGGTATATTAATAAAATTAAAGAAAGAGAACTTTTGATGACTGTTTATTCCCACACGGTTTATTTAAATAACATCTGCTAATTACTTATACATACTCCAATTAAATGCTTTATATCGATGTACATTTGTGATATTAATGAAAGTTATTTTATACTGTGATTGCCAGTGTGTGGGCGGAGGTGAGTGGATTGTGCGTGTGGCTGTGTCTGGAGACTGTGGGCGGGTGCTTAAACATACGCACAAGCGGCTTATATAGGACATACCCCTTGCCTCTTGCTCCCTTCGTCAACAGTATAAAAACCAACTAATATAAAGAGTCCTGGTGACAGGTGTTGTGAAGGCTAGCTTCTTAGAGATAGTGGCGTCTTTGCCAAATAGTGCGTAGTTGTTCCTTTAAACAGGAAATAGCGCAGTTGTTATTTTAACAGGGAATATGGTATAAAAAATATATTTTAGTGGTGAAATCCTTTTTCCATTATTTCTAAAATTCGCGTGTTTCTTCATGGATGAATCTTAAAAGAATACTCTACATATGTTACTCTAAAGAAAAATTACCTTCATCCATGACTTTTTATATATTTTAGATTGATCCAAACCAATATCATTTCACAAGGTTAAAAAATATATCCCCCATTGGTGGTAGCATGGTCGAACATGGTGGTGCGTAGCCATGGGTTTGCTACCTCATTTGGGGTCCAGAGTTATCAAGGGGTCACTGACTTTTTTTCTATAGATGCCCAAGAGGATAAGTGATACCCCAGTTAGGTAAACAGCAGCTTTTGTAATCCTGTAAGCGAATGTTATGTGAAATAAAATTACTTTGTCAAGACATTTAATAGCCTTAAGACAAGTTCAGACTGACATACATTTTCTCACAAACATGCGGGCAGATGTCATGGTCACAGAACTGTTTCTATTCTTATGCAGTGTGTTCTTGAAACAATTTTTCAGACTTTTTTTTTTCCTCAAGAGAATTACTTGAGGGATTGGGCCACTTGTCCTTTTACATAGTACCAAACCATTTTGATTGGATTAAGATCAGCGTGATAAGGTGGCAGATGCAAAATATAATGAACTTAATATTTTATTATCTCATCAATTTTGTATTTCTTTTCACAAGGTGTTCTTTTTACGAATTCAATTAATTCTGGTTTTCTCATTTCTTCAGTTCAGTTATGCTGTTCTTTATTAATAGCAACATTTTAATGTCATATTTTAAGGATGTATTTGTTGGTTTCTTGTTCACCTGCACACAATGATAACTAGCATTGTCCATTACTATTGACTCTTCTGGAGGGAATATTAGGCAACAATTTCTCACAGGTCAACTTACTGAAATTAGTGTAGTTCAGTGTTATCATGGTAGTCTTCTGTTTTTTGTTTTTATTTGAAAATGAGAAGGGAATTAGGAACAAAACCCCTTTACCCTCCATTTTATATTTAGCACCGCGTCTTACTACCTGATTGGGTTATACGCTTTAAGTACTAGTTATGCTAATGGATTAGGAATTGGGAAGGTTTAATTAAAGGAAGTGAACCCGCATTTGCGTGGAAAACCATTTAGGAAAACCCACTCCTAGTTCACCCGACCGAGATTCAAACCTCGATCTCCCCGTCCTCAGCAGTCGAGCTAAACACGACAAGCGTGTAAGCCAACTACGCCACCGAGACGGGTCCTTTCCCCTCCAGCATGCACAATGATTAGTCGATTTCCTTTTCTAATAGTCATTGTAATACCTGGTTCGAATTCGGACTGCCAACATGTATTTACATACATTTCATCAAAATAAATATTGTTCCTTCCACTACTCCTAAATTCACGAATTTCACGTAAGTACCTGGCTCTCCATGCCGGTATTTCAGGCCACTAGATCAAAATGTTTCTTTTTGATTGGCATTTTTTCCACTTAAACCTTAAGCTTTTGAATGTTTTTCTTAACTACTCTCTGCTACAATTTATAATATCACTACTCTTAAGAGCCGTTTGGAATTTCTTAAGTGTCAGCACAGTTTTTCTTTCGTTTACTGTGATTTTTACACTTTCCTTTTGGAGTAGAAAAGGTCGGGTGTCCTTTAGAAACAAGGGATTATTTACCTTCACTCAAAATAGTATTTACGCTACTTAAAGATGAGCCCGTGGCTTCACTTGTACATTCAACTACATTGTATTTTAGGTCTAAATTAAACTGTTTTTTCTGGTTTTTCAAATGATCAGCTATGTTATATTCAATTTTCCTAGACTGTCCTTTCAAAGGACGTCTAGAAACCCTTTTGGAAGATGATACTGCCCTTATATAGGTTCTTGTTGGTCTACTATATGACCTACATTATCTAAGTACACAGGAATTATAATTATAAAATACAGTTTATCCATAAGTTATTTAAATTATTATTATTATTATTATTATTAGCACCGCGTCTTACTACCCGTTCGGGTTGTACGCACTTACGCTAATGTGTAATGGTAGGGTGATTGTGAGATGAAATGAAGGACCTACAGTTTAACGTGGGATCCGAACCATGGTGTAGGCCTGGCATTCCACACATTCACAAGTTGTGGTTAATACACGTCTTGTCAGAGGTGAAGGAAGGGTTTGGCAATCAGATAAATCTGTGCCGGGACTGAGGATTGAACCCCAGTCGCCAGCACAGAAGTCTGACACCTTACCCCTATACCACCAGGTCACAAAGTTATTTAAAGTTCCAGCAAAATTATATTTAGAATATACAATTTGTAACCAATTATTTGTCTAGCTAGTGTAATTCTGATAACAAACTGAGTCTCACCCTGCACAGTAGAAGAATGTGGGTTTGCGCGGGTTGTTTTATATCCGGGGCTGCTCTAGGTCTACTCTTCATTTATACCTTCTATAGCTACTAATAAATTACCGTATTTCCCCATACTCATCACACCCTGTTGATTTATGTACAAATATTGCTTTATAAAATGGCATAGCATCATTATTATTAGCACCGCATCTTATTGCCCATTCAGGTTGTACGCACTTACGCTAATATGTAAATGGTAGGGTGATTGCGTGATGAAATGGAGGACCTACAGTTTAACGTGGAATCCGAACCACAGTGTAGGCCTGGCATTCCACACATTCACAAGTTGTGGTTAATACACGTCTTGTCAGAGGGTGAAGGAAGGGTTTGGCAATCAAATGTCACCCTATTCCGCGTAGGTACTATTACCTCAGAAATAATTAGATGCATCTTTTTAGTAAGTATTATGCAACATAGAGAACAAGTCTCTTAATAATAACACATAGCATACTATCACCACTGCTGACATATTATGAAAAACGAGCTAGCCTGGCCCAAAATGAACCTTTATAAATAGCGAAGAAAAATTGTGGTTTAGGACTTGACAGGACTTTAAAAAAATGTAAAGGCCTATATTAGTGTTATGATTCAATGCAAAAAAAACACTTACATTTGATAATTTCTTCGGGATGTGTCTCAGTACAACTTGCTACGACTGCACAAGGTTTGGAATCCATGCTAGTAAAATTAATTATGAGCTAGATTGATTTATCGAAATAATAAATTAGCTCAAATATATTATAGGCCTAATTCAGTGATTTATTCTAGTCCGAATTAGACTTTCAGTGAACTACAAATCATGTTTATGTTGTATGTAGATTTATTGAAAAGTTATGAAGCTGAAATTATTTATAAACTTCACTTATTCAACTAATTAGGTATTTTTATAGTTTTAAAAATAAACTAAATTAAGTGACAGATTTTCTTCAAAAGTCTACTATCAAATATCGTTAGACTGACATTTTTATTTATAAAGTAGGGAAACTTGATAAAAACAAATAGTTTTGTTTAAAAAAGAATTCCCAATATTAAATTATTGGAACTAAGCGTCATTTTACTCCAGGTAGAAAGATAGATAGATAGACCTATATTATTCATTCAGTCAAGTTCAAAAAAATATTTTACTTAATAAAATAAGAAACATGTCAAATAAACTTTCAATGCAAAGTTGTTTTTTAAATATATTTTTATTTTAAACAAATCCAAGCTAAAAGAAGGTATAATAAGTAAAATATGTTAGTATCTCAATTTCAATGTAAAAACCAAAATAGGGGAGAGTGGGACTCAATAAGACAATTCAAATTTCCCCCTTAAAATATCTAGTGGCAGACTCAAGAACTAACTGTTTAATCATAGTCCTTTTTGTAAATGGCTGTATACTGTTGATTCCAAATTATTATTTTCAGTTTATATTTTGTGTTAAAAAATTATTTTTTGGAGTAATTTTACAGTTTGTTCTGCATTCGAAAACAAAACAAAAGGGTAAGTATTTAAAATGAAGATACACCCCAAATCTTTTAGTTAGGCTTGCTGAAAGTATTAAAACATTATTTTTATATTCACTTAGGTTAGCCATAATTGTTTTATTTCAGCCTTTCTGAGACTCAATGAGACACAATATTTGGGCTACGATGAGACAGGTCTCATTATGGCCCATGTACATACTTTGATTATAAGATTCGTATATACTAAATTTAATTATTATTTCCCAATAAAATATAAGTATTGTTTTGAATAAACATCATACTGTAGTTTGTGTTCTTTCTTACTAGGCCTTCCATCAATTATCATGTCTAGAGGAAGGAAAAAGAAAAGCCAAATGGGAACTTTCTCTGAAGAAAATATGCAAAATGCTGTACGGAAAGTTTTGTTAGGGGAAGAAGGTAGAAAACTGTATCTTTGGGAAGCTGCTTCTTTGTATGGGGTATCATTTCAAACATTGCAAAGATATTTTAAGAAACAAGTGAATAATCCTAACCCTAAAGTCAAAGTTAGAATGGTTGCTAACTACAAACATTGTTTAGTTTTCAATTCGGAAAAGGAAAAATCTTTAGCAAACTACATGGTTCAGTGTTCTAAAATGTGCTATGGAAAGTCAACTAAAGATTTTCTTGAGTTAGCATATAAGATGGCAAAAATTAATTCAAAAACTATGCCTCCTTTGTGGGAAATAAAACAGAAATCTGGGGATTTCCTAAAGAGACATCCAGAGCTGAGTATCTGACAACCAGAAGGTTGTAGTATCTCCCGGGCAACTTTCTTCAATAAACATAATGTCAACCAATTTGTTAACAATATTGAGAATGCGTATAGTCGCTCTCAGAAATTTTCAGATGGAAGTTGTGTGGATAATTTAGATGAGACTTGAACCCCCACAGTTCAAAAACCAAAGAAGGTGATAGCTGCAAAAGGCACTAATTAAGTAAGCACATGCACAAGTAGGGGACGGGGAACTTTCGTTACGACTTGTATAGTAAGTGCAACCAGAAACTCCTAACCGCCAATAATGGTATTTCCTCGTCAGAATTTCAAAACTCATATGGTGAATGGTGCCCCACCTGGAACTTTGGGTCTTGTGAGTAGTTCTGGATGGATAACAGGGGAAATATTTCCTTCTGTTATGAGACACTTTATAGCACACATTAGCTTCACTAAAGAAAATCCATTTATGCTCATTTATGATAATCATGAAAGCCATCTTACAATAGAAACTCTTAAGCTTGCAAAAGAAAATGGAATTACTATAGTTACTCTGCCATCTCATTGAAGTAACAAGTTTCAGCCACTTGATGTGTCTGTATTCTACTCATTTAAGGTACACTACAATTCTGCTGTAGATTCTTGGCTGCTTCACAATCCTGGGGTTCCAATGACAATATATCAAGCTGCCAGTTGTGTAGGAATAACCCATGAACGAGCAATGTACCCTTCTAACATCAAGTCAGGGTTCAAGAAAACAGGAATCTACCCTTTTGATAAAAATGTATTTACAGATGATGATTTCATGACTAGTTCTGTAACAGACCGTGATTTACCAGGTACTTCAAATGGGCCTAAGAATGTGGTTTTCGGTTAAATTCAATATACGTCCTTTCAATTACTCTCACAGAGAGCCTCTTCAACATCCTCTAAATTATTTTCAGCTAATGATTCTTCAGAAAAAAAAAACCCCATCAAAGTTCACCCAGTTAAGATTCTTCAAGATTAAACTTAGATTCATCACAGAAGAACCCATTCATCGGCCCTGACAGTTTCAAAGGGCAAAGGCATGAGCAAGAAAGAAACAAAGAAATCAACAATGCGAAGTAAGCAGCTGCATACCAACTGACACTCTGGAGAAAAACAGAATTGAAAATAAAACAAAGGAAAAGCTATATGGAAAACATAAATTGTCATTGGTAAGAAAAGAACTCTTCAATTAAAAAAAGAAAATAATAAATAGTGAAGCCACTATCATCAGAAGATGAAGATGATTATGGCATATATCTACCATGCTATAGTTCCGATGATGAGACAGATTGGTCACCGGAAATCGACCCAAGTGGTTTTGAGGAGCTGGACAGTGAGCCAGACTGTGGTGATTTTGTTTTAGTGCAGTTCAGAGAAAAGAGAGATATTTTTTATATTGATACTGTTGTAGCTCCTAGTGTATAAGGGACTGATGTAGAAATTAGTTTATTGAGAAAGTGTGTTAAAAATGAAGGAAAATTTGTATTTCCTCCTGTACCTGATGTGGCTTCAGTTCCTCTAGAGGACATAAAAATTATAATGCCAAAACCATCATTTTCTGGCAATACAAAAAAGGCTCCAATGATTATACAAGTTTGAAATTGATTATAGGTTACTGAACATTCGTTAAAACAACACAAAGAATATCGAAAGACGTAGGAACTATAAGTCCATTTATGTTTTTTAATGTGTTTGTTTAAAAAGGGAGCTTAATGAATAATTGATAAACAATATCTGAATTAAAAATTATCATTAGCTTAAAGGTTTTTTTTCTCATAATAATAAAATTGTATATTTGTCTCATTGTGACCCAAGTGGTGTCTCATCATAGCCCATCATTGGGCTACAATGAGACACATTTAAGGATTTATATTTTTATTTTTTATTATTATTATTATTATTACTAAAAATATTTTTATCTTGGATCAAACCATTGAAATAGGTACAAGAAAGTCTTAAGTTTTTGATTATATTTATTTTGGTCAGATTAAATAGATTTACAAAATTACAAAAATAAAAATGTTTATTTTGTCTCATGGTGGACCACCCTTTTCTACTATTTTTATTTCAAAAATGATTTATTAAACTGTTATAGCTCAATCTACCGAAATCATTTTGAAAATATGTAGAGGTACAGTACTTACTGGTATTATAAGTATGGATAATTGTGAATAAATAAGCTACCTAGAACTATTGTGTGTCGGCTGCAATCAACAATTTTCATGACTTGTGACGTTATAAGTCATACAGCTGTTATAGCATGGTCTGGTTCATTTAAATAAACGGTATGGTGCATCGCACAAACGTTCTCGCTCCTTTATCAAAATCTGGAGATATTTACTTAAAACTTGGAGAGTGAAAGGTCTATTTTTTTTTAGCAACTTACCCGCCTCGGTGGCGTAGTTGGCTAACGCGCTTGTCATGTAGAGCTCGACTGCTGAGGACGGGTAGCTTGAGGTTCGAATCTCGGTCGGGTGAACTGGGGGTGGTTTTTCCTAAATGGTTTTCCACTCTCCATCCACGCAAATGCGGGTTCACTTCCTCTAATTCAACCTTCCAAATTCCTAATCCATTAGCTTAATTAGTACTTAAAGAGTATAACCCGAACGGGTAGTAAGACGCAGTGCTAAATATATTTAGCAACTTCTAAGAGCAAGAAACATTTTTAGCCCAAATAATTAAAATAATGTTTCAGTAGGAACATTTAGTTTAATAATAAGGTGCACATAGTTATCTCGGAATTTTATTAATATTTATCATGAGCATATTAGCATCCAACTAATACCACACTTTTTACTCTTGGAAAACTATGTATTCAAGAACTGTTGATATTACGTTTCTTACAAAAATTAACAAGAGAGAAATGAATGTTAAAATGTCACTTGAAATAAACCTTGAGCACCTTACAGTATATCACAATGCCATTGATTGTATTTGTGACACCATATAATATTGAACTGGTGTCAATGTATTCTGTTTGTTTTTACACCACACATTTTTACCAGAAAAATATTATTATTATTATTATTTAGCACCACGTCTTACTACCCGTTCGGGTTATACGCTTTAAGTACTAATTACGCTAATGGATTGGGAATTTGGGAAGTTTGAATTAGAGGAAGTGAACCCGCATTTGCGTGGAGGGAGAGTGGAAAACCATTTAGGAAAAACCACCCCCAGTTCACCCGACCGAGATTTGAACCTCGATCTCCCCGTCCTCATCAGTAGAGCTCAACACGACAAGCGCGTTAGCCAACTATGCCACTGAGGCGGGTCAGAAAAATATACAAGTGTTCTAATTATGATAATGTGTTAGGGACGAGGAAGGTACAATTTTAAGAAGTGTACCCATATTTACAGGGAGGGTGAGGGGAAAACATTTAGGAACAAAACCCTCTGAACCTTAATCTCATCACTGGCATTCCAGTCTATTGGAAGAGTGATTCCTTAGACCAGGCATGTAAAACTTGCGGTTGTGGGCTGCATGTGGTTTTATCACTTATATGTGGCCAGCCATATTATTCTTTTTACAAATAACACCATAAAAATACATTTGAGAATACGGCTTAATTAGAGGAAATCGGCCAGATGAGATTATTGTACCAAATTTGTAAATGTTTTAATAGAGGGATTATTTCCCAAAAGTTGTTTATTTTGAACACCAAATATATAATGCAACGTTTGGGTGAAAATAATCTATAGGTACCATAATATGTTAACATTGGTTTACCTCAAATTAAAAGGTAAGTCTACAAAAAAAAAAAAAAAAAAA
>CABFVZ010000689.1:76715-108401 GCA_902151445.1 Timema monikensis | reverse complement strand
AAAAAAAAAAAAAAAAAAACAGTGGCTTATTCTGAGAAAAATGAATAGGTATGCTGTACTCTAAAAGTTGCAGGAGATTTGGGGGCCAAGGACCCTCAACCACCGATGTTCAAGAACGTCAAGAGATTATTTCAAGGTATATATTTGAAGATGTGTTCATATAGAACAGTGGTTCTCGAACATTTATTATTTCCCTTTAACTGTATGCTATCTTAGGAAATTTTGAGCCCCCACCCCCCTCTTCCAGTCCCATATTATCTCTTCTTTTATTTATCCATAACGATGATTACCATCCACTCAAAATGTAATAAAAGTAACTCCATGGCATCAGCCCGCATTCAGGCTATACCTACCGAGTGGCTACCAAACGGTTTGGCGAATTAGTGCCAACTCTTGCGGATAGAGGGTGTCATGTGGTCAGCACAATGATGACTCCAGCCATTAAGCTCGGCTTTCTATACCGGTGCCATTACTACTTTATTCAAGTAGCTCCTTATTTATCCACTCTAGGCTGAATCTAACCTGTTCCAGACTGTTTTACAGATAATCTGGACGTGCCGGGAATCAAACCGGGGACCTCTGGATCCGTAGCCAGAACCTTTGACCACTAGACCACATAGGTGGTTCTCAAATTGTAATGATATCTACATGGTTATAAATTTAAGTAAAGCTAAATGTCGGGGCTAAGAGTGGTATGGGCACATTTATGAATACATAAGAGAGACAGATAATATTCAATTAGTCTAGTGTAATTAAAAGCACACAGTTAGCAATACTCAAAGCAAACAATCATAATAAGAGTAAAATGAAGTGATATATCGATCAAGCGTCCATCAGATCTTGGTGAGAGGGAATCAGATGGATTGTCCAACTCACGTTGCAATTAAAACTATTTTATACAGCCTAACTTATCTCACACAATGCTACTTGGAAACAAATGAGTCTCTCAACTTGAGAATTTATGCTCCAGAATCTATTTAGATGCGTAAACTCTGACTAACATAGGGGAGATTATCTCGGACTATTAATACTCTATCGCTACGTCATTGGTTTATTGCTAAGATATTTACACATATCTTTTGCTGTAAGCTGTGGTACACCCAAGGGGGAGAGGGGCAAACAGGCATATGACCCCCTCCACCTCTTTCCCCAACACCACAATAATTAATGTTAATAGAAATTTAAATAATATTAAGTATAACTACAGCGACTAATGTTTCCAGGACATATTCGCCAACATTATTCCTGCCCCTACCCACACGTGTCTGAACACAACATCGCCCAGAGACGACAAATCGTTGAGACATCAACCAGTTACCCCTGAAGCTGCAAACTAGGGATAACAATCTGAATGTGGTTAGAATGATATATCTAAGAAATGTATGTGGAAAAACAATGATGGATTGATTCANCAGAGTCAGTAATGAATCGTTGCTGAAAGAGTGTGGTTTGAAAGGGAATCCGATAGGTCAATGTGAAAGAAGTGTCCGATGTTGGTTTTTGCGTGTTGAGAGGATAACTGTGGATCAAGTGAAGAAGTAAATATATGAAGGTAGAGTGTGTGGATCAAAAGGAAGGGGTAGGCCATGTAAGATGTAGTGAAATGTTGTAGATGAGTGTGTGAAAAAGAGAAATATTGATAGTCCTAAGAATAAAAGAGCATGTATGACTCTGTGTATGGATGTTGATGAAGCAAAGGGAGTATGCAAGGTGAAGAAAGTTAATGAGGATGGATTAATTATGGTGTTGTTTATTTAGCTACATGCACAGTTTCTTGCCTATCCCGCAAGGGAATGGCGTGATTAGTTACGTATGTATAAGTATGTATTTTTTCATTTTCTGTTAAGTACATGACAATAATTTGTAGCAATTGAATAATCTGTTGTAAAAGAAAATTATTATAAATTTTGGATGAAATCACTATATTTTTGCACTTTTTTTTTTGTAAAATTTGGTGTCTAATGTTATGTAAATATGCACACTTTTTTTTCCAAGATAAAACTATTTTTTTAGAAAATACTCCAACTTCGATTCGGTTTCAGGAATATTAATTTATATATTTGAGGTGACCTGGTGGTCTAGGGGTAAGGTGTCAGACTTCTATGCTGGCGGCCGGGGATCAATCCTCGGTCCCGGCACAAATTTATCTTATTACCAAACCCTTCCTTCACCTCTGACAAGATATCTTGTGAATGTGGGGAATGCCAGGCCACCACCGTGGCTCGGATTCCACGTTAAACTGTAGGTCCTCCATTTCATCTCACAATCACCCTACCATTACACATTAGCGTAAGTGCGTATAACCCGAACGGGTAGTAAGACGCGGTGCTAATAATAATAATATATATTTGATTTGACTTCGCTCAACCTCTACTGTAATGCAACTTTTTCTTTGTAGTATAATATCAATCAGCTCTCGATATTTTAAAACATTGTCATGAAATAAAATCGTATCTGATATAGTCTACTAAATATGGTATGAAAGTATCATCATTATAAATTTGTTTTCAGCCTGTGGCCTGGTCAGTTTAGTAAAATGCCTTCCATATCCCTATTTCCTCTCAAATTCTTCATTCCCCAACCCTACTCCAGTAGAATAATTATGTGTTACAAGCCAAAAGGGTACTAAGACACCGAAATAATAAAATGTGGATAAGCTGGATAAATACTAAGACACGAGCTACTGAAGAGCTTATTATCTCACTGATAATATCTTACAATAAGTCAACCTTAATGGTCTTGGAGTAAAGTACTTCCCTTAGGACTAGATGTTCGTGGGCTAAAACCCAACCAGGGTTGACAAATTATACTTGAGCGATAAAAATGCATAGCACAACTTTCTTAAGGGGTAAAGGAAAGCCGTCGGCCGGTCGTGGCGTGTTAAGGAACCCTGGAAGGTATATGAAAATACCTTTTCTGGGAAAATTGGTAGGCCTTTTCGCTCATAGTTATTTGTGTGTGCTGATTATAATCATTTGGTTAAGAAAGTGCACATTAAATAATACATCAAAGATATAGTATTTTAAAAATACTGATTTAAGCCACCATATATGTTCAGCATAGAGAGATTCATATTAGTTCAATATTTATAGAGTGGGCCTTTTATAAAAAGCAAACTTAAAACTTTTTTTGCAGTTAACAATGATGAGGAAAGTATGAGTTCTAGGGTTTTAATATTTTATTTCAAATATAAAAGATCTGCTTCAGTGGCTGCATGGTCTAAGATGTCACTCTCGTGTTTGACTAGAGTGCTGTGGCTGTATGGTCTAAGATGTCACTCTCGTGTTTGACTAGAGTGCTGGTGACAGGGAGATTTGAGTTTAAATCAATGTTGGGTGTACTGAGGGTGGTTTTCCCACTCTCCCTTCACACAAATATGGGTACATTTCCTCTAAATTCAGCCTTATTCATCCCTAACTCATTAGTGCAATTAGTACATAAGCGTACAATCTGAGCAAGTAGTTAGACATGGTTCTAGGAAAACAATATATAAATTTAAGATAATAGCGAGGAAATAAAGTACATTAAAAAAATATAGAAAAATATATTTTTTGTTCATTTTAATTGTAATAGAAAATAATATAGTGTAAATATAAATTCATTATTCAATGTCTAGCAACAATAAAAATATTTCAGACAAACATTTCTAGTAATACTTCAGTAAAACAATCAACATAATAGAAATAACCATATAGGTATAAATTGACATTTAACTTAAATACATTCAAATGAATACAAATTTATAATAATATGTATGTAATAAATTGTACTACGCATAGTATAATATAGTAAGGAATAAATAAAATTATAGAATTGTATAAAAATAAAGCACAATAAAGGTAAAACACTAACATATATTTACACACACTTCAATATTTCCTCAGCGAGTAGTATTAAGACAGAATTTATAAGTTAGAAGAAAATATGAAAAAAATGACGGGACCCTCGAATCTTTGATAAAATTTTGGATTCAAGACTTAAACCCCCACCCCACCCATTTTTCAAGTGAAATTTGTGTAATGCTTTAGGGTGGTTCTGAACCAGCTATAAATACTGGAAGAACTTAATAACCAGACCCTAGAACAGTATTTTAACACTTAATTACTATTTGTATTTCCTATTATTCTATTTTATAGTTGGGTTGAATCTTTTATTTTATGAATTTAAATCTCAAAATTGAATCTCCAATTTACCTTCGAATCCTGAATCTTTAATCAAAATTTTGGAAAAAATTATGAACATAAGAGAAAATACAATCCAAAACCTTAGCTCAGTCGATAGCATGTTGTAAAGTGGTCGGGGTTTTAGGCCCTTAGCTCTCGACCATTTCGGAAGTTCCCAGTATTTATAATATTCAGACATTTAATAACATTTTATATATTGTTTTACAAAATCCCCCCTTAAGCCTATTTTAATAAATAGCCTTCAGCATCTTCAATGTATTATTATTTTCTAGGCCTAATTTAATCTCTATATTACTATCCAATGTTTAATTATAAGAAAGTTTGCGGTTTGATGTTAATTATAATTTGTTTAAACCATTACCAAAGTTGTAAGCAACATATGTTTTAAATTCATCAACTTCATTTTTAGGCCATTTTTGTCAAGTCTTTGTTGGAATATTAGTGTTATCTAAATTTATTACTTTTACCTTTCATTTTAAGCATTGTGTTGATTTATTTTATCTGTAACCGGAAGTTGTGAAATGCACCTGTGGCTTCGCAGTCGAAAGGGGAGGTTTGACACAAACAGCTAACCAATCAGCACATCAGATTTTGGTGTCTGTTTTTTTTATACTATGTGGAAGGAAAGCGTTAGCAGCGGGACACTTGCTGGTTAGCTCGCGAGCTATTAAGACGTATTCTAAGAGGTACGAATAATTGTTCTTCACGTGTGATCTTTAGGTTGTTGAGATATGGGTGGAGGAAAAAGGGAGACCACCATGTGGCTAATGTATCACTAACATAACCATATTATGTTTATCTTAAAGTACTAATTTTTTATTATCTTTTCATCATGTAACTAGTGGTTTAAATTTTAACCAAATGTCTATTAACTTTTCTCTAAAATAAAACTTTAGAATCAACATCATAAATTTCAATTTCTTTAATCGACTATGTTCTCCATCCCCACCATTATTTAATCAACCCCAAGAAGCTCTACTGAACCCACTGGCTGCTATAGACAATATCTAAAGAAGATGGAGAAGTTTGACAGGTTAGAATGTCTATCTACAACGCAAAGGGTCCCGGCATGGTCAAACATTTCTCATCTATGAAAACATGGGATAGCCACATTATTGATAAATCAACAGCCGGGGACTGGATGTTGTCCCTGTCCTAGTATTAAGTTAGATTATAAGAAATACGAAGCTACGACAGGCCTAGCAATCCAGGTAGTACAAACTTTATGGCTGGAAACCGTAATGGATGTAAGGTCTCAAATCAGACATTTTCTTAAATCTTGAATATCCTTAAGGATATATTTCTTATGTTCATAATTTTTGAAGGTAAAATGAACATTTGGATTAGTTGTAAAATAGTGGACCTAACTCTAGAAAAATGAAATAATTATACTATTACTTCCTGAGAAATATTCACGTGTGTGTTAGTGTTTTTACTTTTATTTGTGCTTTATTTTCCTACAATTCTACCATTTTATTTATTATATATTAATTTATCATTGTAAAATACATCAGGGTGGCTACAGAACCTAAATAATAAAACTCACCAAATTTTACAGGTTTTCCAGACAACAATCTGCAATTTTCCCTGAAAAAACCTTTGTTTTTCTTTGGAAATACAATCTTTCTGTTTATTAAATTGATCACATAAACAATTTTTTTTACAAGTTTATTTTTCAATATAATAAATATTAAGGTATTATTTATATGTAAATGTGGTGGTGGAGTGGGAGGGGGAGAGAGAGAAGAGACAATGTCTCATGTTAGACTGTCATATCAAGGCAATATATCTTGCTAACAAGCGAGAAACAAAATATTTCATTTTAACGGAAGAAATCAAATGCTTGCCTTGTACGATTAAATGTTCAGAACTAATAATACTTAGAAGATCGAAATGGTTTTTTAGGTTGCAGATAAAACCATATAAAATATATTCGAAAATTCAAAAACTACACCTGGTCTAAGGTTTGATTCCTCTGTCCTCCTGGGTCAGTCATTTTTGAATAATTTACAAATAATTGTATGTTTTTTTTTAAGATAAATATTGGTGACCTGGCGGTCTAGGGGTAAGGTGTCAGACTTCTGTGCTGGGGGTCTGGGGTTCAATCCCCGGTCCCGGTACAGATTTATCTGTTTGCCAAACCCTTTCTTCACCTCTGACAAGACGTGTATTAATCACAACTTGGGAATGTAGGGAATGCCAGGCCTCCACCGTGGTTCGGATCCCACGTTAAACTGTAGGCCCTCTATTTCATCTCACAATCACCCTACCATTACACATTAGCATAAGTGTATATAACCCGAACAGGTAGTATAATAATAATAATAATAATAATATAAATATTTACATTTCCTGATTTTCCTTAAAGTCCATGATTTTTCCCAGTTTCTCTTGTTATCAAACAATTTCATGACATTTCCAGGTTTTCCCTGTCTGTAGCCATCATGAGTATTACAGTTGTCTCAAATACAGATATATGGTTAAAATACCGTAACTAATAGAAAATATTTACAAACTAAAAGTAATTATCACAATTTTACATCTCAAATATCAAACTTATGTCTCAATAAATCCTGATATGCATTGAAAAAATAATGGGAATATGAAAGCATGTAGAAAGCTTCTAAAACTTTTACTTTGTTTTGAATGATAGTTAACTATGATTTTTTTGTTTTTCAGATCTTAGTCATAGTGAGTAAGAATTTCTGTCATTCTTTGATACTAAACATGTTGCAATTGATATATTTTACATGTCAGAAACGTGTAGTAATTAAATTACTCAATGTAATAATTTTTTTTCTGTCAAATAAGACAATCTTTTGAACATTTAAAAAATGTTTTGATAGAAGTGAAATATATAATATGTTAGACATGTTTATTTAATTTCTTATCAAATCATTAAAATTTACTTTCATAAAAACTCAGAATATTTTCTAAAGAAAAAGGGAAACATTTTGTATTTTTTTTTTTGTATCTTAAAGTTAGATCAATGTGCATAAGATATTTTCCTTCTAGATAATTCACNTATATATATATATATATATATATATATATATATTCACTTATGGACACCAATTTAAAATGTGACCTGTAATTTGTGGTGGCTTTTTTATTTTTAAAATTTTTTGAGGAAAACTTTTCATTTTTTAAGGAACTTTTGTTAACATGGAAGAAGATACAAGGGAGTAAAAAAAAAGTATTGTGTGTGTGTTTCACAGTTCCTTATGATGATTTTATAGGGAATGAAACCTAAATTGGGAAATAGATTGCTATCACTTAAGTTTTTTTAAGGAACATTCATTACTTCTTTGTTCAGTGGCAGCAGTGTAAAGTGTGAACTGTGATTAACCTTTTTTTTCCAACCACAAATAAAAACATATTTATTCAACTTTATAGTATAGCAATAAAATTTAAAATGTAAATAGTAATTAAAAACAGTTTTAAATTTTTTAACAAAAAAAGAGATCCATCCATCTTACCAAGTATTAAATCATACCATACATAATTGATTAATAAAATAATTATAAATTACATTTGTAGGCATGTATTTTTGCCTAGAATATAGCCTAAGTCAAACATTTATAAACCGTTAAAAAAAAGTTATAGTAAACAACTATCGAAAACACAAGTATTTTAAATCCCCCAGATAGGGTTATTAACTAAACCAAAATTATATAGTTTTATAATAAAGGAAAGTGATAAAACTAAAGAAAACGGAAAAATAAACTACTAAGAATAAATTTGATGAAAGGGAAAGAGGAAAAATGTGGGAAGATGTCACCTTTGTGCATTGGATTCTTCCCACATTTTTCCTCTTTCCCTAGGTGGGCTCTCTTCATTAAATTTATTCTTAGTAGTTTATTTTTCCTTTTTCTTTAGTTTTAATCTATTTCCTTTATTATACAATTATCTAGCCATTGGGCCACCTCATTTTTGAACCAAAATTATATAGATAATAACAACAAATAAACTAATATTAGAGAATCAATTACTACTTTGAAAGCTAGTATTTGAAGTATCAAGAATCATAATATTATGATTGACTCTATTCTTTCGATACCAGTAAGAATAAATATATAAAAAACATCTTTAATATCTTAAAGTTAACATACCTCAGACTAGTTTCCTATGAGTGAGAACCAATTCTTTTAGAAAAAAATTATTTAGCCATCTATTAGATTGGTAAATAATATTCACTCTTGTGATAGAAATATTTATTTTTTGTCACTCATTCATCACTATTTGTTGTACAAACCATAAAGAGAGCATATTTAACACTTTTAGTGCCACTCGTATAATGAATTTGTGTGTAAAGAGTGCCGTGGCTATTTCATCATTTATGCATGGTTGTACAAGAAATAATCGCCAAACAGTTATTTATGAAGCGATTTCTCAGAATGATCAATCATTTTTATCTGCATATAATGTTCTATAATAGAAGATAATGTTCTAGTTCTAGTGAAATAATACAATCCTACCCTAAATAACTGGTGCCAGAACAAGCACAGATCTGGGAAGCCAATTTCAACGGTTCTGGCGGCTTTAACGGTAAAAGGTAGAGTGAATCAGATTGGCTCTTAGCACCAACTTTCTGCCACGCCAAGGCTAGACTAAGGGCCAAGACCATTAAGTTCATTCAAATACAATTTTTAGATGCATAGACTTTCACATGCAGGGAGTGAACTGTTGTTATTCCAATGAGATACATATACTCGGCCCTAAGAGACTTCAACCTCCTCAAGAGTATAAGAAACTCAGTCTTTCAAATATGGTGTGGCAATGTTTAAACACACTTACTGACAGCTGAGTCATCCTTCTAACTAATGAATTCATTAAAAGAGATTTGAATGTGTGCATTAGAAAGCTTGAATATTGTGTTTATTGTCGAAAGCTTGAAGATTATGTTTGTTGGTGAAAACTTAAAATTTATGTTTTTTTACGAAAGTTTAGGTATAAAGAATGAAATATATGTTTTTTGTGAAGACTTGAAGATTATGTTTTTTGTGAAAGCTTGAAGAGTATGTAAGTTGGTGATTACTTGAAAAAAAATTAAATAGCTTAAAAGATGTGCTTTGGTGAAAGCTTGATAAATATTATGTATGTAGGTGAAAACTTAAGCACAATTGTAAGAGTTTTACTAAAAGTTCCAAGACCAGCTAACTTCCAATGATTAATTGTGATCTCTATTAATTTATTTAAATCTACTCGCTAATGTTCTACCATTTTTGTGCAAAATACACAATAAACAAAATCTCAAAACATTAAAAAGAAAATTAGATTAAAACAAGAGTTAAAATTATCTCAATTTGATAAACCCAACTTAAAACAAACACATCCAAATAAATGTATCATTTGTATAGTAACAATCACAAATCAAATTAAAAATATTTGTTTAAAACTAAGAAGTAAGTATTATGACAAGATTTAATACTATTTTATTGTAAAGAATAACATTATTGGTATGGTAATTATTACTGTAATAAAGGTATTTAAAACATTTTGAGACACGCTTTGCAAAAAACAGTTTGATAGACAAATTTTATAATGATATCACAAAAAATATATCCATGAAACGATTTATAAAAAATTGGCAGAATTATTAAATGCACACAAGCATAATGTGACATCAAAAGGCACTAAAAAAAAAGATAATCAACTATAGTAGAATGTGAAGTAAACTTTTTTAATTCAAAGTGAGGACAAATTGAATAATATGAGATATTCTCGAATCAAAGTTCGAATGTTTAAAAAATATCTTTGATGTTGGATACTTTACATAACTATGTAAATTTAGGCATTAAATATAATTTGCAAAATGTTATAATGCAAAAATAATTATATAATTAGTCTTGAAATGATAATTTAAGCTACTATCACAAAAGTAATTAGGTTTTTAAGTTTATATTTTACACTAACACTATTTTGTGATGGAAATAAAAGCATAAAGTATAAAAAGAGAAATATGTGTGTTTCAACTATAAATATTTTTTTTTTTGGCAAAGCTTTTATAAGTTTCACACACCTTTAATCAATAATAATTATTAAGATATCAGTTAATTAACTTATAAATAATATATATGTGGAAGAAAGTAAAGGGAAAGTGGATTGAAAACATAAAAAAAACACAATATGGCAATTACAATGAAAAAGATAACACAGTTCACACATTACATTGCTGCCATTGAACAAAGAGGTAATGGTTGCCTCTTAAAGAAAATTAACCTTTACAGCCCAAGCCGACATAGGTTTCATTATATCAGAGCTCATCAGTGAGGCGTGTAAAAAGTGCAACGCATATTCCTAAAAAAAAACAGAAAGGAGAAAAATAAAATTGGTAAAGAATATTGGATAAGTATATGGCAGCAATCATTCATTGTAAAAGCCATATTGTGTTTATTCCCCTTTTTATGTTTTCTATAGACCTTTCTTGTACCTTCTTCCAAATATATATTCCAAACTACCTCAAGAACCGAAGAGGAGAGAGAGAGTCATTTAAATTGGCAATTACAGTGCTTGTTTCAATTTAATCACCAATAAAAACTGTGAATTGAAGAAAATAATATGAGAGTTTATTAACATTTCTTGTAGTCAATCGGTCAAAGTTTCTGTCTATTGTGAGAAGAATTTAGTGTATTTGTTTGGAATCTTCAATGTAGCCAACAATGTATCAAATAAATCGTATTTCAGAAAAAAAGAGATGACATAACAACTACAACACACATTTTAAAAATTCAGCAACAAAATATTCAGAAATGTCGAGTGCTAGATAAGCTAAAAGGAAATATGGTGTGTTTGTCCCTAATAAAAATTATCTCATTTTCAGAGAGAATTTTTTTTTTTATCAAATGAAGAAAATGGTATAGGCCAAGATGGCAGTATATAAAAGTGTGTTAATGCCAACATTTTTGTATGGATGTGAAGCGAGTGTTTGTCAGGAGAAACACAAGAGCGAGGTGAATGTGGTTTGAATGAAATAATTAAGAAATATATGTGAAAAAATTTGTATGGACAGAGTCAGTAATGAATGGAAGGTGAATGAAAGCAGTCTGAAAGGGAATCCAATATGTCTATGTTAAAAAAAGCTTCTTACATTAGTTTGGGCATGTTTGAATGTGTGAAAAAGAGAAACATTTATGAGTTTTAAGAATAAAAGAGCATGTATGACTTGGAGTAAGGATGTTGTTGAAGTTATGGGAGAATACAAGGATAGGGAAGTGTGGAGAAAGTTAGTGAGGATGGATTAAGTATGAAGTTGTTTCTTGATATAAGTGCACAATTGTTTGCGTACCCTGTAAGCGAACGATATGATTAGGTATGTATATGTATATATACACATATATAAAAAAGATATTATTTTTCCAGGATGCCACCTATTTTCAGAATAAGAATTTTTTTATATAAATAAAATCCTATATAAAGTAAAAATTTGTAGATGCATTGCATACACAAGAGAACAAATGAATGAAACAAACAATTTGAAAATTAATGAGCACAATGTTCAAAATAGCTTAATTTTTTGTGTTTTATGCGTTTCAAATGTCTTGTGTTTGTATACAAGTTTTATTGTGTTTTTCTCAAAAGTTTTGAATTAATATAATAATTTGTTGAATGATGTCTGAGAGGTTATAGTAAAAGTTATAACACTACACAACATTCAATTTATTTGTAATTCTCTTAAAAAATAAAATAGTAACTAATTAAACGCCGTTTTGAAATGGCAACTGTTGCCACAAGTTTGCTTGTCTTCTTTGAACGATCAAGGCTTGAAGCACACAAAACGAGCTGAGTAAGAGCAACACTATTATAAATAAGAACATATTGTTCCAACCATACACTTCCGAAACATAGCCGACTAAAGGTCCCTCAAAAACGCCTCCTAAACTGCCGAACCCATTTATCAAGCCAGCCACTGCAGCCCCGGAATTGTGACCATTCTGCTCCCCGATGGCTACTGCGACCGAACCACCGAGCAGGGCATCTGGGCCACAGACGCACGCACCCGCAATGAATAGAGATGTGCCATTATAGCCGGGTCCCCAGGCAGCCGTAAACAAGAAGACCAAAAATGCAAAGGAGCTGAAGACAACAGCGAGCCAGGTATGGAACAGTGATGCGTGGCGATCTGCCATAAAACCCAGCACCACACTACCGAGTATCCCACCGACGTCAAAGAGAGCCAGAAGTACTCCTGCAGCTGTCGCAGACAGATTGAGCCCCTGCATAAGGTACACTGGCAGCCATAGATACACGCTGTACCGTACCAATTTCAACGCCATCATAGCAACCGAGAGCTGCGGTACCATCGATATTTGCCACAGCTGCCATGTTGAGAGTTTACTTCTGACGACATTTGACGGGGTTGATTTTCCTGGGACCACCAACTGGTACTCCTTTGGCATCTTGAGAACCAGCCACGAGACGAGTCCCAGACCCATAACGAGGACAGCCAAGGGGAAGAAAACGAACCGCCAGCCATACTGGTAATGGAGATACGAGGCAAATACAGTTGCCACAATGCTGCCGAAGTAAACTGATGTGGACACAACTCCGAAAACAGAATTCAGTGCATTGTCTGGGAACCAAGCCGCCAGACATTTGCAGCAGGCAGGCCAGACGGGGGCCTGGGCAGCCCCACTAAGCGCCAGAAGTGCTAACAGAGTGGTATAGTTGTCCCACCAGCCAAATGTTAGAACAGAGAGGCCTGCAACAAAAAGACAAGCAGCGACGGTGTGTCGCGGCCCCACAACGTCTGCGAGTCGACTACAAGACATCTGTACTAAGGCGTAAGGCAGCAGTATGGCCGTGTCTAGCCAGCCCAGCTGGGTTTTGCTCAGGGATAGATCTTCCCCTAGGCCAACCTTCATGACGCCTATAGGTTTACGCACCAGATAGGTAGCGGCATACAGCACCCACACGCTTGCGAACACACCCGTCTGAAACACTCGCAGTCCCAACATAGCCATCGCTGCTATTCACGTGTGGGTTATCCGCTAAAACGTTTGGACCTAGAACAGGAAAACCAAAATTATTGCAATTAACTCTACATGGACAGTACATATTTAATTTAAGATGCAGACCTAGTTAGTGCATTATTTAATCTATAAATTCAGTGTGTTTAATGTTTAAAAAAAACTACCTCATTAACTTGCATGTCATATTTGGAAGAAGTTACAGACATATAGGGTCGCTATAAACATATAGGACAACCATCTAAGACTTTCTTTTTTAGTGCTGAAAAACTTAGGATGGTATTATTTACTATACACATACATTTCAAAAATGAGTAAGGAATCAACCCATCAAATAATAAATAAACATAGAAAAGACTTGAAAATAGATTACAAAACACCTATGTTACTCTTTTTCCTTATATTAAAATAGGTCCTGACTTCTTACAATTTAATTCAGGTCCAGTTAATTCTTTATCCTAAAGTTATTCCCATTTACAGTTTGAATTTTTCTTTTTTAAATTACAATCTGGTTATAACTCTTATATACTAACTAGTCTGCATATCTCCATAAAATCACCAAGAGTTCTCGCTAGTCGGTCGACCCCGGGTAAATTACACCCCCGGTACCCTCCTCCACTGGCTCTTCGATTGATCCCTTTTAATGATATTGATTTTTCCGCCTTTATTAATATTTAAAATCATATTTTAAAGTAAACATTTTCAAATTTCTTCTTTTCAGTTAATTTAAATTAAATTCAACTTATCTAAACGACAGTCATGTTTCTATTTTTCTTTCGTTTAGCTGCACATGTTAGAAGCATGGTTTATTTCCGGGTTGTATTACACAGTATTTAAGAACAGGTGCATAGTAAAGCCGTGTCTATTTTTAGTTTTCGCGCTCAGATAGAATAACCCCATTGGTTGATGGAAATAAATCAAGTAGTGACCTGGGTTTGAAAGTAAAATGCTACAGGGTAGACAGACCCATGCTTAGCAAGGCGCCATAGTTTTGTAAAAGAGTCCCTGCTGAAACGTCTAATCGAGTAGATGTATTTCGAATGATTGTAACACTATGTACAAATATATGTGCATTATGTGTATATTTAATGTATTTAATGTATATTATGTATATTGTTCAAATGTTTGACAAAACTGGTTCAACTGTAATTTAAAATTTGTGAAAATAAACTATCTACACGCTGAATCATCGTATGGAAAAGTTATTAGTATTTAGAAGATCGTAGCAAATGGCGCCCATCGTGGGTGCTTAACGTTACACCCTGGATAGCAAATCCGCAGGCTCGTCAGGAGATCCAGTGGAAACGGGCATCCCCCTATCCGCCACCTGGGGAGGCACCCACCTATTACTGCACGAAACCAACTATAAGGCTAGATTATGTTACTATTGCATTTGGAAAAACAAGACTGTATACCCGTTTTCTGTGATATAGATCTACTGTCTAAATATTACTTAGCTATTACTTAGTATTACTTATTAATATTTATGTATGTTTCTTGCAAATAAAATTTTGTTAGAGCTGGATATTGGATGAAAACGGATATTTCAAATCTGAACAAAATATATTGAATTTTATTCCTTAGAAAGGTTTGAGCTTTGTACATCCCTAATCAGCACAAAACTAACAAACTAACAAATCTAGAACATACATAACATATAGTCTCTTGGCCATCAACTCGTCAATGCGAAGAAAGAAACCTCAATTTCACAAATGCTAATTTATATTTGGGCATGCCTAGGATTGAACCTGTAGCTATCAGCTCAGAGGCCAAACTGAGCTAACATGCCAAACCTTGATTGGTGTTGTATACACAATTACCTTCGTGACCAGGCGTTACTTCAAGCTGCCGTAAAGTCCCGACAAAACTCCTTGAGTAACGACATCTGGAAGATTAGTACTCACGCCACCATCCAAGTACGGGTCTTTCTTGTACGTGTATATAGGTTGATGCTCAAACACTTGCTCCACGGGAATTATCTCAGCACAACTGTGGGAGGAACAAATATTAGTTTGCAATGTCGCATATCTTGTTTTTCTCCATTCTGATGCTTAAATTTTAGCCTCGATTCGTGATTCCTAAACATTAACAATTTCAATATTTTTCAGTGTACCAACTTTACATTGAGAATGTAAAGAGAGTAAAATAAAAAAAAAACACATAACTCTTTGGGTTGAGCAATATCACTAGAACACAAAGGTAATGTTAAGTACAATTACAATTTGTCGAGGCTAAAGTAAAACGGCAAAATAACTTATAATGGACATATTATGGAACCCTTGTTAGACTGGGACATCTGATTCGGAGACGCTTGTGACCAGAAAACTACTGTGTGCCATAATCGGCAGAACGCTCGGCAAGTGGTAGGGAACAATCATCCCCCATCCCTAGGGCACCTCTGACTCACTTCACGAACATACCCTCAAAGTGGAGCCATGTATGCAAGCACAAACGAATATTTTAGGACTACCAACCCCTAATAGTCAGAGATCCCTTCATCACTGGGTAGTTTGGTAAAACCTCTCCCCAGCGTTTCCTGGCCCTTGGCAAGCATGAGTTGGCCCCTCCATAAAGTGTGACTGCCGGCATTACAGGAGGTGGCCAGAAACTCACCATTAGATATGACCTTCATTCCCAGAGGTATTTTCCCTGACCTTGTGGTGGCATTATGACCAAATATCCCTGGCTGAAACCAGGTACAAACTACCAATCACTTAGAGTTAAAAAANTAAAAAAAAAAAAGAGTGAAATTAGAATGAAACTAATTAACTTGTTACTAAGCTATGTTGTCAAAGATAAGGTGATAAAAATAAATGAGATAGTTAAAAAAATTAAAAAAAGTTAAAAACGGTAAATTAAAACATTAGTATGGATGATTATAATCATAAATTAAATTGAAAAATGTTAAGTTATGTAAGAAAGTTATTCTTTATAAGGATCTACAGTACTAAGAAAAATGTGAGTCGGGCCCGGGCCTATTACCATGGTACCAATAGTACCTCCTCTTTCCCCATTCTCATGATATTCCTTCTATATACATAGTAGTGATGGGTCGCTCGTGAACGAGTCATTCAAATTGAACGACTCTTGAACGAGAGCTGTGAACGAATGACTCTCGCTTCGCGAGCAAGTCATTCACGCCACCATTACTCACGACTTTTTCACTCTGGAAAGAGTCAAGAGTGTTTGTCATTCACGACTCTTCCGTCGTTCTTCTTTCGCTACTAAGAAAAAAAATCAACTATAAATGCTTACTATCGTTACTAGATAGCAGTACTGCCTACAATATTAAACTAACTATTTTTCTTAACATTACTTAGACATAATTATGTGAATTAGACACTAAAGGTTATATGCTAAGGTTAATTATTATAAGTAATATGAGTAAGTAATAAAATTAAAGAATCAAACACAATAGGATACGGATAAATTACACATAAAACTTAATTCGTTCATAAAGTTGAAAGGAAAGGGACAGATTTGAATGCTCGGAACGGGAATTGTGAGAACTAGTTAGCGCTTGCTCATCAAGTTAGTGAAGAGAAGGGGTGAAGGGATTGGGAGGGAGCCAGCCATGCGGTGAACGATAAGACTCTTATGAACGACTCTCCATGAACGACTCTTTTGAGTGAGCAAGCTTATGTGAGCTAGCTCTCGCGTCAACGAGCTGGTTCGACCCATCACTAATACATAGCTGTACATGAGGGAAGAGGGAGAGCCTGGTGGTCTCTTTCAAAACTAGTCTCACCTCAACTCCTGCCTGGGCCTCTGTATTCCGAGGAAAGCAAACACCTGCGCCCGACTGGGTCCAAACCTCAACATGGCCTGTAGATACTGCTCCAGGATCTGCCTTCGCCTCTCGAGCACCTTGGGCTGGCAGCTGCGCACACGCTTAGGAGGAAACAGGGGGGTGGTGAATCTCTTCCGCAGCTGGCGTGAGAAATAAAACAACATCATTATATCAAAAGCATCAATTCATTATCATAAACTGTTTCCAGCATGTGTCCGGGTCAGTTTATTAAGATCCCTCCATCTTCCTTTATCCTTCCACCATTCTTAATGCTTTAGTTTCATCCATTCTTCTCCTCTCACTTGAATACTTTCTGTTTTCTGCTCCTCCCATATCTTTATTGGTCTCTCCTGCTGTCTTTCCCCCCACATAATTCATTTCCAACATTTTCTTTGTAATTCTCTCTTTTTCCATCTTCATTACATGCCCATACCATCTCAGTCTTGCTTCCTCTACTATCTCATGTACTCCATGTACCCTCACTCTTTCCCGGATAATTTCATTCATCAATTATAGGATGATATTATGGTGTGTGAGATGAATAAGGTTAAATTTAGAGGAAGTGCACCCCCATTTTAGTGGTAAAAGTGGAAAACCATATCTATAAAAACCACACTCTTCTAGAGTTCAAGCCTCAATCTGCAGATCAGCAGCAGTCCATTCTATTGCGAGGGTGAAGCCTTAGACCAGAGATGGAAAATCTAAGGCACACTAACACAATTTGGGTAGGACACTGACATGAAGAAGATAAACACTAAATAAAAATGTACCCAACATGACACAATTTTTTTAGTTATATAATTTTTCGACAGCCATTCAATATCATATCACAATAAACTTTGTAAAGTCAATGGTTAAAAATTGTCTTAGTTTGTACTTAAGTGCAGCTTGTGTGCTGTTAAAGACAACCATCTACAAACCGAATATAAATATCTTGGCTAAGATGTTACAAACTAATATGGAAAAGATTACATGTGTTTGATTTAAACATATATATCAATAGTCTTTTTTCAACTGAAAGTATTATTTTCAATTTTTGTTATACCTAAAGTTATTTAAAGTAGTATTGTCTTAAGACACTCACTTTAATTTGATAAATTGTCCTCCTTTAAAATTGAGGCTTTGTTAAAATATTTACAAATTTATTCGAGTTCTTCGTTATATTTAATACAATTCGACAGATTTTTATGTTTTAACAGTCATTAAAAAAAATTAAATAAGAGATGGTACACCAGACTAGTTCAAAATGAAGCTAGTCCTTAAGTGGCACACTGGTCAGAAAAGTTTCGCCATCCCTGCCTTAGACCATGTGACCACTGAAGCAAGTTTAATCATTATTAAAGATTCAATGATTGGGAAAAGAAGAAAATTACATTTGGGATATGCAAATAACTTTGAGTCCTAAATTTGAGCAGTTAATTTGTTTCTAAAGTTTCCACACAAGCTGTAAACCCCATAAGTTGTATGGTGATTAAATATTATGTATTTTTGACATATTTAGTGTCAAATGATAACAATTAAAGCTAAACAGGTTCTGCTTATGATAAAAATGAGACTTTAATGAAACAGAAACTTTATTTAGCATCATATCGAGTCCATAAATATAAGGCCAAGGTAGAAAGAAACAAGATAGTGGTGACAATATTGGATGTGTGTCAGCCTACCAGTGAACACTATTTATTATGTTTGAAGTGGAGCTCGATAGATAGAGTTGCTAGTCTCAAAAGCCCAAATACCACAACCGCATCTGGGCTTATACATGAATTCATGTAACTCGAATCTGTGCAAGTCTAGGGCTTAACATATTTAAATGTGTTTCATAGTTATATTAAACTAGATATACAATTGATATAAACCTAATCAAACCTTACATCCCAGACTCCAGTTATAAAACCATTTATTAAGATAACTTTGCATGGCCAAAATAATGTACAGTCAACTCTGGTTATAATGAACCTCTTAGGACTCAGATATTTTGTTCACTATGTCCAAAGTTCACTAAAACCATTTTTTTTTAATCTAAAAGTAGTGGGTGAGTGAAAAACAAAATACGAGTTCAAATACAATCACTCTTTATCAATCTATTAATTAAATCCTAAGAAAATCAATTATACACTGCTGTTTATCATATGCTGTTTTAATGAATATATTTTCCACATCCTTCTCCAGAGTGGTTTTTTTTTTCTACACTTGATTTCACACTATCTATGCATTCAAAAAACTAAACTAAGTAAAAGTCCAATTTTTTCAGTTTCATACACCCTCTCGAGTAAAGGGATTAGTGAGAACAACTACTAAATGACCCTAGACTGCCATTCACTGTCCTGTAACTCCTGTCATATTAATACAACTCAGAAGACTGTCTTCCTTTACTTTCCGCAGACAAAGGTATTAAACTTAAGCCAGGTCAATGAGTGCAGTGACTGTTTCAACTCTAATTAGAAAGTTTAGTTGATACTTTTGATGTTGCTTAAGCCTATTCTGGAATTAGAAAGTTTAGTTGATACTTTTGCTGTTGCTCAAGCCTATTCTGGAATTAGAAAGTTTAGTTGATACTTTTGCTGTTGCTCAAGCCTATTCTGGATTTAGAAAGTTTAGTTTATACATTTGCTGTTGCTCAAGCCTATTCTGGAATTAGAAAGTTTAGTTGATACTTTTGCTGTTGCTCAAGCCTATTCAAGAGTTTTAAAGTTTAGTTGTATACTTTTGCTGTTGCTCAAGCCTATTCTGGAATTAGAAAGTTTAGTTGATACTTTTGCTGTTGCTCAAGCCTATTCTGGATTTAGAAAGTTTAGTTTATACATTTGCTGTTGCTCAAGCCTATTCTGGAATTAGAAAGTTTAGTTGATACTTTTGCTGTTGCTCAAGCCTATTCAAGAGTTTTAAAGTTTAGTTGATACTTTTGCTGTTGCTCAAGCCTATTCAGGAGTTTTAAATTTTAGTTGATGCTTTTGATTTATAAAATGCACCTAATTTGGTTTAAGTCGTTCCCTGAAATTATATTTAAGAGGGTTTTACCAATGTTTAACTTTAGCTTAACTTACACTTAATAATTTTTTTTTGTCAAACAAATCTTTTTTTCCCTGTTTTCGATCAAACTTATGTACCAACACAATTTCCCTAATGTAAACCATTTTGTGAAACTTTCTAACCAAAGTCATATTTATATTAAAATTTTAAAGTAAATCTGTGTATTCGACATTTCATTTTCAGGATGACTAACGAGTTGTAAGTAGTAAAAATGGATGTTTCTTGCTATCATCGTAACTGGCGGCCGACTTTAAATTTAACTGTAGTTTAGGTTTAATGGGCCTTGGTTCCCAAATTAGATAAAATCAAGTGGTGCCCATTGTGTCAGGTTCCCCCCTGACATTTCGTGTACTTCAGTTTTGTTCCTTCACTACACCTCGTTAATTATCGAAAACTCCAACCCATATCCAACTCATCTTGTAGCCGGCCGGGCATTTGTACCAATATTTCGAGAGAAATATCGTTACAATATAACCTTGCTACTGTTCCATTCACTAATAAATAATTAGAATCTCAATTAATATCCAAAGAATAAACTATTTGATTTTTGTAGCAGAAAATTACAGATGGTGTCATATCTCAAGAGATCTAGGGTCAAACCATGTGTTTGTTTAGTATTTTTATGAATGGATTTCGATTTTGGCGAGTTGTCAAAATGTTTTAGAAATAAAATAATTTCAAATAAATATAACTATTTAGCATCATTTGATTCACCATTTTCTTATGAGTATGATGATAAAATTAAATTTTTAATTATTTGGAATCGTAAATAAATTAAAGTGTATTCTATAATAAGGTACATAAGCATTATTCCTAAAAAAAATATTCTGATTATTTGGGTTCACAAAACTACTAATTGGTTGGAAATTAATAGTCACAATGTGGAAAATATTGACAAATTGTGACACTATGAGTCACACTGTATAATAATTACAGGGTTTAGGACATGGGTAAAACTTGACAAGATTATTATATCCTAGCAATTAATATTATATAAATGTCCAAATTCTAAATTTAACTTAAAATAGTCAAGTCTTCAATTATTTCATTTTATGAATTGTGTTAAATTTGTGTTTATATGTTGTTCGAATATGTATCTAACCCAATCTGTTTTCTAATAAAGATGAATGTATAATCTACTGCGAGAATAAATTATTAAACTTATTATTAAAATTTCTAAGTTCTATAGTCACATAAAACTCTAGAAACATTATTTATACATAAAATCATATATGCCCACTCAGAAAGTTATACTAGTATTAATTTATTTCAAGAAATACATAAAACACCTCAACATATTATAAAAGTAATTATTTTTCAATTAAATTGTGTACTATAGCCTACTTACATAAATCTAGGCAAAATTCCAGCTTAGGTGCAATAATTAAGGAAATGTTTAAAGAAACAAGCTCTCAATGTTCATCTTTCCTTGAACAAGTAAGCCTAAGTACTATTGAGTCTGTTGTTCTAATCTATTTACCACATTTCACACATGGGTGTGATCATGTGTCAAAACAAGGTTGTTAAATAAAGGTCAAATGATTACTTGGTACACCCATATTTTGAGGCTATTTCTGTTAGCAACCAAAACAAGTAACTGGAANAAAAAAAAAAAAAAAAACTCCAATAGAATGAATCAAATCAAACAAATAAACAAAGGAAATTTAAATTAACTGTACACAATCATAAGCACTGCACTTAGTTTCTTAAACTTAGTGGAAAAAAAGCATCTATGAAAGTCACTAGAAAGTCACTAACATTCAGCTACAAAATTCTAAGTTGGTAAAACTGTAGCTGATAAAAGTGTTATTGAAACCCATTGGAATTGTTCAGAATGTAATCACAATAGCCATGACACATTTGATAGCAGAGTCTTTAAACATTATGGCTATATTATTAGGATAGTGTTCAAACTGGCATGTCTTTCTTGAAAACACTTAGTCAAGTGATTAGATTACACCTAATTAACCATTTGCTTTGGCAACAAAAATTTAAGTGAAAAATTGATACTTAACAAAGGTAAATGACAGTCTTGATAAGGTGAAGGATGAATTTTGATGGTAAATGACTTGGGGGTTTTTTTTTGTTGATATTTTGTCATTCATAATAAAACATCTTTGTGGCAAACTATTTTATATGATATAAAAATATAAGGCACAAAACATTTAAATTAGAGATCTATATGAAACTTATTTAGGTCTACATATAAAAAGAGTAGAATTTTATCCATAAGATACAAATGCTTTCAAGTAATAAGAAAAAAAGTACATAAGGTAGGATTTTGGTAAGAAGAAATTTTTATAAAATATAACTTTTCTAGCTGTCACATAATGTTATTTCTATGAAAAGTGAACTGTAGGCCTATAGTATCTTAATATAGGCCTACCATAATAGTAGGTTAATAACAGAGAGTAGGGCCCACAGTATTGTATAAAAGTAGTCTACTTTTTAAATTCAACATCGTCAAAATTTGAATTAATATTTTATTATTTTATCAGTAATTAATGATACTGTTTTAATATAGACATTTAGCCGCCTCAGTGGCGTAGTTGGCTAACGCACTAGTCATGTTGAGCCCGAGTGCCGAGGATGGGGAGATCGAGGTTCGAATCTCGGTCGGGTGAACTGGGGGTGGGTGGTTTTTCCTAAATGGTTTTCCACTCTCCCTCCACGCAAATGCTGGTTCACTTCCTCTATTCAACCTTCCCATTTCCTAATCCATTAGCGTAATTAGTACTTGAAGCGTATAACCTGAACGAGTAGTAAGATGTGGAGCTAAATAATAATAAATATAGGCATTTAGTGGCCATGGTCGAAATTTGGGGTGATAGTGTTGAACGACGAGTGATGACTAGTTTGCCCAAGGCTTCATCAGTAAAAAAAAAAAAAGAGAGAAAGGAAAGGGTTAGTTTTGTTCGTGTCATAGAGCCTCAATCGTGGGTGGTCTCTCTCTCACACACACACACGTTATATCAGTAAGGGCTGAGCCAGTGTAAATGGTAATTAAGTTAAATTAGTAGCTAAAATAACATCCACACTAGGGAATTGAACTCTGGACCTTTGGCTTAGTACACTAATACTCTACTCATATCCAAAAGAAAGGTAGAATTTAGAGGTAATGCACCCACATTAGCACTTCAGAAAAGTGTAAAACCATTTAGGTAAAAACCTCAGTCCACCCAAATAGGATATGAACCCCAACCTCCAGTAATTCAGCCTAATGCGAGAGTGAAACCCTAGAGTATTCGAACACCAAAGCAGGCCGCGGGTCTACAAATCTGAACATTTTAATAAATAGGGATAGTAAAAGTACTAAAAACCAAGGCACTAAAATCATTGCATGTTTATTGATGAATACTTTCATCTATAATCTCTGCTTACCTCTCTATGTAAACAATGGAAGGCGCTATATCTCTTCTCTACTTTGTGGACTTTTCCCGAGTCTACTATCTCCACTATGTAGACATAATGAGGCTTTTCAGGGGGTTCATCCAGCAGGCGATATCGAGGAATATACACTTGAGTCATGTCATTGTTGGATTACCAGAACACACTACTCGTCTGCGAATTCTTGTCTAAAAAAAAAATGACGGAGAGGAGTTAGAACAAACACTTGAAATTAAACAGTTGGCCAGGATATTATACTAACCAATAAGTACAAAGTCTCTTATTTTTATACCCGCCTCGGTGGCGTACTTGGCTAATGTGCTTGTCGTGTTGAGCTCGACTGCTGAGGACAGGGAGATCGAGGTTCGAATCTCGGTCGGGTGAACTGGGGGTGGTTTTTCCTAAATGTGGGTGGTTTTTCCTAAATGGTTTTCCACTCTCCCTCCACGCAAATGTGGGTTCACTTCCTCTAATTTAACCTTCCCAATTCCTAAATCCATTAACATAATTAGTACTTAAAGCATATAACCCGAAAGGGTAGTAAGACGCGGTGCTAAATATTATTATCTTATTTTTCTGATTATGAGTCACACAACAGGGTGTCTACTGAGTTGGAAAAACAAAAATGAGTGATTTTTGGTGACCTTCTTTGAGCACAAACTTCCTTCGGTAATCTGCCGAACATCATATAATGCATATATAAGCATAATGCACTCACATACAACATTAAAATTTAACTATATGGTGAACGTTAACCTTGTCCTTGGTAAAAACAACCAGGCGGCTAGCGCATGGCATCATGGGTAGTGGTTGGCTTGACATTCGACAAGTTTACGTTGTTACGATGCAAGGGAAATTCAGATAAAAATATTTTCGTGACTTTATGGCCAAAATATTGAGAATTAATGGCTTTTCAGGGACTTTTATGACCTTTTTTTGTGTTTAGTTAACTTCGTGACTTTAGTAAACCAGAAGACACCCTGTACAAAAATATTTTATAAATTATTATTATTACTATTATTATTAGCACCGCGTCTTACTACCCGTTCGGGTTATACGCACTTACGCTAATGTGTAATGGTAGGGTGATTGTGAGATGAAATGGAGGACCTACAGTTTAATGTGGGATCCGAACCACGGTGGAGGCCTGGCATTCCCCACATTCACAAGTTGTGATTAATACACGTCTTGTCAGAGGTGAAGGAAGGGTTTGGCGATCAGATAAATCTGTGCCAGGTGTTGTTGTTGATTATGATTATGATTCTTTATTATTATTAATAATATTAATATTATTATTACTATTGTTATTATTAATTATTATTATCATTATTAAGGACCAACCCTAAAATTAATTACTGAACTTTCACATTTACTTTATATTTTCAATTATTATGCTTTATTTAAATAGCTTAGACTTTGATATTGATTATTTAGATGGGCAGCCCCAAACTTTTAGCAGAATAAACTTATGTGGGCTAAATTTGTATTAATTTTGGTGTTCCGGGGTATGTATTATAAAACTTTAACTATTTTTATACATCAGATATATTGTTTTGTTTTTGGAAACATATTTTAAACCAACAAAGGCAAATATCAGAGGCTCAATTTAAGATAAAAGGTGCATGGGTCATTTGGGTGACCCTGGTAATAGTCAATTTAGGTGAACCATGGGCATAGGGAGAATTTAATTACCTATTTTTTGGGGAAAGGGTGGGATGGGGAAGGTGCAAGTCAAAATTGTAAGTTTATAACATAATGTTAATATTTATTATCAAACCCTAAGAAATAAGAACTTTGTTAGCCTATTTTGTACAGTTGTGGTGGAACTTTATTTGTGTAAGAGGGGAGAAGGAAAGGCAATTAAAAAAAAATACACTTTTAGTGTCTTTCTACCCCCCGCTTTCTCCAGTTCATAATCATAATCATCATGTACAGTTTCCTGTCACTGGCAGGGTCTGTCTGGAACATAAGCCACTCCACGTCGGCCCAATCCACTCCTCTCCACACTCTCTTTATCCACCTGTCCCTTGGTATTCCTCTTGTCTTCCTACCCACCACTTCCATTTCAAGAATCCTCCTCTCTTCCATCCTCTTCACATATCCATACCACCTCATTATCTCCTGCAATAGTTCCTCCTTCACTCATTCTCTCTCTCTCTCTCACCCTTTCATTCCTTATCCTGTCCATCCTTGTCTACTCCCAGTCTGTATCCTGTTCTTATTTCTCTTCCTTCATCGCCCAGGTTTCTGATACATACTGATACAGTGGCACAAAGTACTTCCTGTACATCGCTCCTTTCCACTTCTGCGGCACATCTCTATTCCATACCACACTTCTGACGCTTTTGTAAAAGGCCTTCGCTTGCCTTCCTCTCCCCAATTTCTCTCTGACTTCCTCCTTTTTCCTTTACCACACTTTCCAAGTACACTTTCTTTAGTTGCTCTCCTCGTGTGCCAATTTTCCTTCTGTGTTGTAATCACAAATTCACTCTTCTTTACATTAAACTTCATTCTATATTGTACTACCACCTCATTCCATACATCCAACTGCTCTTGAACTATTAGATACTCGTTTCCCCACACTATCATATCATCCGCAAACACCAATATCTCCTTCCCTTACTCTTTTTTACCAACTCCTTCATAATTACATTCATTACTACCACGGACAACAGTGACGAGAGAGTTCCTCCCTGTTTAAAACCATTCTGTCCACTCTTCTTGTACATTTCCCTCAATCCCCCCCACTATTCCATCTTGCAACCCTTTATTTGTCAACGCTTCCCACACCTCCCCCAGATAATGTGCACCTAGAAGATATTTGTAGTGGTCTTTATTTGGAGAATTTTTGAAAATTATACTCTTTTTAACAGCTATTTAAAATATCGCTCCGCCTGAAATTTTTTGAAATTCAGATATGTCTACTCCTAGAGGTTATTTGGATTTTGTAGTAGTCCTCCTTTGAATAATTTTTGAAAATTTTGATGCCTCTAAAAGCTATTTTAAAAAGTGCTCACAATTTTTTTTAAATATAAATTAGATTCCCCAGAAGATATTTGGAGTGGTCCTACTCTGGCAAAATTTTAAAAAGTGAATGCCTATATAGCTTATTTGAAGTTTGATACAAGGCCATATTTAGGCTTCATATAAAAAATGTTGGGAATAGGTGGAGGGGGAGTTTGAAGACCATAAACACCCCCCTTCTCCTACTGACATTCAACATTTAGGTATATACCTAAATTTTGACTGTCAGAAGTGACAGCTGCTAAATACATGTTTTTATAGATCATATGGTTCAGCGTAAGGATACATAAGCAGTCAAGCTGCACAGTTAAGTACACATGGATAAGACAGAGCTATCGCTGACCCCTACATGGTCAGTCATAGTCAAGCACAAGCAGTCTTGGCCTAGCTGTTGGAGTTTTCAAATTGTATTAAACAATTTAAAACTATGAGTGTATGTAACAATGGAGTCACTACCTAATTACAGTAAGTAATTCAATGTAAATATATTCATCCAGTTGAAGATGGTTTCTCCAATGATTCAGTTCAGATCTCATTTCATTTAATAAATTGATGTAGGAAAAGCGGCCAAAACTTTGTTATATAAGGCATATTTTTACCATCCAATATTGTCATACGGCTCTGAAACCTGGACAAGGATGCAGAGAGACTTGGCTCAAGTAGATTGCAGGCTGCAGAGGTGAGGTTCCTCAGAGGCAATGAGAGAGCTAAAAGACAGGATAAGGGACGAAATAATTAGGGATAGTTTAGAAGATGTATCATTAGAGGAGACACTGAAGAGGAAAATGTTGCATGTGATGAGAATGGAGGAAGACAGAATGCCTAAGAAAGCCTTACAGAGCAAAGATCTATTGGAAGACCACGGGGAAGATGGATGGACCAAGCGCAGAAGGACATGGGGCTAAAAGAGCAGACTAGAGACGCATGGCTGAGGGCAAGGTTTGAAGAGATCGACAGGAATGGAAGAGGATGTGCAGACGACCCGCAGAGGTGGAAACGTCTAATGATGATAAAGATGAAATTGATCTGTGAATAACTGTCTTTTTTTTAGTGACCACTCATCTTTTTTTATGATGTTTCTCCTTATTATTTCACAAACTAAATAACAAATTGAAAATGAATAAAATTCGAACTGCACTCAAGAGTCAAGACTGATATTTTATCCAGAGGAATTGCAAGGAGAAGACTGTGTGGCCCTCTATACACTCTGTCTTAGCTGCACAGTCCTAGTTTGTGCAGCCATTTTTTTCAGCGGACCTACCAATAGCGCAGGCCACGCTTTAGGATTGCGCAAACTAAGAGTCCCTACATGCTCTTGTCTTCAGTTTGTACAGGCAAGTTTACAGGGATAATGATTGGAATCATTTATTAAAAACCTCAGTACAGCCAGCTAGGATTCAAACCTTGACGGATAAAAAAAATATCACACAAGAATAATGACTTAGTCCATTTTTTTTAATGAATTATTAAAATATAATTAGGGCCTACAATGTTACAACAAAAATTACCTTAAATTTGTATTTTGTTTAAGCCCTATGGATAAAGACCTGGATTTGGTGTTGCCTTTAGCTACATTTATCAAATTTAAAACTAAACATTTAGGCTTTAATCTTGTAAAAATTTATATTTTTATTATTATTTTATCAGTAGGTATGTCTAAAGTGACAGCTAAAAACATATGATTTGACATATTAAATTATAAACATGGCTCTAATAACTTTTGTAAGGACTAATGCTTTTAGCTCAAACTAATGGAATAGAAAAAAAATATTTTCAAATATAAAAGGTTTTTTTAATACAGTAACTTTCTAGCCTCCAACTTTACAATGCTGAATTATTTAATATAACAAATAGTTGTAGAGACTACACTGTCATTTTCACGGAAAAATGAAAATTGCTATTGTGATTGAAATGTTAAACAGTACTTATTATTGATCCATCCTAAGCTGAGACCTGATGTAAACAAAGCCACATGGAAGTCTATGCTCTGATTTGCTACTGAATGTAATTCAATGGTATCCTTTCACTAAATAGTCTCCTCTATGTTTTGTATTAAACTTGTTTTAAAATAACATTATAAAATTATCCCTTCATTTGATTTATAAATTATACTTTAAGCTTTCCAAGTGCTATTTGAATACCAACAACTCCTGACTCAACGTTGAGGGACCTCATGGTACAGTCGTTATCACATGTTTCCATCAAGTCACTAACAGTCGGTTGACGGTTCATTTCAACGACGGTTGTGAGTGTGAGTGCTTCCTGTGTATTTATGGCGTTTTCTGAGTCTGACCTGGGTTTGGTTAAACATAAGACAGGGAATCAAAAGATACTAGAAAATACAAAAATTTGTAGTGACCTACTTTGCTATGCTACTGACTATACATAGTCACACCTGTTTAATATATTGCATTGTTGTTCCACCAATCATCTATGTCCTTTACATGGTGATATGGGAATGTTTAGTTACTTCCAGTCTCTGGGTTAGGATGAAACAATAATAAATATGAAATTGTTAAAGTGGATTTTGAGAAAAATGATCTATTCTCTTTATTATTATTATTATTAGCACCGCGTCTTACTACCCGTTCAGGTTATACACACTTACGCTAATGTGTAATGGTATGTTGATTGTGAGATGAAATGGAGGACCTAGAGTTTAACGTGGAATCCGAATCCACGGTGGAGGCCTGGCATTCCCCACATTCACAAGATGTCTTGTCAGAGGTGAAGGAAGGGTTTGGTAATCAGATAAATCCGTGCCGCGACCGAGGATTGAACCCTGACCCCCAGCACAGAAGTCCGACACCTTACCCCTAAACCACCAGGTCACCTCTATTCTCTTTATTCCCTTCAGTAAACTACCTTTAATTTTAACGTTGTATATTTACGTTAATTACAAAAACTCCTCCTAGATAGGCCTACCAAGTTTAAACCCGATTAATAAAATGGTTTTGGCTCAGGGCGACAGACAAATGGCATGATGAAAACCACTTTATGTTTCGGGGTCACAAAATGTCAGCATTTATCAAAATCTCGATTTTTTTTTTTACAATGACAATAGGGCCAACCGTAGGTTACTTCTCTGTAGGGTCGAGATGAAGTAAGGAGCTTAGGAAGGTGTAATAAGCTGTAACCTATGTTTTAAATTATGTGATGAAATAAAAAATAAAAAATTTAGTACATAGGCCTACTGTACCAAAAATATAAAAATTAGAATTGTATGTATAGTGATAAAATGTAAATGTTTACGGTAGGCCTATTTTGATAGTCTAAATATAAAATAAAATAACAAAGAAATTGTGTAAGATGAAATTCAAGTGTGGTATGGTGGGTATTTGTTTCTTGACTTGCAATTCGTTAAATTTCGAAAATTAGGCCAAGTATTCTATATAATTATAATCAAATATTAGATTCAATGATTTGTGGAGGAAAAACAAGGTATTTAAAGTGAAAAGAATATAAAAATTGTTCCTCAAACACAAGTTCTTACCCTGTATTCGTATTTTGTTCCCTCCTTATTTAATTTGGTTGTTACTTCAATATCAACAAAGGACTCAACTTGAGAGATAGCTCAGATAAGTAATCTAAACATTCAGTTATAAATAAAAATAATAGAACACTTTTTTTGTTGTTTACATTTGCATCATGACCAACTGTAAAAGTCGCAATCACTAACATTTAAAAAAAACCACAGAAAAATAACAAAAAACAGTAGGGGTATGCAGAAACAAAAATTTATGGACATAAGATAATGCCTTAAAATTATACAATATAAGCTAAATCTTTGAAATCATATATGAAAACCACCAAATTATATTTAAATATATAATTTCCTAATATTATTTGATAATGTTGGAAGAGAATATTGTAAAAATCGTGCCTAGACATCAATGGCGCTAGTGAAAAAACATAGCACGTCGATGTGGCAAAATCTTGAAACTCCTATAAGATTCAGGTGTAAGTCAACGTACAGTATATCAACGAAATTAATATGGGGAAAAAATAAACAAATTTATAGTTTTCAAAGGGCAAATACTGGGTATTATTTACATAATTCCTTTACTAAGGATTAGGCTTATTTAAAGAAACTCATGTAACCGAATTAACTAAAATGTAAGATAGAAATTCAATTGATATACGGTATTGGATGTTGTAAGGCAGACATGTGTTGGTTTAGCACCTTTACCCTATAAAGTTAGTGTGTCTAATCTTTGTTCAATACAAAATAAGCACAATAAAATTTGTTAGATCGTTATATTTAAATTATAATTTTATAACTACATATTAATCTAGCCAAATTAGCCTATAACTTATTCTTCAAAATGAAAACAAAATCTAAGTTAGCTTAGGAATAATTACATTTTAAATATTTTATTATACTTCTTATAACTGTTACATAGATAATAGACCTTTAAATCCACAGAGTATGGCTATTTCATGTGCTAGAGAGTAGCAAAGTCCTACTGATGAGAAATGGTAGTTGTAGTTTTATTATTTTATCGTCAAGCCCATAACTAACAAAGATTTACAAATCGTCAATAATTCTGAGATTAGGGGCGTTGCACGAAATATATTTGAGGAGTGACAGGGGACCATGACACAGTGTATTTCCCGACAATAGATTTTATGACATTTAAAAAAGGTCAAAGTGACTAAGGGACAAGAACAACGTTGAGAACATGGGAAGTCTGGGGATATAGAATACCTCCAGCAAATACGGTGGTCAGGGGTTCTCCCTCTCGGGAAAGTGGTAGAATTTGAGGCGATTTTATACCACAATATGGCCCCTTTTCGGCCTCGCTAGTTTATAAACACTATTATGGTTCGTCAGCGCTCTACTGTAACTTCCAGATTATGTTACTTCATACATGCTAAACCAGCAATTATAGCACATATGTACAATCGAGTTATGTAAGTCAAAACAAACATTTAAACATTGTTCGGGGTTGTGATATAACTATACTTTTAAAAATAAGTTAAAAATTAGTTATACTTTCTAAATACACTTCAGTCACTTATTTACTATGAAAAAGTGGGAGTATTATAGTTGGGCTACGTCTACGTTGCCAGACGTCTCGAATATAAGTCACTGTCTCCTCTTTTAAAATCAACGTTCCATTGTCCCAAAATTGTCATTGATACACCCGATTTTCCCAAATTTTGGAAAAAATTGAAATGGTGTAGCATTCAAGTCACGATAGAAACATTTGAGGGTCATCAAATGACAACATTAAAAGTTAACTGTAGAATGTAACAAAAACGTTAAGTGCTCAAGAGGATATGGTTATAGTGTAGGGAA
>CABFVZ010000689.1:61589-76677 GCA_902151445.1 Timema monikensis | reverse complement strand
GAGTTAGGCACACCGGTTTTGATTTTCGCACAAGGCACCAAATACACCAGCTCTGATGTCATAATTTATGTTTTTATTAGTGTTTTTTTATATAGATTTGACCATACAAAATTATAACCATTCTTATTTCACACTGTGATTCCTTTTACTTGATTTGTTATATCGAAATTAAAATATTTAAACAAAGTTTAAACATATTTGGAACTTAAATTAGCTGTGATTCGCTACGTATTTCAGCAATCATCTTCATTTAAGTGCTTCAAGATTTTGTCGTTACCAGCGCCAAATACATCAACGTACGGAGTCTATAAACAAAACTTACCCGTATGTTTCAGTGATTACTGATGATTAGGTTTAACGTGGAACTGTTATGGTTGCGCAGTGGCAAGACAGCATGTATGCATGTTTAGGTTAGTTAAAGACAAACCAACAGTATCAGTATTTTAGAGGATTGGTGAGCAGCCATGTGGTGCTTAATGTCTTTAAAAAACAACCATATTTATCATATTTATTCTATAAAAATAAATAACAAACAAAATTAATGTTTTCTCGACTTGCCACCTGACAGTGTACTAGTTATCGGCAGTACGCCTACCGCAACTTTATATTAGACCCGCCAACAACATCTTCACGTAAAATTGGTATAATGAATGAGTTTGTACAAAACAAAATTCCCTTGTGTAATATTATGCCCAAACCAGAATTAAATTCCTATTCGATTGCACAAACCATGAATTAAGACATGTATGATATATTCACTATCAGCAAAGTATGGTTATTCTATTCTACGTCTACCCCCATACCATTCCGATCTCAACCCCACTAGTAAAGGACTAACGATTTTTTGTTTAAATAACGTTACATGAATACTTGAAATCAGAGTAAAGAATTGATGGGTTATCCAATAGTATTATCATCAACTTAGGCTACGGCTAGACGAGCTGTAAAATAATGCCAAAACCCGCAGTAAAATAAAGCACTCAATAGATTCAAATGGAGCCGGCTATACAACGCTGTAAATTACTGCTTAGTTAGAAAGTGGAACTCATTTCAGGGTCGTGTCGCAGACGAATAGGCCTGATCCAATAATTATGGCAACAGTTCACAGCGAAAGAGTGGCCACACGTGAAGTATTGTGTAGAGGGGTCAAATTCCTGCCTCCTATGTTCTCTTTATTTTTTCTATTTGCCATTTTGTTCCAAAATTAATATCTATTCAGTCCATGGCAAGCACCTCATCATTAGCCATGTGTGCATGAAATAAACTGTGAAGGGCACAAAAACCATGATTTGAAGTTTCAATGTTGTTTTAGCAGAATGGAAGCCATAGTATGAGAATGTTTGGGATGGATTCAGTTTTAAAAATAAAAAAACTCATTTGGTAGTAGTCAAACGAATTAATTGACATTCAATAGTACTCAAGGAATTTTATAGGTTAGCTATGGTTTCAGTTTTTCGTGAAGTAAAACAAATTACCCATTCGCTGCTCGGTTACTAATGATGGGATGAATCCAACACTCTCTTTATCTTTTTATGCGATACCGACGTCAGATAAGTAGCACTCGAAACTCAATTTGGCATTAAGATTCATTACCTTTATTTCATTTTCAGAGCTGTATACAAAAGGTACATATTGCTAGTGTAGCGTAAAGAAGCAGCACTACAGCCGTCGTCTAGCCACCCACAATTTGAAACAGCTTTATTTTATGGCTTTTTTTTTTGCAGTATTTTACACCCATCGTCTGGTTCCCAACATGCTACAATTTGTATAAGCTTTATTTTACTGCCGTTTTGGCAGTATTTTACAGCTCGTCTGGCCGTAGCCTTAGAGGACGATTCGTCAAACGACATATCTAGCGAAAACTCGTCAGGTGGGTCTATGGTAGTAGCGGAGAATATCTCATACTCAAGAGAGAGAAAGGGACATTCTTATCCACCCCATCTTGTCCCTACTTCTCGTCCCTTCCTAAGCCAGCGCTACACCTGGGGCATTTACCGATTAGCAAATATTCGCATATTAACAAAATACTTGCCAAACAATTCGTCGAAAAACGAGCACACCTCTACACACATGCGCCTATTTCCGAACCTCTGAATCACTATAGAAGCAAGAAGTTGCGGATGGGAACGGCGAACATTCATGCCAAACACGGATGATGAGATGGATAGCTATAGTTGCAGTTCACAAATTGCTGCAGTAACATTTTAAATATTTGCCACCTTCTCGAATGTAAACCAATTTGGCTTGTAAACATCATCTGCACCCGAGCCACTTATTATACTTTATTTAGGCACGTTCTAAACGTTGCATCAAAAAATCGTTTTCCTTCACAGGTTAATAGAACAATCCACGATAAGTTGTTGTTGTTGAATACGCTTTTATCAATCGTAAATCTCCTTCCTATTTTAATGTAAATAATGGTCTGTATTACATATAGATGGTTCGCTTTCATAAAGGCCCAAAAATTTCAGGACCAAGTCGTTGGTTCACTCCCTTTCCACAGTAATTATAATACACTACTGACAAATCTAGACATGAATGTTTGGATGGGATGGAGTGCGGTAGTTCAAGATAAGACATATAGTTCATGCCATTTGATGTGTGACAGTCATCAACAACTGATGAGAAATGTTGGGAGTAAAGGCATAGGAAGATTAAGCTTCCTCCCTCCCCCCAAGATTAATTTTGGGCCCCCTTTTCCAAGTAATAAATGTTATAAGAAATAATTACTAGTCCTAACTAATTACTTATTTAGTAATCACTCTTTATATTGACTGTTTTAGCCTCAGGTTTTTTGTTGAGAACGTCATCATTCTGTCCGCTTGACTACATGAAGATAAACAAAAATCTGCGTCATTTAAAACCGAATGAAATAATTGAAATTATAATAATTGAAGCTATAATTTACAACACTTTGTGATAAACACATTCAATTCTCTAAATTGTAAATAATCAGGACATAAGTTATTTAATTACAATCATTTCCACCAAATTTATAGTAATTTAAAATTCTCTTTCACGGGATTCCCTTATACCATTGCTCCCACCTCCCCCCACATTGAAGGCTTGGCAGGCCTGGGTATTACGCCACTGGTTTGGCATTCAGTGAGTAATGACTAATATCTGTATAAAACCAAACATTCGTCATAGCTCACTCATCCAGACTACGAGATATTTGCCGAATGAAAAACATTCGTTACTTGGGATTCGCCGAATGCCGTATGTGTAGCAAAGTCTTTCACCTACCTGCGTGGCCGATTAATACTACTTTAAAGCCATACTGCTGACTCACTCACTGACTGATATTAATGTTTCTCACTTACAGATGCGCTAGAAACTTTGCTAAATATAAGCTTATATCCTCTAGCCTGTAACCGACGAGAAAATTCCAAAAATTTAAATTTTTAACTGCTGAAAAAAAATTCAAAATGGCGGAGCAATTTCGAAGTAAGTGCGAACATATCTTTGGAGGTCTCTTGTGGCTAAACGGTAATACCTATCAAAAAACGGCTCTGGAATTCAATGGCGGCTCGTAGCTAAAATTAGTAGGATTGCTGCTCAAGAAAATTTGTAGCCTTTGTTTTAGAATTGTGTAAAAGGAAAAAAAACCTATAAAAAGAAAACTTATTCAGGAACTTGATAAAATTCAAACAAAAAAACAAACTTTTTTATTTAATTTAACTTAAATTGTTACAGCTCAAGCTTGATATATTCATATAAAAATTAAATCCATTCTTCTTGTTTAAATTTGTGCAAAAAGTTCAATAATTTTCTCCTTGATCTCTGGATGACAATTGAGGAAATTTTTCTCCATTGAAATTATTGCAGGCGTATTTAGTCTTTCTGTTAAATAAATGAAACGAAAAAAATGAATCAAATAGAATAGCTGGAAGCAGAATAATAATCTGATTCTACACTTTTCTACACTTATCGCATTCAAGAATATGGTACATGGTTTTTAAGCATAACACACGCTGAGTAAAAAAGAACTTCCTTCCACCATCACTTCAGAGCCGGCACTGTGAGAGCAACAGTGCTCTCTCTACCTGGAAGTCCCGCCTTCCTCCTGACCCCCTTCTATGTGCGCATGCGCACAACATTCAAACACCACGTCGCTGGCACTGTGAATCGCACAGTTCCATACAAAGATTTTTGTACCTTTTTCATAAACTGCGGGATGATTACTGAAGTACTGACATTAAGCTTAAGGAATATATATTGTACTACAAAAATAAAGAAAGAATTAAAGAAAAAAAGGACTCATTATATTAAATGTTATCGATAATATCAAGNGGGGGGGGGGGGTTCAGTTCCGCAGTGCCTATACACGAGCCGCCACTGCTGGAATTACCTTAGTTTACGTCCTCATTGGGGGACGAGCAATGCGAGTTTCATATAAATCCACACCATTACCAGTAGCTTCACTTTGAAGTTTCAAGCTTCTACCACTTTTAGTGCCTTATAATATCAAGCTATCAACGCATGGAGTCTTTCATTTCTATTTTCTCCCGACTATTAATATCCTGTGACGTACTAACACACAACTTCAAGCTTGAAAACGAGAACACATTAAAATATGACCATTTATAGTCTCGTCAAGATAAATTATATAAAAAAAATGTGTTTACAACTATTGCTCTCCCTACGAATACAATTAATTTATGATATTCCAAATACAATAAAATTTATCATTTTAATTTTGTTTAATATATATTCATTAATTTTGTTGATCATATTGCATAAAATTAGACCTTCTACTAGCTCCTTTAGTAATATTTATTTTTCATCTGTTGGTGCAGAATAGGTAAAGGTATAGTTCTTATGGCTGCTTATTTGAATAACAATTATAATTTATTCATTTTGCTTTGAATATAAATACCAAAATCAAGTGGTTAATTTTAACTAAGTAGGTGGTTTTGGTGAAATTTATTGGCATCAATTTTATTATTTATTTTTTAGCCTACGAAATGTTTCTGTCATTTTAGGTTTGTTGAAAACTTTTCTGTTAATTTAAAAAGTTTGATAGCATAAAACGTCATTATTTATTTCGAAAATAATCAAGAATTGTTGATATGACTATGTGTAGAAAACTAAACGTATTTACCAAAGCATGGTTTTATTTATATTAACTAAATAATGTGTATCATAAAACAGGTCAAAATACTGGCGTTGACTCTTATTTCATGCCATCTCACCTCAGGTATTTAGTTTTATCCTGGGGTGGTTATGTCTAGTTATGCTGCTTGCTATTATGTGGCATAGATATGTTGTTCCCAATGTCTTGGTTGATTACCAGCTACTTCCACCCTTTTTAACAGGTTATCAGTACCTTAGCTATCAAATCTGTGCAAAATAGAATGCTGATTTAATTAATTAATTTGAGGTATTTAACGTGTAATTTCTGAACCAACTGATTAATATCAGCATGCGAGAGTGAAGGGCTCTACCAATTTTTCCGGGAAAGGTATTTTCACATACTTCCAGGGTTCTTTTACATGCCACAATTTACATGGTACTAACGCCTTTATTTACCTTTATTTTTCTTCCGGAGGAAGTATTTATACAGTTTTTATATCTCTCAAGAAATATCCATTCACCCCGGCTGAGTTTGAACCTACAAACAGCAGGTCCTGAGGCAAACACACTACCCTAAGATCACCGAGGTTTACATTAATTAATTAATTACCCACCTCGGTGGCGTAGTTGGCTAACAAGCTTGTCGTGTTGAGCTCGACTGCTGAGGACGAGGAGATCGAGGTTCGAATCTTGGTCGAGTGAACTGGGTGTGGTTTTTCCCAAATGGTTTTCCACTCTCCCTCCAAGCAAGTGCGGGTTCACTTACTCTAATTAAACCTTTCCAATTCCTAATCCATTAGCGTAATTAGTACTTAGAGCGTACAACCCGAACAGGTAGTAAGACGCGGTGTTAAATATTATTATTAATTAATTAATTAATGTTTCTAACTAAAATAAGGTGACCTGGTGGTCTAGGGGTAAGGTGTCAGACTTCTATGCTGGCGGCCGGGGTTCAATCCTCTGTCCCGGCACAGATTTATCTGATTTCCAAACCCTTCCTTCACCTCTGACAAGTTATCTTGTGAATGTGGGGAATGCCAGGCCTCCACTGTGGTTCGGATTCCACGTTAAACTGTAGGTCCTTCATTTCATCTCACAATCACCCTACCATTACACATTAGCGTAAGAGCGTATAACCCGAACGGGTACTAAGACGCGGTGCTAATAATAATAATAATAATAATAATAATAACTAAAATAAGTTAGTCATGTTTTTAGAATTATCGGGCCTTTAAATATTATTTCCAATAATGTTAAAAAAATAGTGAAATTGAACAAATAACATATAAACAAACATAGCAATTGATTGGATCAATCATGGCAATATTTCTACGAGAAATGTTTCTGATAATCTAGTTATTTTGAACATGATTTTCCTTGTCTTTTTAAGTGGCCTACAATTTCATTTGAACAAAGTATACACAAGTTATGCTGTTAATAAACTGAAAGCTATAAAAGTTACCAAATCTACTCTCATTTATCTATTTGCCAAACCATATGATCTGCAAGATCTTATTTCGATTTGTTGTCACTTCAGGCAGTCAAAATTTTTACAACAAACAATGTTTTTAATTGAGTTAAGTTTTTATTTTAACAATTTTTATATTATTGAAACATGAACTAATCTAATACAGAACCATTTGGATGTTATTTCTTTGTAGAAGCGACGTTTGTGGTTCACTTAATAATATTTTACAAATGAGATCTTCTAAAAGGCTGCATTATTTTCACAAATTCTCAAAGACTGTGTTTTTTTCACAAATTAATATAGTGAACCAGGCGAAATGAGCATAGTTTATGATGTCATACAAACCATCTTCGGTTGCCTTCATTTGCATGTGTTTACAAAATAAAATTGTTTTATTTTGAAACTAACATTTGGTAGATTATGGCTCTTAATTATTAAAAAAATATTTATATTTATTTTGGTGGCCAGTTATAGGACGATACAAGTGTTAATTATAATCCTTTGAAATTTATTACTGGGTGTCTACTGGGTCACAAAAGGCACTAAATTCATGAAAAGTTACTAATTGCAAAAAAGCTCACTAAAGTCCCTGAAAAGTAATTAAAATATTTTTGTTCTAATTTTCCGTGCATGGTAACAACGTGAACATGTCGAATGTTGAGCCACACACTACCCACGATGCCATGCACTAGCCACAAGTTGCGTGATTGTTTTTACCGTGATATCAAGTACAAGGTTAACGTTCACCATCTAGTTAAAGTTTAATGTTGTGTGTGAGTGCATTATGCCTATATATGCATTATATAATGTTCGGCTGATTACCAAAGGAATTTTGTGGTCAAAAAAGGTCACCAAAATGTCACTGATGTTTGTTTTTCCAACTTAGTAGACAGCCTGTATTATCTCATGTGGTATAATATCGCTTGTTGCCAGAACTGGGCATGAACCAAAATACATAATAGTTTTATTAATATATTTTGTTTTTTCAATAAGTTATGAAAAAGCCAATTATACAGTAAATCCTCAGTGAAGTAGGCCATTATTAGAAGCATTTAAACATTTTTGATTGATAATATAGTATTACTAAGAAAATAATAGTTATTTCCACATAGGTTAACATTAGTTACCTTCAACCAATGTTTGAAATAAAAATTTTGGGCTAATTGTAAGATATCACCACTCCTACAGTAGATGAATTTTATGTACACTAGCCCCATGGCTTCTTTGGTGCTGACTGACAGCTCACAGCTGGCTTCTGACAGTCAACATTTAGGTATATACTTCAGGGTGTCTACCATTTGGGAAAATCGGGAATCAGCCGGGAATTTGAAGTGATCGGGGGAAAACGGGAATAAGTCGGGAATTTAGTAAATTGCAACAAAAATCCGGGAAAATGTTGTTTTACTCAAAATATTAAATATAATAATCATTAAATCAATAAATAATGTTATTAAAACTGTAGTTTTTGTTTTGTTTGTAGCTGTGTGATATATTCTATAATTCCTAGTAAATAATGTTAATACAAATTAAAAAAAAATGATTATTTAAATTTTAAAACTTATTATTAATAAAAAATTATTAGTAGAAAAATGAGGTGGGAAGGGGGGGGAGTTAGAAGGATGTGACATACTTTTTAGTCGGGAATTTTTGGAAATGATCACAGGGGAAATCGGGGAAAGTCAGGAATTTCATTGGTCAAGTTGAGTAGACACCATGATACCTAAATGTTGACTGTCAGAAGTCAGCTGTGAGCAGTCAGTCAGCACCAAAGAAGCCATGGGGCTACTGTAGGTACTAGGCCTTACAATATTTGTTCGGCTCATTTCATTCCTGATCCATGACTTATTTCTTACAGGCTGCATCGATATTTTGAAGCCGATACATGATTATGAATTTCTCGGATTCAAGACCTTACTGCTCATGTTTCTTGAGAACTCAGCGTACGGGCAACACTTGTAGCAGTTGTGGAGAGGAACTCGATAGTGAGTTTTCTTTTAAATGATTACAATCAGGGAAGGTCTTTCTTCTTCTTCTTGCTTATGACATTACTGATCGGGAGGGACATGACATCCAGTTTGGTCCGGTGCACATGAATTGCGGGGAAACTAATACGGGTACACACAAACTGCAGAGTAAAAGTTAAATTCATAATGACTTTGTTCAAAATGGGAAATGGAGGTTAGGTTATGTTAGTTTAGAGGTTGAATGTGATTACACAGGTTGTTCCTAAACTCATGTACACAGATCGAGGGGTATACTTTATTCCGTGATTCGAGTGCGCCCATTTGGTTGCCTGTATATAGACTATTTGCACATAGCGCTGTCCAGGGTACACCATAGAGGGTTGTCTACACGTACCCCCAATGAGATGATGTGATGTTAGTGAATATGGAGGTGTGGGTCGGTGCGAGACTTAAACCTAATCTAAGCCTAATTTACCAACCTCTGGAGACTGTTGGGATAATTCCCTCTAAGAGAAAAATCCCCAAGGTACCAGCCGGGAATCGAACCCGGGACCCCTAGGCTGTAGCTAGGTGCACTGATCACTACACCACAAGGCCAGATAGTCAGGACTGTGGAGTCAGTATGCCAAGCCTTCGACTCAGACTTTTACTTAAGTTTCCATAAGGAAAACCTCTTTTCACTTTATGAGGTAATTGTATTATATTTGTAAGAAGGTACAGGAAAGGTGGATATAAACATATAAAAGTGACGAACACAAAATGGCCTTTTCAATGAAAATAAAAACACATTTCACACTTTACATAGCTGCCACTGGATAAAAAGGTAATGGCTGCCTCTTGAAGACTATTGACCAATTGTTTTCGTCCCTTTTAGATGTTTCTACACACCTTTCCTGTACCTTCTTCCAAATACGATATAATTTTTTTTGAAGTAATAATGCTACACAACAATAAAACAGATGACTTCATGGGAAGCTTCTTTTGACATTGTGAATGTATATTTAAATAAATTTGTCAATACAAATTACAAATTTTAGTCTTCAATAGTAAAATATTGTTTTATTATTTATAAGTTTTTATTTTGAAGCCGAAGTTGGATTTGGTACATTTTTACAGATTCCAACTCGGACTCTATCCAAAATCTCTTCTGACTCCACGACTCTAATTCCACAGCCTCGGTTACAATTATGGTAGTACACATCTCATGTAGTTTGTCAGTAACAAGGAGGTTGGAATTTGAATTCTGGTTGGGTTAACAGCCGAAGCTCGTTATACACGCCAGATATGTTGCAAAGAGCCACCGTGGATCGCGTAAAACAGAATTATCTTAACACATAAAAGAAGGGTTGATTTTCAATGTATTCGGTAACTTTCATATAACCCTTGATTACAGCAATGTTGTTAACAATTTTGGAATTTATTTATTAGGTGATAAATATGTTATTTTTGAACAAAATCAATAAATTGTTATATTGAGAAACCAAAGTTAGTCTCATGGGAAGAATTAAAGAATTGTATATTATTTTTTATTATTTAGGATCATATCACTAATCACTTTCGGAAGATTGTTGGGAAAGTTTAGGTACCCGTCTTCCTCTTAAAGTGAAATAAGCACTTGTTATATTTTGCTCCTCCAATGTCGTGTTTATCAAAACTATTCATAGACGAATTGATAGTTTTAAAAGCATGAGATATAACTTTTTCTTTAAGGGTTCTCAGGGTATCTACTTTTTCTGGACTCAAATCTGATTAATCTTTGATATTTTCCAGCAATGGGTTAGAATGGTGCGCATGAATAAATGTGTAGAGCATTTTCATATAATAGGGCATTGGCATGCGGTGTAATCTATCAATCAACAAGTGAATTGTGCAGTAGCCTTGTACGACAAAAACAGGATCTGCTTATATTGAAAGTGTGTGTGTAATATGGTTTACCTGTGCATACCATCCAACACCTTAGCGCAGTTGGTAGCGTGTCTATCTACCGAGCTAAGGGTCCTGGATTCAATTACTGCCATAGCCGAAAAATTGATCATTGCTGAAATGTGGGTTTAACCTTTCAGAGTGATAAATTAACGGCTGGGGACTGGATGTTGTACCTGTCCTAGTATTAGTTAGATTATAACCCATATGAAGCTACAGCAGACCTAGCCAGCCGATAGTGGAAAATATATGGCTTGAATAAAAAATTAACCCAGGACACAGACTGGAAACAGTAATGTATGTATGTATTCACCTGCACCTTCTAAGGGGTCGCTTCTCCTGAATAGTTGTACTCTCGTCATTCACACAAACCTGGGCACATTTCCTAGAAATTATACCTTAACTATCCCTACCATTAAAAAAAAAATTCACATCTATTACTGTAAACCACAGGACGGAACCTAACAAAACCGAATTTTCGATTTTGTTTTTCTGTCTGTCTTTCGGCCTAGAGCCAGAAGAACTATTTTACTGATTGGACTGAAACTTGGTGTATAGGGCTTTCATAAGGTTGGCCCGAGGAGTTTTTTTTTTTTAAATTAAATAATTAACCTTAAAATTAAGGGTAGCTTACTAAAGGGCAAAAAGAGATAGAATCAATTTTATCAAGTTACGGTATGCTTTAATAACGATTTTAATTAACTTTTTTTGTATTTTAACATTGTTTAATATTACAGACAAAATGATAACTCTCACTTTTCCATAAAGATGACCAGCGCTACCCTTAGAAGACGTGGGACCCTGTTTGCGAGAGCCCCCTCGTTATTTCCCCCTCCCCCCCTCCCCCTCAAAACCTCAAAATAAAATTTTAAAAATCTAATTGTGTATAATGTTATTAAAGTAGTTTACACCTAAATACCAATTTTCAGCCATATAAGATATTAGGCAATACCTTAAAAGGTACATTGTAATAATTAATGGTAGAAACTGTATTTTTATAACTACAACCTTTGGTTCAATTTTATTCCCCATCGAGCCTAATCTGTACAGAGGTATAAAATTTCAAGGTTCAAAAATCATCGTGAGACAGACAAGAGTTAAAAGGGAGAGCTCACTCTATTCATTCAATAAATAAAACCACATAGCCATGTTTTTATTTGTTCACACACTCGGACAATATTTGCTAGATCACCTTATATCCAAGTGCGCAATCAAAAATTTCCCAGTCCAACATATTTTTTCCCCTCTGTCACCTAAACAAGCCTGGGGCCCCCAAATCTAGGGCCCTGTGTGGTCGCACCTTTTGTACACCCTGAAGGACGGCCTTGAAAATTACTTCAAAGTTAGTTACTTTACATTATCGGAAATATACAATTTTGATATCTTTTTAGCTATTTGAGATACAAAATAACTGATCGTCTTAATGTTTTAACACTATTAAAAATAGATCACTTTTATTTGAAATATATTTTTAATCAAACCAATAGTGTCCAAGAAATAATCAAAAGTATACATTTTTAATCGCAGTAGGTACTTTGAAAAGTGGTGATTTGATTTTAATGGTATTTGGTGGACAGAGAGATGTACCTCCTTATTCATTGTTTTTGTAAAAGTATTTACTCTTTCATTAATATTCTTTGGTGGAATGTGATGCTTTATTTTCTCGTAATATTTCTACAACCATACATATTATATAATTTCACAAATCTTGTGAGGTTTAAGTAAATGTCCCTATTTTTTTAATAGGATAGAGATGTACCTTTTTTTTTAAGAGCGTGCATCACATGGCAATCAACTCTGTGGTACAGTGGGCTAGAAATGGTATATTCACATACACACTATTGTGCAAGGATCATTTCTGATTAAACATTAATGGAGATAAAGAGTTATAATAAGTTCCTAACACTGAAAATTGTTGAAATATCAAATTATATTTGGATAAGAACTGCATTGAAAAGGCCATTTTTGACCATTTTAGAATGGCTTCACAGATAAGCATTTTGCTAAAATCTTCATTCTGTCATAATAGGGACATACTGTAGTTGTTAACAAGAAACTTTGTCGCTTTGTCCACCATCGTAACCGCGGAAAATATCGAGTATTCATTAAAATATGAATGCATGGCACACATTTCTGGCATATCTTAGCTATTTTATTTTTCCCTTTTACTCTCATAGGGGCCTACCTTGTGCAAGCTGAGTTGGGCCTGCTATGATGAACACTCTTAAGCCACACTTCAATTTATTATATGTCTCTAATTCGAGAGGTTTCGAGACAGTCCTGTTAAAAACCCCTTTATTTAAAAAAAAACCGTTTTCTTAGAGTCAATGAGGGTTTTGGGTTTTTCAGCTCATAAGCTACTAAAAATATTTATTATTATTATTATTATTAGCACCACTTCTTACTACCCGTTCGGGTTATACGCACTTACGCTAATGTGTAATAGTAGGGGGATTGTGCGATGAAATGGAGGCCCTACAGTTTAATGTGGAATCCGAACCACGGTGGAGGCCTGGCATTCCACACATTCACAAGTTGTGAGTAATACACGTCTTGTCAGAGGTGAAGGAAGGAAGTGTTTGGTAATCAGATAAATCTGTGCCGGGACTGGGGATTGAACCCCGGACTCCCAGCACAGAAGTCTGACACCTTACCCCTAGACCGCCAGGTCACCTACTAAAAATATAAGTTGAATCCTAATTATTTAAGATTAGTTTGTCTGTCATTGACAGGATTATATACTAGTTTACTATAGGCTCATAAGAGTTGTGAAACAAAATAATATACATTGTTGCAGGAACTCCACAACAAAGAGCATAAATTAAATGCTATACAATGTTACAGAAACATTGAGAAAAGAACAACTTTGTGCATCAAAGAGCATACCAATCAATTTCATTTGTCAACTAGAGCTTTATAAAAATTCATTATTATTTATATATATTTGCTTATCGCTCAGAAACTACTTGTTTTATAATAGATTAAAATTTTTTTTTTAATTTTTAATAGTACTACTTCTTTACAATGATAAACTATTTTGTATCTCAAATAATTGCAGAGATACAATCAAAATTGGAAATTTTGGGAAAATGAGAGTTGCCATTTTGTTTGTAATGTAAACAATGTCTGGATACAAAATTTAATCAAACTTACCAGAGCGAATTTTGAGTAATTTTTGTTTTGTTTTGCCCTTCAGTAAACTACCTTCAATTTTAGGGTTAAATATCCAATTCTAAATACCCTACAGGTTAACCCTATGAAAACCCTTGATACTAAGTTCTAGCTCGATTGGTAAAATGGCTTAGACCAGGCGTATCCATCCTTTCCCTGACTGAGGGCCACATAAGTTCTCGGGGAATTTCCCGGGTGCCACACATGACATTTATAATACCTAATGCTCAAATAGTGTACACACACACACACACACACACACACACATATATGCACGCAGGTGGGCGTAGGGAGGATTTAATTCCAGATGAGGGGGTGAGGTTAAAAATCTTAAGTTTATGACATGATGCTAAGACTTACTATTTAACCCTAAGAAATAAAAACAATGTTATTATTATTATTAGCACCGCGTCTTACTACCCGTTCGGGTTATACGCACTTACGCTAATGTGTAATGGTAGGGTGATTGTGAGATGAAGTGAAGGACCTACAGTTTAACGTGGAATCCGAACCACGGTGGAAGAACAATGTTACTCTATACAATAGTGGTGTAACTTTATTTGTGTGACAGGATAAAGGGGGGGGGGAAGTAAAAAAAAAGGTTTTTTTTAGCAGTTCTTTACCCTCCTCTCCCCCAGTTAATGTTAAAAGATGGAATGCTCCTAGAAACTTGTTGTACCAAGTGTTTTATTTTAATTGTTTTTAAAAATTAAATGCATCTAGAAGCTCCCTAAAGTAGTCTTCCCACCAGTTAAAATTGGATGACCTTAGAAGCTATTGAAAGTGGTCTTCCCCAAACACATTTTTGATTATCAGATTGGTTTGGAAGTTATTGAAGTGTTCCTCGCTTGGATTAAAAAATATAAATTAAGTTTTATATGTGTTAAGAATCTATTTGAAATCGCCCCTTATGGATATTTATTTTGAAAAATCGGACTGTCACTAAAGCCTATTCTTTTTTTTTTTCAATTAAATGCCTCTAGAAGCTATTTGGAGTGGTCCTTCACTGGAAAAGTTTTGGAAAGCGAATGTTTCTACAAGTTACAGGGCCGTCTTTAAGCTTCGTATTAAAAACTTTGTTTGGAGAGGGTGGGGGTTAAACCCTCTAACTTCCTCCATTAGCAGTTTTAAATCATTGCCGCCTGGGCGCAGATCTTGCCCCCTCCCTACACCCCCACCCTGACTCCCATTCTGTGTAAACTATGGACTAAATACCATATAGAAAAGTCGTATATTAAGGATAGTGATTACTAATAAGGGACTTACAACATAATATAACCCTGCATTTAGCTTAACCATGGGTGACCTGGTTGTCTAGGGGTAAGGTGTCAGACTTCTGTGCTGGCGGCCGAGGTTCAATCCTTGGTCCTGGCACAGATTTATCTGATTACCAAACCCTTCCTACACCTCTGACAAGACATCTTGTGAATGTGTGGAATGCCAGGCCTCCACCGTGGTTCGGATTCCACGTTAAACTGTAGGTCCT
>CABFVZ010000689.1:0-61321 GCA_902151445.1 Timema monikensis | reverse complement strand
AACCGGGGGTTCCTGGAAAAGTTATTAAATCGAAGCTTCAAAAGATGCTTTTTGAGGCAATCTGTATTTTCTGAAAAACAGATACAACATAAGAAAAATGTTTCAAATTTATTCTAATTTATGGGAAAATACTTGACTTTGGCGAATGCTGTTGGAATTGTTCGCACATGTGCCAATCTATCAACCCTAAAGTCAGTAGATGGTGGGTACTAGTAATTAGTTTACTAGCTATATTCTACAGCTCTTTTGGCTGAGGGGACTGTTTGAGAGCTAGTAGAACACTGTTGGGCGGGATTGGCCTACTTCTAATATTTATACAACCTCAGAATCTCAGGGGGGAGGGGAAATTGCCCCTATGATGCCTCCCCTCGTCAGCTACTTTGCAGGCTGGCTTTTATTTAATTAATTTTTATTTAATTTGCCGCCCTGGGCCATAGCCCCTTCTGGCCTCCCTCCGCCCATGCATACATATCCTACATCACACAAGTAATATTATAGACCAATAATGATTTTTGAAACCACACAAAGCCTTATTAGTTGTTTATTACTTCATTTTGAGTTGGTGGACAACACAGAACGTACTCGGATGCCACAGTTTGCACATGCTTGTTTAGGCTCTAGGGCCAAGGTTGAGACAGACAGACGACATCGCGAAAATCACTTTTTTTGTTTCAGGGAGTCATGAAACGTTGACATTTATCAAAATCTCGAGTTAAATTTTCTGACGATCCCCCCAATACTTTTATCGCCGATGTGTTGAGAGAATGAAAAAAAAATCGAGTTTCTAATACATCGTAATTATTTTTTATCAATAAGCATCACATGATGTTTGGGAAAGTCCCGCATTGGGGCTTGGGCGAAATTGGCTAATGAAGTCACGCACGATTACTACGAGTCCATATTAAAGCTGGCCAACTACATTTCGAATCACTTTTCGTGTAATTTTGTTGGAATTAAATTAAAAATTTTCTTTAGAGATTTTTGTCTTGTTGTTTTAATATTTGCTACCAGTAAAACTAGATTTATTTGGCCACTATGATAATTTTCTATTCTTTTATCTGTGTCGATAGTTAGGTTATTAGTGTTGGCTACACTTTACTTCTTTAGTTTTACGTATTTGGCATTCTTAAAATCTTGTAAGTCTCTTGGAGTTTTATTTCAAAGATACACGTAATATTGTACAGCTATAAATCCTACGATTATACGAAGAAGCAAAGATTTCGTCATCTATTAATCTGGAAAGTGTTTACAAGTAAGTAGAAGCAAAACTATTAAAATTAAAAATAGTAATTTAGCTTAAACTCTTTAACTTTTATTCTTCCATACTTAATTAAAACATGGCGTCTGGACAAAGTACGCCTGTAGGTAGATTAAATATTGACTTTTACAAACGAATATAAACGAAATCTGTTTAAATATTCATACAACAGTTGATATAAAATTAAAACTAATTTATTTGGGTCAATTGATTCAAACTCCATTTACAAGATTTATGTGTCCAAAAAAATTACTCAGGCCTCATCAATACGTCGTTCTACTTTTGTAAAGAGAAAAAAAAAAGATAGGTTGCGACACTTGTATGATAAATGATTGTTATTGTTTACGTCATCCGGTACACGGTTTGTATTTTAGTACAGTCACAATTTTTTTTTTAATAAGAAGAATGTTAACATTAATTAGGATATTGATCTGTATTTTAAAAGTTAATTTAATATTTAAAGTTCCAAAATGTGACCTGTAAAGCCTTCCACACATAACTTTGTGTATGTAAAGGGTTGGGCGTGTTTACCTAGTGATTTCACTAGATCAGTCAATCAATCAGATGTCTTTCTCCATCTGTCACTACCTTCTATTGTCTTTACATTAGTTCCACTATTAAACTTGCAGTGATTCTACAGATCCACTTTGAGAAACTAAATCAATTTAATACAAATGGAGGCATATAGGTTAGTTTGAAACATCTGTATTTTGTCCTTGTAAGACGGTGGTCCAAATTACTGAATGTTGTCACTAGCATGATTCACTGGTGCTAATATCAGCGGTGCTATATTCACGCGTACTGCTGCGTATACAACTAGCATATGTTCCAATTTAAATAAAACACATAATATCTGAGTTAGTCCACCGGTATTTGCCTGGAACTATGTTAAAACCGTCGGGAGTTTTTTTTTACTGGGTGTATTTTACGTGCACTTTTCCACCTTTTATTTAGCAGCATGTCTTACTAGGTACCGGTAAATGTCCAGGCTTTACTCATATCTACTAATTACACTAATGTTTTTGTGATGAGAGGTTGAATCTAGAGAAAGTGCAGCCACATACATGGACGAGATAGTTGACAACTGTTTAGGAAAATCCATCCTTGTAGTGTATACCCCAACCAAACTTTGAACCACCTATTTCCCTAAGCAGTTTAGTCTATTGCAAGAGTGAGAGCCTAAGATCATGTGGCCGAAGCATGTTTCGAACACACTAATTATATCAACAAATGACTTACAAGCTAGCCTAGTAGGCCTACTAAGAAAAAAAAACAATTCCCTGTCTGATAATTTACAAATAATAAATCTTCATTGATACCGAAAATGAAACTCGAGGTTCCAAGCTAATTTAAAAACGCGCTACCAACTTAGGTAAGCTGTTTGACAAGTATACCGGTGAATTTGGCCAGGTTTCCAACACCAAACTGATCACAGAAAAATTGATGAGTGTTATTAGAGTTTAACTCCTTAAACCGATTGACCACCAGTATAGGTAACTTAGCTGGTTTTTCAACCTAAAAGTATATTATGGGATAGTAAATTTTTATTGCACATAGAAATAACTATGTTCATTTATAAGTCATAACATACCAACTCTTTTGGATAGAAAAGGGTCAGTGCTTACAGGGAAACCACTGGGTTAGAAAGATATGGTAGTTTGAGTGAACACAAGAGCCTACTGCAATCTAAAAGTGGAACAGCCTATAGGAGTTGATTATTGTTATTAATCCTAAATTTAATTTCTGACCCGCCTCAGTGACGTAGTTAGCTAACGTGCAAGGTTGCCAAGGACGGAGAGATTGAGGTTCGAACTTTGGTTGGGTATACTTAGGGTGGTTTTCTCCTAAATGGCTTTCCACGCTCCCTCCATGTAAATGCAGGCTTACTTCTAAATTCAACGTTCCCAATCTCTAAACCATTAGCGTAACTAGTACTTAAGTGTATAACCAGAACAAGCAGTAAGAGGCGGTGCCGAATAATTTTTTTTTTTGTATATATTATAATTATTACATTAATTAAAAGCCAATTAGAGTAATCAGGAGCCATATGGAGTCTCTCTACAATAATACCTACAGGACTAGTAGAATACATTTGTTAAATTTAGAGGATACGAGATACAACCCTTTGGACAAAAAAATGTGCTAAAAGTGCTAAACTATTTTGCTGAAAAATACAGGATTTTGTTTAAATGTTAATAACTTTCTAGTCTTTGAACTTCTTGTACTCAAATTTTTACAAAAACTAGCTAACATGCTCGCCAAGCCTATTATATAATTAGACATATACTTATTTATTTTTTATGTTTAATAAAAAATCAATATCCAAGATATTTAAAAAATACTGTTTTATTTAACATTAATTTTTAAGCTTTGAAATGTTAACAGCCTGAAATAGAATAAATCACTGAAAAGCACATAAAAAACCGAGTTAATAACAAAGTTTACAAAAAAGACTATAACTTTAGATTTTACACTAAAACTGGGTTTTGCATAGCAGCTGTTTCAGTGACCATCAACTTTAGCAGGGTTATGGTAAAATAAAGTCTAAAATAAATAATTGGCTTGGAATCTAGAAGGAGAGGGGACTTCAAACCTGGTACTTCTGCATAAATATGAAGAGGTTGTGGTGGATTATCTTGATCTTCAAGATTTATTTCAACCCTATAGGAATAATTAGTATTCACACTCGTGTTATTAATGTCAGCTGCCACTCCTACTTGTTCCGATCTTTCACTTTCATTAGGTATATAATTCCTGTTCAGTTTCATTATTTACAAATTCAGAATCACTGCTTTCAGAATCGCAGTTCTCCTCTTAGTAGCCATGTTTACAAACAAGGCCAAAGATAAAACTCTTAAAGTTAGCCAAATAGTTTTCATGTTCGATATATCGAAACTCTTTTAAGTGCAAAGATAAATAAAAGTAGATTGAACATACGAGAATGCAGTGGAAATAAAATCTACCTTATCTCTTGCCTTAATACTGAACTGAGAGCTTGAAAACCTGGGATTGATTTGAGTGACGCTGGCAATTTTAGCAAATATTTCGCACATCGCTCTGAGCGATGTTGGCACTCAAAGGGTTAACCTGTCTCAATAAATACACAATTATTAAGAAAAAATAATATTGCTACCTGAATTCACCTGTGCATAATAGCAGGCCTACAATTATTAAGAGAAGAACAAAGTCAGCATCTGACTATACCGCTGAATGCCTACTTTTGGCCGAACCTGGTTGTTTTTTTTTGGCATGACATATGTAGTTTGTTTTTTGGCAAACCTTAGTCGTGGACCAGCAGCTCCCAAGTTTTTTGATTGGCAGTTCACCCCAACAATTTCCGTAATGTGGTGTGCTACCAAGCTAATGGTGTATCAAATAATGACGACAGTAATCAACTGACAACTGACTGACAGGATTATGACTATAGACTAGCACCGGCCGGTGTATGTGCTCGGTACAAGCTGTCCGAGCTTTAATCATTGTTGCCACCCCTCCAACTATTGTTTCATCTGTTTTCCTTTCGTTTGGACACTGTTTTAAAATATTTAAAAGAATTTGATTAGGCCTTTTATATCTTTACAGCTTTAGCGTTTAGCTTCTAACAGCTTACCGTCAGGAATAATTGTACGTACCACCGGTGGTGTGCGTACCAAAGTTTGGAAAGCCTATTAAGCTTGCTTGGGTTTGTTCTTTTAGTTTTTCTCAGTTCTCATTTGCCTGACTAGATTCTAAAAACATTAAAAATGTATGTTGATATGTCTAATGGGGTTCTACAGTCCTATGGAGACAAGCGAGAGCTTCCGGACCTCCAAAAGACTGTGGACAGTGATGCAAATGATCTGGCCCAGGACATCGCCAACAAGCTGTGTGAGACCAAAGATGACCTCGTATGTAAGTGGCTTATTGATTAATTACCACTTAATCTTGATGATTTGAGTCAAACACAAACTGTATGACTGCTTTGGTGGCTGAATTGTCTAAATTGTTACTTTCTCAGTAAACTGGACTGATAATTACTTTAAGATCGGGGCTTGAATCCCTGTCGAGTGTCACAAGGGTTGTTTTTCACTCGAGGGTTTTCTACTTTCCCTCCACTCAAATGTAGGTGCACTTACTCTCAATTAAACTTTCATCCATAACACATTAGCTAAGTAGTACATAAGTGTATATCCTGAATGGGTGGTAAGTCACAGTGATTAAATTAAAAATGGAACCATCTCAAAATATCAAAACTTAAACTGATACTAAATAAATAATTGTTTTTAAGTAATGTTATTATAGATGGGTCATACCATTTATTTTATGAATCTAAATCTTAATTTTACCCTTTAATCACAAATGTCGAATTTGAGAAAAAAATTTCAAACCTAAAAAATAATTGTATTATATTTGGAAGATGGTATATAGGAAAGGTGGATAGAAACATATAAAAGGGATGAACAAAATATGGCTTTTACAGTGAAAAGAACAACACACTTCACACTTTACATTGCCGCCATTGGACAAAGAGATAATGAAATGTGCAACACAATTTCTTAAAAGAGGAACCCAAAACAAAAAAAAAAGGTAGAAAATGGAAAATTGTAAAGAATGATAGGACACATAGAAAGGAACATCTACAGTAGCCCTGTGGCTTCTTTGATGCTGACTTCTGACAGTCAACATTTAGGTATATACCTAAATTTTGACTGTCAGAAGTGACAGCTGCTAAACACATGTTTTTGCAGATCATATGGTTCAGTGTAGGGACACATAATTTGGTCTGGTAACTTTTCAAAGCTGTCAGTCAGCACCAAAGAAGCCATGGGGCTACTGTAAAAGGTATAACCTAAAGGACAAACACAGGAAAAAGACATTGGATGCAAATATATAATATTTTTTGTTTCCTCTTTTAAGAAGTTGCATTGCATGTTTCACACTCCTCCCTGATGAGTTCCGATAGAATAGAACCTATATCAGAGGGATTGGGCGGTGATCATCGATTTTCTTTAAGAGGAAACTATTACCTCTTTGTCCATTGGCAGCAGTGTAAAGTGTGTTCTTCTTTTCATTGTAAAAGCCATATTGTATTCGTCCCTTTTATATGTTTCTATCCACCTTTCCTATACCTTCTTCCAAATATAATACAATTTCCTTATAAAACGAAAAGAGATTTTTCTAATAGATATATAAACATAAGAAATATAACACAGTAATAGCATGTAAAATATTAACTAAATGGTAATGTTCTCGGTTTTGGTTTAGTTTTACCATTTATATATATATATATATTTCCTTTTACATAAATATAGTGCATTCTACACCTCAATTAAAGTTTTAACAGTATCTGTTCAGGTTATACACATACGTCCTAATAATGCTAATTAATTAGGGATGATTAAATTTAGAGGTGTACTCACATTTGCATGGAAGGAGAGTGGAAAGCCATTTTGGAAAAACAGCCCTCCCTTACACCTGACCGAGATTAGAATTCCGATCGCTCTGTCATAGCCAGTCTTGTCTAACACAAGAGTGACGCCTTAGATCATGCAGCCATCGAAGTAGGTTTTTATGGGCTTATTTTGACTATATTTTTTAAGTGTGAGAAGCTTAAGATACTTGTCAGCTTCGACAACTACAAAATGTGCTGAATAACGGCACAATTATTTTTTTTTATGATTTTTGAGAATTTGTTTTAGTGCAGTATATAGCCTTGGGCATGTGTGGATTTCTGTTTTGGATGTTCATCTCTTAAAACCCCCCTTGGTAAATTTAAATGGCTTGGTTTCTGTTTTTATCTTAAGACTTTTTATCTTCTGCTTTGTTTCTTTTTTTTAATTGTATTTTTAATTGCAAGATTTTGGTGTTTTGGTTTAATTAAAATGTGTTCTTTCATTATTTATTTTACCCTTTTTGATGACTTGGCCTAGAAGATTGCTTCTATGCAACTTTTTTTAAATTTGTTTAGTTTTAATTATTTTAAGATGAACTTAATGTAAAGTAACTTTTAATATGCAGTAGGCCTAATGTAAAGTAATAATTTTAATATACCGCTGCTCTATTAATTAACCCTTTTTTTTCATTTATTTTTTTATTTAGCGTAACTTCTTAAAATGCATATTAATGAAAAGTAATTTCTTGGTTCCTTTGGCTTGGTGCTCAGATGGGTATATTTACTGTTTAAATTATGTTTGTAAGTTATTATATTATGTTTGTGTAACATGCATTAATAATGAAAGACTACATTTTATCTAAACTAAAACACCTAAATCTTACAATCAAAGAAAGAAACAAACCAGAACATTACTTTGCCTTTTACCGTTAGAAGATCCAATGTCAAGTCTAAGAAAAAAGCCAAAAGTTACCAACACAAATTTCACCAATGTAAATAAAATGGAATCTTATCTTGGCACATGAAAATTAAGCAATTCGAAATGGTTTGATGCCAAGGCTTATTAAAATAAAATAAAAAATTGCATATGGTAACTAATTACACTCTGTTACTGATCACAAAAGCATAGCAAAAAATAAAATACACATTTATGTTCAGTTTTGTAATCTTTTACTCTTTTGATAACCACTTAAGTTTCAACTTAGGATAGAATATGTTGATCATGTTTGCAGTGTTGTTGTTTTTTTTCCAAATACAATCGAACTTGGTTATAACGAACTCGGCTATTCCATCAGCTCGGGCGTAGCGTAATTTTTTAGCAGTCCGGTCAAATTATCATCTATAAATGTTATAAAACCTCTGATTTAGCGTCAAAAAGTCTTAAATATTTTACTTTAAATAGTATTTAAATATATGTTTATGTAAACAAATAACTGAAAAAAATTGCAAATTTCTAGAGGTATATTTTATAGCAGGCTGTGAGTGTACTAGTCATAGAGTGTGCTGGTCTAATAATAGACTGAATGGTAAATCAAGTCAAGGAGATTATTGTGGGATTGTGGGCGCTTCAGGGTCAAAATGAAGAGAGGATTAACCCTCTTCATTGTCACCGGGTCGGCTGGAACTGTCTAGTGTGCGCGTCTAAGCGCAAAGCCAAGGTGGTTTTTTTTCGTGTTTTTATAAGTTCAACGTTAGTTTTGGTAATTATTGTTTAGTCATTTGGTAGTCATTATACGTAGGCCTACATTATTTATAATCATGGCCAGTAGTAGTACACAAAGAAAAGTTCTGTCATTTCAAGATAAAGTAAGTGTCATCAGAGCATGTGGAAGTGGACAGAAAAAGGCTGATGAATGCCGTCAGTTTGGATTAGAAAATTCTGCTGTAAATATTTTTCCTGGACAAGCTATTGACAGTGTTTTGTTGGTACCGCTCTTAAAATGTCACTTGCATAACGTCAAAATTTGTTTGGTCCCTTCGATGATGCTATAACCAAGTTCGACTGTATTCAAACTTTACTTTGAATTGTAAAAGTCGATTTCTCATCTCATCCCCTATTTTTGAGTAATGGTTTATTAATTTTTTCCTTCTAATGTTGGCAGATGGGCGAACTAATACCTTGAACTTGAATGTTTGATTGATTTCAGTAAAAGTCGTCGAAGTTATTGGAAAAGAAGCTGCTATTAAATTTTTCAATGAGACTAAACAAATTGAGGGAAATGGAGGTATGCTAGTTATGGTAAGCAATATTATTTACAGTGCATTGCTACATCCTAATTTACAAATTTGAATCTTCAATCTACCTTCGAATCCTGCAAAAAATTATTAGCCCAAGAGTAAATATAATGTAGAATAATAATTGAAAATATAAAAAATTAAATGAATGTTTAAATGTTTCTTATAATCAATTTATTATAATATTCATACATTAATTCAAGTGTTCAATTACAGGTTTGGGGCCTGGTTGAGTTAATATTATATCTATAATTCGTTATTAACCACCATTAAGCGAGCTCTAAAACCAATTTTACTTGAGAAATCTTAGGGTGGTTTTTCCTAAATGGTTTTCTACCCTCCCTCCATACAAGTGTGGGTACACTTCCTCAAAATTCAACCCTCTCCACCCCTGGGCTATTAGTGTATCTTGTACATATGCATATAACTCCAACTGGTATTGAGATCCGGCTTAGATAAAAACTACCATTCCTTATCCTAATTTGAAAAAAATGTTTTTATATTTTGAGTTTATTTGTGAAATTTAGTTTTACTCCTTTTTAAGGTTTTACTACTTTATTTTCTAACTCCCCATTCTGATTGCTGTATGATCTTAGGTGTCGCTCTCACAGAAGACTACTGCCGATGATGGGGAGATCAGAGTTCGATCTCGGTCGGGTCTAATGAGGGTGATTTTTCCTAACTCCATTTCCATGCTCCACACAAATATGAGTACACTTCCTCTAAATTCAACCTCATCCCTAACACATTAGATAATTAGCACATAGGCATGTAACCAAAACAGGTAGTATTATGCGGTTCTAAAATATATATATATATTCTAATTATATTTAATTTGACTAGAAATTGGATCGTCGACGAACTCCTGGGGGAGTCTATTTTCAACTAGTGAAACAAAGTGCTCTAACTCGAGAGCAGAATTCACAAATATTCGGTGAACCAAGACAGTTTTATATTGCCAAGAAAAGGGCCAACGCTCAACTGAGGAAACAAAAAGCCGAGGAGCTACGAAGGACCCTGTCAGCAGGTACGTTTTGTAACAATCTATAATAAATACATAACTTTTTTATGTTTTGATACCCGCCTCGGTGGCGTAGTTGGCTAACGCGCTAATCGTGTTGAGCTCGACTGCTGAGGACGGGGAGATTGAGGTTCGAATCTCGGTCGGGTGAACTGGGGGTGGTTTTTCCTAAATGGTTTTCCACTCTCCCTCCACGCAAATGAAGGTTCACTTCCTCTAATTAAACCTTCCCAATTCCTAAATCCATTAACGTAATTAGTACTTAAAACGTATAATCCGAACGGGTAGTAAGACACGGTGCTAAATATTATTATTATTTATGTTTTAACACAAAAAAATACATTTAGACTGTTTAAATTAAAATAAAACCTATTTTAAACTAATTAACAATAATATATATAGAATGAAAAGAACATATGGCAACTGCAGATTCACAAACAACTTCCAGACAAAAGCGAGAAGAATAAATAATAAATAAACCCTCAACAGGCAAACAATACAGCACAAAAATATCTTCATACAACAAGCTCAAATTTGCCAAGCCTGTAAATTTCATGGACCGTCTATGTGGTTTAGTGATCGAGAGTTCCTGACTACAGATCCAGAGATACCAGGTTCGATCTCTGGCGATACCATTTTTTCTCTGAAGCCATGAGTCTTAAGCATGGTCATCTCATTCTTGTAAGGACAAATGAGGAACTACTTGAATGAAAAATAGCAATTCCTGTTGAGAAAACTAAACTTAACAGCTGTGCCAACCACATGACACCCTCTATTCGCAGAAGATGGCATTATCTTGGAGTTTCATAACTTTATTGAGTTTTAATATGAGCCTTAGTTTATACTTTAGCTTGAAATTTGAGTACTTGAATACATCTATTAATTATTTTGTCTTTAAGAAATATATTTTTATGTTTTTGAAATCCTAAACTTTTGATAAATTTGAAAACTTAAAGTTGAGTAAAAATAACGTTCTTTTTCTAGTTTCTTTGCGTTTTTATTTCCTCTCTTAGGAAGTTATTTTTATTTTATTTTGTTAATATTTAGCACCGCATCTTACTACTCTTTCGGGTTATACGCTTTTTAGGAAGTTGTGTTGTGCGTTTCACACTCCTTCCTGATTAGTTCCGATGTAATGAAACCTAAGTGGTCGGATTGGCCGATAACCAGAGCCCTGCGTTTGTGGAGATCGCGATAATTCGCGAATGTTAGATATGGCATTTTTTCTTTCAGATGTTCACATTTCAGTTTACCCTGATTGCAAATATATGCTCAGAATTGTCGCGATAATTCACGAAATTGGCATTTTAGCGCGATATTCGCGATTTTAAACGATGTCCGCGATTTTCGGCATTCGCGCTAATATTTTGTCTTTGTGACTTGTACATACTTTTCCCGGACCAGCTGCCGCTAAATCTTACTTTTTTAATAAGTTGACAGCACAATTTTTTGCAGACTAGTGTTTTTTATCGTTTTGTGCAAACAAAATGTAATTTTTGGTTTTCACTTCAATATGCTTAGTTTACCTGTTTCAAACATTGTCCTGGAAGTCTAGATTTAACCCAAAAAAGTCACCTTAATCACGAAAGTTTGGTAAAAACCACTTTTTTAACGCTTTTGTCTTATTTCGATAATTTCATCGCAAAAATAGGATTTTTGTAATTCACCGCTTATTCACTGCTTTTGGGAAAGTTAAAAACGAAATTGGGCTTTTTTATTCACCATAAAAGCAGTGCTCTGCCGATAACTATCAATATTTCTTCAAGAGGCAGCCATAACCCCTAAGTCCATTGGTAGAGGTGTGAAGTTTGAACTGTGTTGTTCTTGTAATATTATTTAATATATATATATATATATATATATAATATATATAATAATATTATAATATTATGTTATTGTAAAAGCTAAATGAGGTTCTCCTTGAAGAGATTCCTAAACATGTAAATTTAAACATGTTACTTTACCACTATCTCTTATACCTACTCGCACACATTTTTCCAAGATACAAATTTGAATAAGAAAAAATTTGACCTATTTCTATTATAAATGCTTATTAAAATATGATTTGAAAAATTTATTTTGCAACCAAAATTGGTGATCATTGGGATTTGCGAAGTTTGTTTTGATTGTTCCAGATAACTTGCTGCCTGGTTTAAAGACTAGAGCCGAGCTAACTCTAGACAAGATAAAGAAGGGAGACGAGATCGATGGTGAGCCGGCAGTGAGAAACCCTCCTCCTTCGCCTGTGACTGACGGTAAAGACAATAGCAGTGATGGTGTGCCCGACATCTCAGACGACACGGACACCACGAACGACGAGGAGGGGGAGACTACTGTGATCACGGTTCAAGATAATGATTCTCAGGATTGTCAAGTGGTGAACGTGATAAATCCAGTTGTGATAAATCCAGTCGCAGGAGGAAGGGAGTTGACCTCTTACGATGACGACTTCTTGGACTTGGGATGTGATATGGACACATTTTAAATGTGCCTCATTGATTCACTGTGGAGGGGGAGAAAGAGTTTAGAGGTTGAAAAAGTTTGTTTAAATATTTTTGTATACATTGAAAACTTCTAGCTATTATTATAGAGAAGAAGTGGTTGTTTTTTTAGTTTTTTTTTGTTTTATGCCAATAACATATGCCGAATATTAAAGATATCACTGTTCTGATTCTTTAAACATTTTAGCTTCGATTTTTCGATTCCTATTTCTCAACATTAACCATTGCAATTCTTTTTAATACATTCAACCTCACACTAAATATATGCAATTTATTTAAATACTCTACTGAAATAAAAACCTAAAAATTTAAAGATAGGAAAACCATAATATTTGGGTTAAATGGTCATGTTTAATTTGCGATTATATTTACAAATTGCGTGTACTAAAGTGAAATGGCAAAATAACTAGATGGGCCCAACAAAAATCCACCTGATTTTGAATACTTCTTGTTTTGTTCGTTTGGCTCTCAGAATTTTCATTTAATGGGAACTTAAAGCTATAAATTAAGGTAACGAAAACTGTGATATTAAGATCATTCTTTCAATAACGGTAAGAATCGATAGCATATAGGAATCGAGTTTCACATCTTAAATAAACATTCTTAGTTCTGGTACTAATCATTTGTTTAAAGAGAGGAGTGTGTGAAGCTAGATATACCCCTATTTACAGCTTGATTAGCTTATTTATTTTTAATTTTTGTTATTGGTGCTGATATTTAACTTATCATTAGTGTTACATGGGAAAGCACTAACAAGCATTGCAGATATTTAGAAAGTCTGCATTATTTATAAAGTGGTTTGATATTTTTTTAATATCATCACCAAAATGTAGGTAAAAGTGCTGACTAGTTATAAAGTGTTTTTAAAGAAGGTGTAATAACTTTCATAAAACCCTATAACATAATCCCATGTTACCTTAAAAATGTTGTTGTGATGCTATCTAAACATGACTTTATTTAATAAAGAAAGACTAGATTTTTTTTTATAACCTGAAAATAAGAGGAAATATAAATATAGAAAATACTGGTTATAGTATTTTTATTCATTATAACATTCTTACATTAACGGCGACATGTTGCTGTACTAAGCCAAAAGTTCCAGGTTCACTTTTCGTGCCCGGGTATCATTTTTCAATTTACAGAACTTTTACATTAAGTTAAGTGTTAAATTACTGGTCCGGGGCCTGGTTGTCTCAAGTTCATCCTATTATATAATTCGTTTTGAATCACCAATAAGTATTATTAAAGCTCTAAAACAAATTTCCCTTGATAAATCGAAAAAAGAAAAAAAAAAACATTTTAAGGATTTTAAGTCTTGAACCTGAACTCATCTCAAACAACCTTAAGGATTCGATGGTGCATCAGTAATAATGAGGGATTTTTAAACGTCTGCAACGCCTTTTGGTTCTCTCTCATGTTCGCACATCGAAAATATATAGAAATTAGATAATATTGGATTTTAAGGGGGGGAAATCATACCATTGCGAAAGAATTAATTATGTTTGTTTAATAAAATTCACATTTATTGGCAAAATGATTAAAATTCGATAAAAAAAAAGGAATTTGACCCATCTCTCAAATAAATGCCAACATGTTTTGTTACAATGCGTTCATTATAGCATTCAAACATATAGTTATTATTATTAGCACTGCGTCTTAGCACCTGTTCGGGTTATATGCACTTACGCTAATGTGTAATGGTAGGGTGATTGTGAGATGAAATGAAGGACCTACAGTTTAACGTGGAATCCGAACCACGGTGGAGGCCTGGCATTCCCCACATTCACAAGATGTCTTGTCAGAGGTGAAGGAAGGGTTTGGTAATCAGAAAAATCTGTGCCGGGACCGAGGATTGAACCCCGGCCGCCAGCATAGAAGTCTGACACCTTACCCCTAGACCACCAGGTCACCAAAAATCACTGTTAAATTTGCTAATCTAAAATTAACTATTTATATATTTAACTGCACATGCCTCCAGACTTAAAACATCACTAAAAAATAATATAAGTTGCACTACTACTAAATCACCACAATTTTCTATGAAAGTTTTTTTTTTCTTTTTTGCTACTATTACAGTTTGTAGTTCACATGGTAATGGTTAGGGGCATGTTAAGTCAAGATTTTCGATTCGAGGCAAAGTTTAAACATCTTATCCAAATTGTTAAGTGTAAAAAAATTAATATGTTGTCCAACGTCCATATTTATTTGATATGCTATAAGTGTTTTAGTGCAAAAAAAGAACATATTTCATAGAAAATTTACTAATAATATCTCTTGTGTATTTTGATTGCCCCTAATACTTTATTTGATGAATATTTACTGTCTAAAAATGAGGTGGCCCAATGACTAAATAATGTTATAATTAGGGAAGCACACTTAGTGAAAGAAGAAACATGTGGCAAGAATCCAATGCACAAACTTGAATTTCTGTCTTATATAATAGAAGTAGTCACACACACATTAAACAAAAATTGAGTAATATAACCAATGTTTCCTTTATAAAAGAAAGAGAGAAAATGGAATACACTTTACACAAACACTGAATTAAACTCCATTTTGAATTAAAAAATAAACTATTAGTAAAACACTGTGCCAACTGTTGGAGTAAACATGAATTTACACTTATTAGTAGGGACATGCAAAATTCACATTTGCGTTAAAACAAATTTTTACATGAATTCTACTGTTCTCACATGAATAACACGAATTTAAGATTTTTTTTTCTAAATAAACACAATCTCTCACAAATGCGGGTTCACTTCCTCTAATTTCAACCTTTCCACTTCTTAATCCATTAGCATAATTAGTACTTAAACGTATAACCCGAACGAGTAGTAAGACGCGGGGCTAAATAAAAAAATAAAAATTTGGCAAATTCCACATCATGCAATATAATTTTCAACGCGGTAACACTGGTGATAGCACTATACCAAGGCTGCCATTTATGCAAATAGTATTCGTTTTTATTTATTTTATAAGTATAAAATAGATCACAAGAAAAAAGAGTTTTCAAGATTTAAGCTTTTTTTATCTGAAGGTTTTTTTTTCTTGTTATAAATTTCTATTATAAAATAAAAAATTTGATGGATATTTGTTAATGTCGAAATAAGAAGAAGAAAAAAATTGAAGCTAAATCTAAAGTTTTCAAAGCTTCACACATCCCTAGTACTTAGCAATAGTTGACTTGTACTGAATTCACTACTGATTTAAGTACATAACCATTGGTTATGTGTCAGGGGGCATAAGACTTTATTTTCCCCCTTGCATTCCTTGGTTATAACTTTGTTAAGGTTATCGCATACAACATGTATAGAACAGTTATTATTAAAATAAGTTTGTAAAATACATGATAAATATTATTTTATAACAGGATGTATTTAAGGCATCTGATAAATAGCACTAAATCAGAATGACTTAAGTGAAAATTTAAAAAGTACATCACTTATTTAAAGTGATTAATCATGACTTTATCTGTCACACTTATAATATAAAGCTGTATTTTTAATTGAAATACAAATTTTTTTTGTACAATGTTTGATGAAACTGTAGCTAGTCCAATTTTCATAGTAAAGACAATTTAGAAAAAAAAAACTGTTTTAAGACCAAAATTGATAACATTTTACTATTTTATAAGTCTTGTTTTATAGGTATTGATAATATCTACAAAAATGACAACTACAGATTACCTGGCTTGCTTGATGTATGAAAGTAGATCTATTAACTTTTCTATCAGAGAAGGACTTTTCTATGAATGTTAGACTGGATACTGTTTGGTATTTAAGTTGATTCATTGTTTTGGTACATTTAAAAACCATTTTATTTTTATTTATTTATTAATTTAGTTATTGAGTAGTTTGTTTAATGTCTTTGTATTATTATTGTGTTAAGACTTATATTATTTGACCATGCCAGATAGAAAATGTTGGTAACACTGAGGATGATAGAGTTAAGTTCATTTTGTTTTTCTAGCCATTCATAAATATGCCAACATTATTCACAGTAAATAAAATCATATATCTTTGAAGTGTATCTTAATCATTTGTACCACACCTACTTCTACTCTGTATAAAGATTAGTGTTTCAACACTAGCCAGGATTTGAACCAATGTGTCACAAAGACCGCAAGGGAGATTCAAGAAAGAGATGGGTGGGTCAGAAAAAATGTGTGCAAGTGAGAGAAGAAGAATAGAAGCAATTAAAGGAGGAAGATGCAGGCATTTTACTTAACTGACCCGGCGAGAGGCTGGGAAGTTTTTTCTTATTTCTGTGTCTTGAATACCTGTTCAGCTTATACGCATTATGATAATTTTCCTAATGGAGTGAGGATGTGGAAGGAATTATTTTAGTGGTAATTTACCCACATTTACATGGAAGCAGCATGGGAGACTATTTAGGAATAAACACCCTCAGTAAACCCAATTTCGGATCAGACCCAATATAGCACAATGGGTTAACCTCGCTTCTTTAATTGTGACATCCCAAGTAAAATATCAATACTGCCAGTTAACCTACCACCATTCTCAACAACTTATTTCAATTTGTAAAATCATCTTTCATCTCCCAGACTCATTCCTATAAGTCACATAATAAATCACTCTTCAGTGAAGAAAATGGACAATATGATACAGAATAAACTGAAGAAACTTTCCGCACTCTGCATCAAAGAACTAGCCAAGGGGCCACTAACTGCCCCCATACCATCACTCATAGGTGACGAGCCCTCCCTCGCCTCACTTTTTGGCCTACAAAATCCCTCTCAACTCAAGTCTTCTTTAGGCTCCTTGCACAGAGCACGGTTTTTTGCCGTGTCCATACAAGGCACAGTAAGATTTCAAGTCGCCAAATGAAATTGGTTAACTCCAGACAGTCATTGCGATGGATCACAGGAGGCAATTACTTTGTATTTATTATATTTATGAAGAAAAAAATGACAATTTAGAATTTGGTGTTCATCCTTTAAATGTAGGGCAGGACAAAGTGGAATCATTTGTGACAGTGTTCACAGAATTACAAGAGAATGATGCAAAATTCTTCAATTATTTTTTTGGCTGTCTAAATCGCAGTTTTCTGTACTGTTATAGTGTTCAAGTGTTCAAGTGGTAGCTTTGTTCAGCATAACTGGAAAATTAGAAATTTCACCGGGCTTGCAGTATAGCGCTCGACACAGGGCTGAAAAGTTATGATGCCGGATGAACATACGGGAAAATCCTGTGCCATGTGAATAGCTCCATATACTCACATGGCCTACTGCAACCAGACACGACCACGGCACCGGACTAGTCCAGTGAGGTACCGATGCCGTGGGTGCAACGGCAACCATGTACGGGGGAATTACCGCAACCGTGATGTGTGTAAAGCTCCTTTCCACCCAATGGTCAACTGAACTCACGTGACCAAGCTGTGTCCGGCCACGGGGAAAAAACCGTGCTGTGTGCAAGGAGCCTTAGCCAGACTAACTGCGTGTACTCCTCTAATACATCTAATAGAACATAACTACAACCAGGTTATGAACCTGTCCTATCAATCACTAACTCCAACTGAAATAGAGACCTAACCTTTTACCGTCGGCCACCTTCGATCACTTCGCTCTGGTGGAAGATGTCCAGCCTCCACCTGGGACTCCATTACCTTCAGACCATCCACTTTAACAGTGTATTGCTCAGGTCTTGGCCGATATTGAACAGAGAGAGGCCCTATCAAGGCTTAAAAACAAAACGAGAAATTATTATGCTCCCTGATGACAAAGGACCCACCACAGTGATCCTTAACAAATCCACTTATATCATAGAAGCGAAACGATAACTTGCAGACGAAAATACTTACAAGAAACTGGACCATGACGCTGTAAGCAAACACAACAGTCTCACCAAGAACTTATTACAAGTACATGGACCACATTAGGGCCTCTCCGCCAAATCAATAGAGTTCTTCATACCCACCCACTCTCTATCTCCTGCCCAAAAATCACAAAAAGAAAATGCCTTCATCGAGCCACCTCATTGTCGCTTGCTTAGGGGCGCCTACTGAAAATATTTCAGCGCTAGTCAACTTTCATCTTCAACCCCTGGTCTAACAACTTCCTTCACACATAAAAGACACAAAATACTTTCTCAACCGCTCAACAAGACTTAAAAACAAAATTCCCATCGATCCATATTCGTTCACTATATATGTAAATTTGCTTAGATCAAAATAACCCAAACCCAAGGACTTTTTGCCATGTAACATTTTTTGGACAAACGACCGCCCAATACCAAGCCATCCATTGCCTTTCTAGTAGAATCTGCTTACCTCATACTTGAAAAGAACAATTTCCGCTACCTGGACAAACACTACCTCAAATCCGAGCGAAGACAATGGGCACATGTATGGCACTCTTACGCTAACCTCTTCATGGGCAAACTAAGGACCAACTTTTATGCGATCCGGACCCTTGCGACCACTCTGCTGGATGAGATTTATTGACATCTTCATGATTTGGACAGATTCTGAAACTTAATTTACTACAGTTCCTAAACAGGTTAGATAACCATAGCATCCTCAGATTCACCTGGAACATTCTACAACACCGTGTCATATTCTTGGATCTAGAAATAGACCTCCATGAGGAAAATATAAACACCACAGTCCACACCAACCATCAACAATACATTAATTTTCAAAACAGCCATTTTCTTCATGTAAAATGTTCTCTAACCTAGCTACCAGAGCCAAACTATATGTTTTGAGGAAAAAGGCCTTAACAAGAAAGATCAACCACTATTCATGGCTTTTACAGTCCGAGGATACACTAAACACATAGTCAACAGTCAAATAAATGGAGCCCTATCCAATCAAGAGCCTTTCAAGAAACAACCTTCCAATTACATACCCCTAACCACCTAGCATCAAGGACTATACAAACTCAGATTTATACTAAACACAGGCGACAATATCCTAACCTTATCACCCATCACATAAAATCTTCTCTACAATGCTCCAAGAATCACATTCAAACGTCCCCTCTAATCTCTCTAACATTCTGGTTCACCCTAAATTGATTGCTTGACCCAGCCACAAACAACATCAGGCCGGCGGTTATTACCCTTGCAACAAACCGAGATGCAATACCTGCAAAGTTCACTAACCTTCCACCCCAGAAAAGGCCACTATGCTTCACAGAAAATCTTATATACAGCTACAATGCAACTACTACATTGTTAAATACATCGGCCTCACCACAGAAACACTCGGACAACGAATGAATGGGCACCGTTTTGAAACCAACCACAACAACTGACAAACCGGTAACACTTCATGATCAAACACATAATTCAGTTTTTGACTTGTGCTATAGTACTAGAGTTATGCAAGCTCTCCCCAATAGTTGCAATACTTTCCAACTTCGTAGGTGAGAACTTGCTCACCAATGTATTACCAAAGCCAGGCACCTTGTCTTAATATTAGATAACTTTCTCTCCTTTTCTTCCAATCGGGCCTTCTCAAACCAGTCAGTAATTTATATTTAAACAATAATAACAAATATAATTGAATGTAATAATTAAATATAATATAAATACAACATTCTATACATTTACAAAGAATAAAGAGACAAGTTTGAACAGGCAACTGCACAATCCAAGCCTAAACCTTCAACTTATAGCCATGCTAACATATTAAATAATACAGTCAGAGTTTTACTCTTTTCTGCTGAAGAAGGGGACTTATGTACCCCAAAAATAAATTATATAATTATGTGTTTTGTTGTTTTAATTGTGAACTTCAAGGACTACAATTTTATGGTGTATAGACCTTGCCATTTACCCTTAATAGATTTGTGTAAAAATAAATAAAACCCATTTTGATGTTGAAGAAGTATATTTCAATAAGCAATTCACACGAATACTAAACTACACATAAAAGCTAAAGAGAGAGTTTTTGTGGCCTTAAACCTAACCTATCAATGACATGTTGCGGCAAACAGTAGGTCGGGTTGACGCATTTGACTGACTCGTCCCCTAGCAACGACAGAGCCGCCAACCCGAACAAGGTGTGGAACGGATCTGGGAGGTCACCCGGCCTGTCGCTGAAACCACCTGTCTCCTGATCTTGGCAAGCAAGGATGAACGCGACCAGGGCGTCGCTATTGATCCAGTGGAGACGCCCCAACATGCAAAGAGAAGCCAACACCCACCAGGAGTAGCACACATCCGGGAGTTTCTCTGGGCGTCCGTTCAGTCCTCCTGATGGCAGCTGACGTTCGCAAAGCCACCAACCCAGGAGATCTGCGTCTAGTCTGTGAAGCTGACCTGCAAAACAAATATTATAGTGGATTAAATAGCCACACTATATTAGTACGCCAATGCACTTACCACTGAGCTATACAGGAGCTGTCCTGTGAATAGGATCATTCTTCACACAAATTTTAATCCAGAGTCTGTGATGACAGTGTGCGAAAAATGTCAGCTACTTATGAGTGATCAATTAAGATCAAGATAACGCAGCCATCTTCAACTCGGGAATCCAATGGCAACCGTAATAATGTGTACATCATGATAGATTAAATAGTGATTATGGTTGTTAAGTAATGTTGTAGCCGCATATAAATATAATAGCTTGGCTATTTAATCCATCATGAAATGTGCATTCATACAATTGCCAATGTACTGTTGGCAGCATGAAACCCTCTCGATTAGAACGTGGCTGCATTTTCTGATAGCTCGTGATCTTAATTGATCACTCATATGTAGGTGACGATTTCCACATGTTCATCACAGACTTTGCCTTAAAATGTGAGTGAAGAATGACTCTGGGCCAGGGAAGACTACTGGATAGATAAGTGGTAAAAGCATTGGCAAACTAGGTCTAGGGTTTGATTCCTGTGTCCAGGTATCATTTTTCAATTCCAATAATAAAACAATTATAGTGTTAACTCTTTAAGTGCCAAGAGCTGATCTGATTGGTTTCCACATTCTACAATTAAAAGTTCCAGATAAAATGAGATCAGCTTTACCAGGTATGCGCTAGTTCTGGCACTACCCGCAAAATAAGGGAGAAGTGTGTTTTTCACTAGAACAAAAATACTCACTTTTATTAGCAGATAAAAATTATAGAAAAATAGATTCAGAAATAACAGTTTGGTCATTTTCCTTGACCTTCCTTACAAAAAATATGTAATAGCCGAGTGGAAAATCATTTAGGGAAAACTATCATCAGTAAACTCGACCGGGATTTGAACACCAATCTCCCCATTTATCAGAAATCCAGCCTTAGCACTAAAGTGAAGCGATAGACCAGCGTCTTTCGAACTGTGCTTCGTGGAGGCCTTGGACTCTGCCATAGCTAGGTATCTCAGGATCTGTGAATATTCTTTATTTATTTATCATCATCATGAACATCTTTCGGCAACTGGCTTGGTGTGTTTGAAAAAGAAGCCTCTCCAACACCTCCTTTCCTCCGAACCAGCTCTCTCCCTCCACCTTGGCCCAGTCTCTACTCTCTCCTCCATACTCCTTCGGTCATCTGTCCCTTGTTCTTCCTCTCAGCCTCCCTCCTCCATATCCAACATCCTTCTGTTCATCCTTTCTTCCTCTGTTCTTCTCACATTGCCATACCCCCTCAGTCGTCTCTTCTCTCTCTATACTTTTCTGAACAAGCTCTTCCTCTACTATTCCTCTTACTCTCTCATTTCTCACCCACTCAAATTTTGTCACACCGATCCTGCTTCTCAGGAATCTCATTTCACTCGCCTGCATTCCGCTTTTATCCTGTTCCTTCACTATCTGCGTTTCTGCAGCGTACGTCAATATTGGTAGGTAACAGTCATTGTAGAACACTCCTGTGCACTTGTCTGTTACACCCCTGCCTTTATTTACTGAACCGATTCATAGTCAATTTCCTTTGCTGGGCCAGTCCTTTACAAGGCTTTATGTTCCTATTTTGAAAGCAATTTTGCATCCACAAATGGCATGTTTGGACTATCATAGTTTTACCAGAGCCCCATCAGCCATCACTTTACAAGGTTCCTGCAGGTCTTTCACAGCTACTGAAATGGTCACAAGGCACACAAAGTATCCCACTGAACTTTGCCCCCACAGGCACTACCTTACTCTGTGAAAACAGAAGTCCTGCTCTAAATACAAATACCAAATTATTCAAGTCACTTCACCTAGGTTGAACCAAGTTAATTTTCAACTTATAATAGTTTAATATCATGGTTTGTACCAGAGCTGTGGAGTTGGAGTCGTAGGTTTAGCCTACCAACTCCACAGCCATGGTTTGTACACAGCTAAATTTTATTCCAAACCAAATCTTTATTTCATGAAGGTGTATTTGGCGATGAATCATAATTGCTGTTTGTATCAAATACAAAGACCCGCCTCGGTGGTGTAGTTGGCTAACGTGCTTGTCGTGTTGAGCTCGACTGCTGAGTACGGGGAGATCGAGGTTCGAATCTCGGTCGAGTGAACTGGNTGGGGTTTGGATTCCGGGCCGGTTAAACGGGGGGGGGGGGTGGTTTCCTAAATGGTTTTCCACTCTCCCTCCACACAAATGTGGGTTCACTTCCTCTAATTCAACCTTCCCAATTCCTAATCCATTAGCGTAATTAGTACTTAAAGTGTATAACCGGAACAGGTAGTAAGACGCGGTGCTAAATATAATAATATAATGTATCAAATAATCATTTTTTTATATCACAACAAATTCAATATTTTTTTAAACATTTAAAACTGATTGAGTCATACTATGTCAATGATAATGGACTAGACACTAAAAAAATAATATCTTTATGATATATTTTCTTTCTACAACTAATTAAGCAAAGTATGTATAAAATGTGTGATAAACTTATTTTTTATAACTAATTATCTTTTTAAAACAAAAAAAAATAGAAAAAAAGAATAGTTTTAAAAGCAAAATTTAAGGGAAAACTTTTTAGATGCAAGTTTGTTTATAGTTTCACTCTGAAAAAAATAATAATCAGAGCTGTTAATTTTTGTAATTAGAAAGTGGTATTGTTAAAAGTTTTTATTGAATAGATACACCTTCAATATGTCATTAAATAAGTAGAATTATAGAAAAATCCCTAACAACACATATTTACAAACATTTATATTTATTATTATTATTAATTCATGTGTATCAGATATTAATATGTGATGGTTATATACAGGATTAACCCTCATAATTGAATCAATTTCAATTAAATCATCACATATACACTCAATCCACCAACAACTAGTGAAAAATGGCCTTGGACATGAGACCAACCAGGATGGCTCAGTGATAGAGCCTTTGTGTGCAGAGCCAAAAGTCACAGGTTCGATTCCTATTTACAGGTTGTGATTTTTCGACTAAGTGAAACTTATCTGTATATTTCAATGCCACATGACATCTTTCTCTGGAGAAATTGGATTGAACAGGAAGTTGGTTTCAGTAATACCAACATAGTTGTTGAAGGATGAAAACTTAGCAGAAGCTCAAGTAGAAATATTTGTCCACCAAAGAAGTGTTCATCTTTTAACTAAGTTGGTATCACAAAGCAAACTTCCAGTTCAATCTACCACCAGCACTATGTGACATCAAAATATTGAAATATTTGTAAATATGTGTTAGTGTTTTTACTTTTATTTGTGACTCATTTTTCTACCATTCCAACAAAATAGTTTAGTGACACAAAATCTACAGCAAAAAAAAAAAAAGGCTTATAAAAGAGTATTACCGGTAACAGATAAAAATCCCACGCAGCAGTATATAAGACCGGCATGACTCTCCGAACCCGGGCGTGAACCAAATCCTCCATCAAAGTTCATGCACGACAGAACAAAATCAACAGCTTTCTCCATATTGATAGCATCAAGCCTTCCCTGCAAAATAATCAGTTATCAACCACTTGTTAACAAGTTGAACAACAAATGTTCAAATGTTATTAGTACATATGCATATAACCTGAACAGTTTGTGAGATACATTGCTAAAAAAAAGAAAAAGTCAATATATTTTTATCGCAGAAGAGTCGACTTACCAGTAGCGAGAGGCAGAGAACCGCACAGAATGAGAAACGGGTGTCCACTTCACCCCACTTGTCGCCACAGAAACTACCGTCAGCCTGTTGGAGTCCTTTCACATATTCCACCATCTTGTCAACGTCCAATGCGTCCACCGCATCATACAGTGTCAAAATCTGATGGATCATAGACCACACGATTTGGGGTATTTTGACTTATTATTTTTCTAAACCAGGGTTTAAATTCATGCATAACCCTTAGCTTATAACAAACAGTGTATAGCTAAAATATCCTGATATGATTTATAGTAAATACAATCATTTAAGTTCGTTAGGGGATTAGATAAAATATTTATTTCAATTAATTTTTTTTAATTCAGCAAAAATGGCAATTAATTAACTAAAGTTTAAGTAATACAGTGCTATGATTAGAAAATGTAGGACTAAAAATTCTTTAACTTTTAAATTTTAATTTTGCTTACAATATGGTAATTATAGTCGCCAGTCAAACATTTATTTTTCTTAAGATTTTACAAATGATTTTTGATTGAGGAAAACAAATTTTGCGTGCTGGGAACTTCTCTTGGTTGTTAAAATGCTAAGAATACTGTAACAGTGCCGTTGATTCTATCTTTATGTGGTCATCTCATTCAACAATGGTGAAGAATAATAACATTTTCTACTTGGAAAAAAACATGTATTTTTTATATCGTTAACACATGTTTAAATTGACAAAATATACCATTATTTTCCTTTAATAGGGCAACTAGCCGATTTACCTGCTTCGGTGGCCGCATGGACTAAGGCGTCACTCTTGTGTTAAGATTAGAAGGCCAATGACAAGGAGATTGGGTTCAAATCCCGGCTGCGTGTAATGAGCTTTTTTTCCCAAGTTTTCCACTTTCCCTCCAGGCAAATACCGGTACAGTTCTTCTAAATTCAACCTTCTTCATCCATAGCTCACTAGTGTAATTAATACATATGGGTATAACCTGATCAGGTAGTAAAATACGGTACTAAAAAAACACTTGTTGATTTGATTAAATGATTTAAGTCAGTTGTATGTTTACATTAATATAATGATATTGTAAATGAAAGTGGATAACATGGAGGAATGAAAACGCTCATACAATTAACTGTACATAACTAGTGAAGATTATAAGATGGTAATGATCTTTTAAGTTACGAATATGAAACTTGATACAGCTAAATCCAAAACTTTAAGATCATTTTCATATCCTAAGCTTTGCTAATCATGTATGGTTTTAATTAATTGTATGAGTGTTTGGCTAACTCCATTTATAGCTTGGCTCGGATATTTTAAAATAATGTATTTAATATTCTTTGAATTGCTCATTCACAAATTTATTTACATGAATTTTTAGTTTTATTACTAGGATGGTTATTGACGTAGTTATCAAACAATTTGTTTCTATTATTATTTTATCATACACCTCTGATTGCAGTGGTCTCTGAACCATTCACCAATGAAAGTACCCAAACAAGATTCAATCATGAATTGCTTGCAGACAATGAGAGGTGATAAGCCAACCATAGAACCTGATGTTACAGATCGTGCAGTTGTAAAAGGATCTCAAAACAAAATTAATTCACTGGTAAAGTGATTTCTAACTTTTTGGTCATACCAAGAGTCCAGTCTAATTTTCATAGAAAGAGCCTTTCAGAAAATACAAACATCTATTTTGGGGTGAAAATATTATTTTAAAGGTATTATTATTGATTCATCCTAAGCTAAGACCTTATGTAAACAAAGCCACATGGAAGTCTTTGCTTTGATATACTAGTGAACAAATTTTCAATGGTATTCTTTCACTAAATAGTTCCTCCTTTGTTTTGTATTAAACTTAATTTAAAATAACATTAGAAAATGATAATAGCTAAACTTATCGCTTCATTTGATTTAGAAATCATATTTTAAGCTTTGCAATCACTATTCTAATACCAACAAACTCGTGACTCAGCATTGAGGAACCCCATGGTACAGTACTTATCAAATGTTTACGTCAAATCAGCAACGGTCAGTCGACAGTTCATCTCGGCAGTGTTAAGTGATAAGTGGCGGTTGTGAGTGTTGACTGCTTGTCATCTATTTATGGGTTTACTGAGTATAGCCCGAGTTTTGTTAAATATAAGATGGGAAATTTAAAAGTATTAGAAAATACAAAAATTCGCAGTGAACTACTTTTTTATGGTACTGACTTTACATGGTTACACCCACCTAGGTGACGTAGTTGGCTAACGCGCTAGTCGTGTTGAGCTCAATTGCTGAGGACGGGGAGATCAAGGTTTGAATCTCGGTCGGATGAACTGGGGGTGGTTTTTCCTAAATGGTTTTCCACTCCCTTCACGCAAATGCGGGTTCACTTCCTCTAATTCAACCTTCCCAATTCCTAATCCAATAGCGTAATTAGTACTTAAAGCGTATAACCCAAACGGGTAGTAAGACACGGTGCTAAATAATAATGTTGTTGTTGTATTGTTATTGTTATTGTTGTTATTATTATTATTATTGTTATTATTGTTATTATTACTATTATTATTATTATTATTATTATTATTATTATTATTATTATTATTATTATTATTATTATTATTATTATTATTATTACATGGTCACGCCTGTTAAAAATATTGCCCTAGTGTTTCACCGATCATGTAGGTCTTTCGCGTAGTGATATGGGAATGTTTGTTTATTTCCGGTCTCAGGTTAGGATGAACCAATAATAATATTTATCAAAATTGACATCTGAAGATCAAATGAGTTGATGTAAGAATATGTGAAAATAGATCTAGTAACTTTTATTGCTGCCAGATAATGTTCTTCTTTGGAGTGCCTAAAATCCAATTTTTCAATTCAAAATTAACTTGAATCAAATAGATTAAATTTTCTCAAAAGCTGAGTCGAAGTATGAATATTTTTTGTTATCGTAGTTCTTTTGTTTCGAAAAATATTATATTTTGATTATTTATATAACTTTAAGCATTTAAATCACATAATATAAAATGTATTATTGCATAAATTGTTTGTAATATTTCATTCCAATTCAATAAAACAAGTTAGCCTGTTATTACAACATATAAATTCAACTCTTTTAAATTTATTCATATGACTATTTATTTATAATGTACATATGGTATTAATTTTTTTTATCATACTAAGGGCCTATTTACGCTTTCAATATTTTTACTGGAAAGATTTTGTAATATAGTCAATGCCAGAATTAATTTTTTCAAAGTGAAATCAAAGTTCTGAAGATTCACATACTCCTAGTTCCATGATACTTGGAATGTATTCATCTACAGTCAACTCTCGATTCAATGACCCCGGGAATAGTGTCCCTCTCGAAGTAACAACCCTTTTTTGGGGAACCATGAAAAATGTGGGGAAAAAAGGTTGAAAAGTTTAAGAAAATCGGCTGTAAAATGTGTTTGTTGCATTTATTTAGGTCGCTGCGTTGCAATTATCTTTGTGAGCGCTGTATTACTAGTAACTGGGGTGTGTCAGGTATAAAAATAGACACCACCTCATCAATGGCAGCCAATAGCACTTGACTCTGTCCACCCCCTCCCACAAGCAAGACAATGTTTCCCCGCACGCGACTGCCGCTACATCACGCGCCAGGCTTGCTTTTGCCATTGTTATTTCGATTCTCGATTTGGTTACTATTTTGGTTTGATTTTGTGAACAGTTTTTGACGACCCATGCTATTGTCTAACATTGTTATTTTGATTTGGTTACGATTTTGGTTGGATTTTGTGAACGATTTTTGATGACCCACGCTATTTGTTGTCTAAAAAAATGCAATTTTTTTCGTATGAAGGTCAGGGGTGGAACAAAATCTGTTAAAATTCCAATAACAAACTCCTTCGAAATAACGACCCTTTTCCAGGGAACCGTGAAAGGTCGTAGAATCGAGAGTTGACTGTACTTGTGACAAACGCCTATCAATGTGAGTACCTGCACCGCACTCAGAGTGTACAGAATGTGCGGATCATGGTCAACACTCGCGCTGACGCCTCCGGACTCATCCTGACACATCTTTATGACGTCCAAGATCTCTTGTTTGTTCATGCGATCCAGTTGTCCCATAAGCTCGATCGCCGTCAGGCCCCAGTACATACCTGACATCCGTAAATACTCCGTCATACAGTACTCCTGGAATGCATAACAAAAACCTGACATGTTGTGCAAGAATGAGCCAAGTTGTCAAATAAATTCATGAATAATAGATGCCATATAAGCTTAATAGTATTTTCCAAATTTTAACTATTCACTTAATCCTTCAGAGGCTATGGCCTAGCCAGCGCACCTCTCCCAATTCTTCATGAAAGAAAAAGAAACAAATACCTAGTGTGAATGGTTGTTCTGAATTTTAATAAAGCTTTAATGGTAAGCTAACTAAATCCTAGACAGAGAGAAATAATGCTTGTTAAAATCCAAGATATCACACCAAATTATGTGTTGATTATTATCAAATTATTACTTACTTACGGTACTTACTTTATGGCATCAAACACTCGAAAGTTGTTGCCACATTTACAAAAGTATGCTTCCTTATCCCTATCTTGAGCAAGCTTTATCCAGTCCACCTCATTACACCCTATCTCTCTCTTTAGCTAGTTCTATCCAGTCCACCTCATTACACCCTATCCTTATCTTAAGTACATATCCTAGTGAATGAATGAATGGAGCGAGTGACAAAATAATTATACCTCATGTAAAAAGTCTAAAGTTATGATAAATATAGCCTAAACAGAAACGCTACAGTGGCCGAATTGTGTAAGGCAAGGATCTTCAACCCGCGGCCCCCGATAACATTTTTTTGTGGCTCATGAAAAATTTAAAATTATTTCAAGAGAAAATATAATACTTAGCACTGCGTCTTACTACCCGTTCGGGTTATACGCTTTAAGTACTAATTACGCTAATGGATTAGGAATTGGGAAGGTTGAATTAGATGAGATTCGAACCTCGATCTCCCCGTCCTCAGCAGTCGAGCTCAACACGATAAGCGTGTTAGCCAACTACGTCACCGAGGCGGGTCTTCAAGAGAAAAAAATGACAAATAAAAATGTATATCTTACATAATAAAATTATAAAATAAATATGTATTTTAAGTTATTTGTGAACTATTTTTGCTTTATATGTAAAGAAAAATACAGTTTTTATATAAATTCACCTTGAACCGGCAAATAACTGCACTATTAAGCCAGGCCGAGAGAACTATTTTGGGTGCGTTCGAACATTGTCGGGAGTGTTCGGGTTCACTCGTTACCGCTGAGAGACTCAGGACGCCAGAATAAAAATAATACTTTCAATCCTATTTATTGTCGGTACAGAATTGCGATCCAACAAGTGACATAAACTTTGGCCCTTCGACCTTAAGGTTGGAGACCCCTGGTATAAGGAATCACTCTCGTGTTAGACTGGCCAGCTGAAGACGTGGAGATCGGGGTTTGAATACTAGTCGGATATAATGAGGGTAGTTTCCCAAAAGGTTCCCCACTCTTTTTCCATGAAAATGCGGGCAGATTACCTCTAAAATGCTTCCTTCCTCATCCCTACCCCATTGGCATATTTATCATATTTTATGGGCATTGTCTAAACAAGTAATAAGATGTGTTGATAAAAAACTAAAGATCTATCTATCATTCTCAAATTGAGGGACAATTTATGTCTTCTGCCTATATAAAAAACAAGCAACAAAAAAAATGTAGTAGTAGTATAAAACTTGAGAGAAACATTTAAATATGGTAATATTAAAAACAAATTAGACTAAATTATAAATAACCCTTTCATCACCTTGCTAACTGTCTCCACCTCTTCATTTCATCATTTGAAGTTATATACAAAAATAAAGAAAAAGAGTAAAAAAATTTAACCACGATAAAATATTCCCAAAATACTGTTATTTTCATTTGAAGAGTCCATTTCATTAAATTATTCATGAATTTCGACATTTTAATCCATGTTTATTTGTCCCCAAGTAACACACTAGACGGACACGATATTTTGAATTTGTTGCTAAAACCTTCCAGAATGCTCCGCTGTTTCCCATTAGCCATAATGTGTTGTTGTCCGTACTTACTAGTTCTTGTTATTTCATTAGTTAAAATATGTATTTAAATTCAGGTAAAGAGTATAGAGTATGTTAGTTGCAAATCACTTCACTAACGTTAATATCATTAAGATTTTTTGAAATAACTAAGCCAATACCAGTTCACTTGAACGTAAATGGAGGCAGGAACTAACCTCAATGTTTGTTTGTCGCTTTATATATATATTATGGTTATGAAACTCAAAGTTCGCCAAAAAATCACTTCACTAACGTTGCTTGGTAACGAAAATGGTGTTATCACTTCTCTAACATTGTTTAATGATGGAAATGGTGTCATCAACTCACTAACGTCAGTTAGATGACTAAACTAATGATAGTCATGTAGCTCATGTTAGTAAAGTGAACTTTTCAATGTAAATGCTGTTTCCCAAAAATCATTTCGCTAACGCCTGTGTTACTTCACTAACGACAATATATAATATATAATAATTAGCACACTGCGTCTTACTACCCGTTCGAGTTATACGCTTTAAGTACTAATTACGCTAATGGATTAGGAATTGGGAAGGTTGAATTAGAGGAAGTGAACCCACATTTGCGTGGAGGGAGAGTGGAAAACCATTTAGAAAAAACCACCCCCAGTTCACCTGACCGAGATTCGAACCTCGATCTCCCCGTCCTCAGCAGTCGAGCTCAACACAACAAGCGCGTTAGCCAACTACGCCACCGAGGCGGGTACTAACGACAATAATATCGCTTATTTCTCATTAACAGTCTTAGTTAAAAATTAGATTTTATTATATATCATTAACAATTGAGCTGTTAAACAATAAATAAAAAATGAGGAATGAGAAATGTAAAACTTAATTTTCTTTGGATTTTGGAAAATCTATCATCCCTGACACATAAATTTTGTATAATTCTTCACTTACAAAATCTTAATTCCAATAAATTAAAGAAAATATATCATTTTTTTATATCATCGCTAAAAAAATATGGTATACTCAGTAAAAATACATATTTTATTTGGATTTTAGGGATTATAACATATTTATGTGCATCTGAAACAGCGTTAGCAAAGTGATGGATTATGGGTAGCCACTTTGATAAAACTAAACAAGAAAATTGTAAAATCAAGCTCTGCTGGTATTATTACCTACTTCTTTGTTGTATGGTCAGGTAATAAATTACACTTTTCTGAAATTTTTATTTTTATATTTTAGGACTTCCTATTTGTCCCTTAGTTTGAGAATGACCCATATAGTGTACAGTAGCCCCATGGCTTCTTTGGTGCTGACTGACAGCTCAAAGCTGACTTCTGACAGTCAACATTAAGGTATGTACCTAAATTTTTACTGCCAAAAGTGACAGCTGCTAGACACATGTTTTTGCAGATCATCTGGTTCGGCGTAAGGATACGTTAGTTTGGTCTGGTAACTTTTTAAAGCTATCAGAAGTCAGCTGTGAGCTGTCAGTCAGCACCAAAGAAGCCATGGGGCTACTGTATATAGGCCTATTCCTTTGTTACCAATATAAACATAGGCAAGCCATTAAAATGTGCAATATATGTTTTATAATATGTAATAGAGTTGTTACCGCAATACTTACAAATTCATCCTTGTTAGACCCATAAGATGCAATGTAATCCACATGTTTTTGCAATAGTAAATTCTTTGGATGGGTCGACGTTAATACAACGTCCTTAATAAATGTTGCCTGAAATAAAATAAAAAATTCCAAATAAATAGTGTACATGCCTACTTTGGATACTTGTTAAGCTAGAGTCAAATTTTCAAATAAAGTGCCTTACCTGACAGAAAAAGTTTTAAAATCTACTTTCACTCATTCATATCCCATGCAATGTTATCTAGTTTTAATTATAAAAATTTCAACACTATACAATTAAGTACCTGTATATGGAAGGTGAAGCTTGGGGGATGAGTTATTATAGTCACGGAGGGTGACCTGGTGGTCTAGGGGTAAGGTGTCAGACTTCTGTGCTGGCGGCCGGGGTTCAATCCTCGGTCTCGGCACAGATTTATCTGATTACCAAACCCTTCCTTCACCTCTGACAAGACATCTTGTGAATGTGGGGAATGCCAGGCCTCCACCGTGGTTCGGATCCCACGTTCAACTGTAGGTCCTCCATTTCATCTCACAATCACCCTACCATTACACATTAGCGTAAGTGCGTACAACCCGAACGGGTAGTAAGACGCGGTGCTAATAATAATAATAATAATAATAATAATAATATAGTCACGGAAATTTGCCATAGCTGAATCATATTAGAATAAAATGAAAAATGACTTAAGACTGGATAAGGAAAATAAGCGCGAGACCTTTGGCTTAACACACCAATAACTAACAGCATAAAGCCACAACTGAGTCGCTGATGGCTGTGATATCAATAAAAGCTCTTAGTAGCAGATGATAACCATACATCCATCACAGACTCTGCCTTAAAATATGAGTGAAGAATGACACTGGGCATGGGACGATCCCTGGATAGCTCAGTGGTAGAACAATGGCCCAGGTTCGATTCCCATGTCCAGTTGTGATTTTTCAATTAATTCTGATATTAATTAGGCCCTACCGCTCAACAAAATATAAATGTCTTCAAAGCCATTGAAATATATTAGTTGTGAGGTTTCCAGTTGTGATTGTGATGTTAATAAAAAATTTGGGGATGGTTCCTAGCGACAAACTCGTATGATTCTGTTTTTTTTCTGCTTTTTTCCAACCAAAATATAATTGTATTAACTTGTGATTATTCTTAAAACTAAATTAATGTTGTGAATCAATCAGCTAATATAAAAGATAGGCTAATTATTTAACAACAAAAAATTAAGTCCAACACCTTAGCTCAGTTGGTAGCGTGTCTGTCTATTGAGCAAAGGCTCCAGGGTTAGATTCCAGGGATGGTTGAATAATGTATCATTGATTAATGGCCGAAGACTAGATGTTATTATTATTATTATTATTATTATTATTAGCACCGCGTCTTACTACCCGTTCGGGTTTTACGCACTTACGCTAATGTGTAATGGTAGGGTGATTGTGAGATGAAATGGAGGACCTACAGTTTAACGTGGAATCCGAACCACGGTGGAGGCCTGGCATTCCCCACATTCACCAGATGTCTTGTCAAGAGGTGAAGGAAGGGTTTGGAAATCAGATAAATCTGTGCCAGGACCGAGGATTGAACCCCTAGACCACCAGGTCACCGACAAGACTGGATGTTGTGTCTGTCCTAGTCTTAAGTAAGATTATAAGGCATATGAAACTACGACAGGCCTAGCAAGCCGGTTGTGGAAAAATATATGGCTTGAATAAAAAACTGACCACAAACTGGAAACAGTAATGGATGTAAAGTAAAACAAATTAACTTACATATGAAACAGGAGCTTGACCAACCATATTGTCTCTCAAACTAAATTTATCATTTTATATAAAGATGCCAAAATTGTCTAAAATGTCTAACGTCAGTTAGAAGACAAAATACATCTTGTGAATGTGAGGAATGCCAGGTCTCCACCATGGTTCGGATTCCACGTTAAACTGTAGGTCCTTCATTTCATTTCACAATCATTTTCATTTCACAATCACCCTACCATTACACATTAGCGTAAGTGCGTATAACCCGAACGGGTAGTAAGACGCGGTGCTAATAATAATAAGACAAAATAATGATGGTCACGTAGCTCATGTTAGTAAATGGAAGTTCTCAATGTAAATGCTGTTTCCGAAACATCACTTTGCTAACGCCTGTGTCATTTCACTAACGTCAATAAAATTACTTATTTCTCATTAACAGTCTTAGTTAAAAAATAAATTTTACTATATATTATTAACATTTGGGCTATTAAAAACATAAATAAAAAATGAAAAATGTAAAACTTAATTTTCTTTGGATTTTGGAAAATTTAACATTTCTAACACATAAATTTTGTATGATTCTTCACTTACTAAATCCTAATTCCAATAAATTAAAGAAAATATATAATTTTTTTATATTATTGCTAAAGAAATATGGTATACTTATTAAAAATACATAATTTATTTGGATTTTAGAGATTCTGTAGCAAACACAGCTCTTAAAAATGAATAGGCCGTATCAGTTTTTTATTTCCAAAAAATCTTGAAAATATTCTAATGAAATAGCACAGAGTAGAATGTCACATATTCATAGCTGGGAAGTGGGAGTGAACCACATAAAGAAGTATATTAAAATTGCAGCTACTATTTTGATGGGAAATAAGTAATTTTAGCAGTATTAATTAATGTTTATTAAACTTACTATGGTTCTTAAACCAGCAAACATAATCTAACCTTTCATGCGTAAATAAATTAAAATTTCAAAAGTGATAAAATAAATTTAAATGTTGTATAATGTTGATAAAAATAAAGGGACTGCCTCTGTGGTCGAGTGTTCAGAATTCTTGGCTGCAAATTAAGAGGTCCCGGGTTCAATCCACAGCACTTTTAGATTTTCTGTGAAGTCTTTGGGGTTATATTTAGAGGAAGTACACCTGCATTTGTGTGTAGGAACAGTGGAAAGCCATTTTGTAAAAACCCTATGTATACCCGATTGAGATTCGAACCTCAATCTCCCCAACTTCGGCAGTCTAGTCTCCGGCGAGAGTGATGCCTCGGACCATGTGGCCAGCAATTCAGGTTTCACAAAAGTTGGCACTATCTTCACCAACACACGCTGGCCGCTAGATTGTGGTTTGACATCATGGAGTTTTATCAAATAAACAACTAATATTTGTAGAAAATTATATTATGCCTCGGTGGCATAGTTGGCTAACGCGCTTGTCGTGTTGGGCTCGACTGCTGAGTATGGGGAGATCGGAGTTCGAATCTCGGTCTGGTGAACTGGGGGTGGTTTTTCCTAAATGGTTTTCCACTCTCCCTCCACGTAAATGTGGGTTCACTTCCTCTAATTCAACCTTCCCAATTCCTAATCCATTAGCAAAATTAGTACTTAAAGCGTATAACCCGAATGGGTAGTAAGACGCGGTACTAGACATTATTATTATTATATCATACACAACAAAAGATTGTGAGTTGACATTGTAATGCAAAGAAAATAAGTCAACACAAAAGATAGTTAATTAAGTTTTATTGTGATTTTAGTGAATTTTGTGTAAATGTAAGATTTGATCAAAGTTTTCAAAATGTATCAATTTTGGTGACATTAGATTCTCCATTCTTGTGTATATGTGTTTTAATATCCAAATATTGTACTTTTAGTGAGAAACAAGTTGAGAAAGGGAGGGGTTGGGTCGTTGAAGAAACTTGGCAAATAATTAAAATGCAAGCAAAGAAGAGGACTCTCCATCAAAATTATTTTCAATTGCAGTGACTACCTGGCTCTTTCTTATTCAATAAGTTTAATCATAACTTCAGTTATTAAGTGTCTGACAAAAAAAAAGTTCATTATCTAAATATATACTTGCCATTATAGATTTGTGTATGTCACAATTTTACTGTCATAGTAGCAATTATTACCGAGCGATTTTTATTAAACTTCTGGTAGAGATATGAAATGTAAATAACAAGATCTTATCAGTGACGTCTGTACTCAGTCAGTAGCTTGTATCAAGTTTATTTCAACGGGATATTTTATTTTACAACTGTAATAGTGTTGTTTCTTTACTAACATTATTTAGATACATTATTTATATATATATAATGCATTTTTCAAATTCTGAAAAATTTAATTACCATACAATATGCAAATATATATATATATAATTCAGTTAGGTAGGAATATTTTTGTTAAACTTGGACTAAAAAGTAAAAACAGTTCTCGTTTCTTAGTAATTTCAGCCCTGTTTTTAAACCTTTGAGTGTTGGAAGACGCCGAAAGGAAGCGCGGATCATTTAGAAAAGACTCGTGTCACTTTAAATTACAAGAGCAAATGTTTTTAAAATGACTGTGTTTTAATTGTTAAAAATTTATATTTAAGAACAAACAACAACTAAGTACTATGCAACTAAAGTGATTTCAAATAATATCACCATTCTTGCAGTAGGTGCTAATTATTTTGCGAGGTTTTATTTTATGGCGTGGCTCTCTCTTTTAATTTTCTTCAAATTCTAAATGATGACATTTTCTATCATATTCTACCATCTCGCAGCGCTTCTGCTTGAGATATTGTAATTATTACCATACAGATATATTATGCTTGATTGAATTTACATTGACCCGTAAAGTCTATCAAATTTTATTCACGCGTATGTTTGATCATGTATGTCCACCTACCCTATTCTGTCATTTGCTAGACGGGTTGATGTTCTTGAGACTGATTCATTTTACTTGATGTTCGCTACACACAGACCAACAAAAACATTCACAGGACACAGTGGCTTGGTTGATAGCTACAACTAATGTGTTGTATATTTAACTTCAAAACTTTTTGTGAGGCCTAGTTTTTTTATTTGTTATGTTTATTAGCACATGGGCTATTAGTCGTTTAATCTAATGGAAAAGGGGTGAGCAAGACAATCAGGAGGAAGTGAACCCGCATTTAAGTGGAGGTGGTTGAGTGTCGATGTAAAAATTGCAGTGATAAATAACTTGTGGAAAACTACCCTCAGTTCACCTGGCCGAGATTTGAACCTTGACCTCCCCATCAACGGTTAACAAAGGATAGTGAGCCAATGACTCTACCCCTTTACCACCGCTGCGTGTGGGTAAATACTTAGGCTGATATACTAGAACGGTTATCATACCCTAATGAGTCATGCGTTGAGGGCTAGTGGAGTGTTATTAGCAAAAAAGTTGTTTTAGATTATAATTTTTATTTGTAAATTCCCCCCTTCCCCCTACCCTCTTCTACTTCACTCCCAGCTCTAAAATGTTCTGCTGCCACTGCGCTGAATACGTAACTATAGTATGCTCTGTGATCTATACAACACTTGCTTACACTTCGAGGCCACTTCTCTTTTCCAAAGTAGATCTTTTACACACATGTAGAAAACCTCTCCCTGCTGCCCTCTAACATATTTTCTCCACTGCCACCCCTTTTCTTCAATTATGTTACGAAATTATTTAGTGTTTTTATTATCCAATTCTGAACTAAATATATTGGTAGTGCTATTTGTTTTTCCAATGTTGGCTATCAATGAGTGGTTATTGTTGTTGTGGATCAATTCATCTTTAAATGCTATGGATTCATCTTGAGATCTCGCGCTTCACTACCGAGAACGTATAATTTATACAATTTTCTGGTGTAACTCTAGTCTAGACACAGTTGATCAATTATTATTAAGAATTTTATAATATGGCAGATGTTTTGGATATAGATAATGCTGAAGAATTTGAAGTTGATGATGAAGGAGATCGTAAGTGTAAATTATAATATTAATGAGTAATAAGTGCTGTTAGATTTAACAAAAGGAGTAATTAATGTTTAGGGCTTAGGTTATGCTTTAGCATCATAGGTTGACGTATCACGGAAATTTAACACGGCAAGGTAATTTACCAATTAAAATTGGTGCGTAAATTCGGAAGTCTATAACATATTCTGTGTCAATTTAAAAGAAAAATTTTACATGTTAACCTGGATTCTGCTTTGTGACAATATCATTAAATTACGTGAAATACTTTTGATTTTTCATCCATTGTGGGAGCTCGTTTACAATACACTGAATACGTGGGTGCACATAAAGTTGCACTCCCATTCCATAACTTCGTAAATAAGTTAGGATAGGCCTATACAAAGAGTTCGGAATTTTTAATTGGGTATAGTGCGCTTTATCCATTCCATTCTTAAATATGCTAAAATATTGAAATTAGTCATACAGTTTTCCAAACATAAAAACACATAGAATCGATTTTATTATTAAATTAAATAAAATAAAGTTCCATTCACATAAGTGACAGGGTATCTTTCAGCCATTTTTGAATAGTTTGGATACATTACACTAAACCCTTAATAGAATTTACCGTGTTTAAGGCCAGTCTACAACCAACATACCCGCTTGTCGGACTCGCAACTACGCAATCGCAAATGCACTCGTAATTACGCGTTTATTAAATATAAAATAGACTGTCTACAATGAAAAGTCGTAAAACGTAATTTCAATCAATAGGAACAAACATCAATGATGACTATAAAAGTCAAATTCATATTAATGTTTTCAAATAAGAAATAAATATTTAAAAAATATTTAACTGGATAAATACACATGATTTTAATTGGAAATCCTGTATTCATTACTATACATTTCCAATCGTTTTTGTTATAGACCAAATAACTTCAAATTATTTGATTTTAGTAGTCCATCCATATTTGTTTTTTGATTGGCTGAACGCAAGCCAACGCAACTACATAAACGCAAGAGATGGACAATGTTCATCTCCTCCCGACAAGCTGGTCCGACAGTTCCGACGATTGTGTTTGCGTAAGCTAGTGTAGACACAAAATTACGTTATTGCGTAGTTGCGAGTCCGACAAGCGGATGCGTTTGGTTGTAGACGGGCCATTACGAAGGCGAAAAACCGTCTCGGACAACAACCACAATTAACTTTAGACCCTACGTTGTGATAAATTTAACTTTAAACAATTTGACTAGGGTTCCCATGATTATAATATTTAACTAGGACATTTCTAAATTTTCACTTAAAACTTGGATATTTTGTAAAAAAAAATACAGGACATGTTAAAAATTAAGAAAACCAATAATAAATATATATTTTATAAGTTGTACTTTTAAAATATACTGGTATAAAAATACACACATTAATTAGCCAATCATAAATTCTATTTTAAAATAGAATTAGAATCTTAAACATATATAATTAGAAAAATTGCACTTTTAAAAAAGCTAGTAAAGTTTGTATTTCATATTCATCAGAATAATTATCAAATTTGTGGACCTGTTCTAGAAGTTTTATTTTACTGATATTTGGACATAGAACTCAACACAAGAGAAACCTTTAAAATGTCTATTTTCACGAATTTTAAATTACAGCTGAATGAGTTTAATCAATCAAATCTTCATTTGTTTAACAAATGTCTGACATGTAATCTATCTATCCGTATCTAGTATAATTGTTTTTAGTTAGAGGAAAACACATTGTTTTGACCACAACATGTAAATATTAAGCATTATTTTATCATCAAATATCACTGTCTTACAATTCTCTTTTAAACTTTGAGCTTCTCAAACAATAAAATATATTTCATTTGACTTAATTTTTTACCCGGTTTTCCGAAAAGTGTGTTCGGACTACCAGGGTTTGGTCTAACGTGGTTTTACTTTAATCATGCTAATGCATTATTAGTAATAAGAAAGGTTTACTTAAAGAGGATGTGTACAGCTATTCGCTGGGAGAGAAAGTGGAAACCCATTTTAATAAAAACACCCTTTTTACACTTAACAGGAATTCAAACCCAATCTCCCTATCATCAACAGTAATGTCTATTGTCAGAGTGACACCATAGACAATTCTACCGCTGGTGCGGTTAGTTAAATAGTTGTCACACTGATATGGAGCAAGTTCTAAATAACTCACTCACTAGAGGCTGTCACATGGAGCTGGATTAAATAGTAGAGCTATTGTAGTTGCTAAGAATGGTTAGAACCACATCTAAATAACACAGTCTTTGAATTGAAAAATGACACCTGGAAACAAGAATCGAACCGGGCACCTTTGGCTTAGTAAGTACCCCAATGCTTTAACCACTGAGCTATCCAGGAACCGTCCCGTTTCCAGAGTAATTCTTCATTTTAAGGCAGAGTCTGTGATGGACGTGCGGAACTTGTCAACTATGTATGTATGATCAATTAAGATCCCAAGCTATCAGATAAAAGAACTAAAGCTTGGACAACCAGGGTTCAAATCCCTGTTCCGGTGTGATATTTTTTTTTCCTATATAATGTACAACATTCACTTCATCAAAATTCCATTTGAAAATATATGTTTGTTTTACATGAATCATGTTTTAGATGGCACTTTTTTTTTATTAAAGCAAAATAAATTTGCCAAACAATACAGTTATATTCAAATAATGACGCAAGCCACTGTAACTGTTGTTTTTGTAACAAATCAATTCTTACATTTTCCAGAAGGTATAGCGAGACTCAAAGAGAAAGCAAAGAAAAGGAAAGGTCGAGGTTTCGGGACAGAGAATTCTGCAAGAGAAGATATCAGGGAATATGAAACAATGGTCGTTGACGGTGACGGGGAAGAACCTGGACCCCAAAGATGTAAGAACCATTTGAATTATTATCACTCAATTTCTTTCTCAACTCTTTTTCCAATTATGGAACTTATTTACATCCTTGGTTAATGTTTTTATATCAGTCGCACTAAAATTACTGTTAACCGAAATAAACCTTGAATAGACTTACAAGTATCACATGAGTGATTTAAGTAAGGCTCATAACTTACTTGGAAATAATAATAATAACAATCAACTGCAACAATAATACTAAAAATAACAACAGCCTTTATTTATCTGGCAAAGTTCACACTTTACCAGGGTAAAGTGTATGTTTTTACTTTTTCGTATGTGTATTATTACAAGTTTTTGTAAACTCAAAGTAATTTTCTAGTATTTCTTACAAGGACTCCAAAAAATTAATTTATATAACATTCAAACACTCATTAAATTCTACAAAAATGTCCTGCTTTGTATCGAGGCTAGTAACTAATTTTACTATAATATTTGAATTCAAGAAAAAAGAGAATAATTATGGCAGAGGTTGTACCTAATAATATTTTACACAGAAACTAAACACAAAGTTTAAAATTCAAATCAATTCAAAACATTTTACTGATTAGTTAGTGATGTTAGGAACGAGTAATCAGGTTGAATGGGGGGGGGTTTGGCAGAAGTGTGTATTTCAACTTGTGTGTTTATATAATATATATGGGGTTTTATGGGGACAAAGAGGTTGGGTTTGAATCCTTGCTGGATGTCCTAAGATTGTTTTTTCCTAAATGGTTTTCCACTCTCCTTCTACATACAGTAGCCCCATGGCTTCTTTGATGCTGACTGACAGCTCACAGCTGACAGCTTCGAAAATCTACCAGACCAAATTATGTATCCCTATGTCGAACCATATGATCTGCAAAAACATGTGCTTAGCAGCTGTCGCTTCTGACTGTCAGAAGTCAGCTGTGAGCTGTCAGTCAACACCAAAGAAGCCACGGGGCTACTGAAAATGCGGGTACTCAAATTCTACCTTACTTATTCCTTCCTATTAATGTAATCAAATGTAGGGTAGCTCAGACATGAAGTGAAAAATAATAAAAGATAAAGATGGGTCTAATACTTTAGTTCTCAGATCCGAATCTTAAACTTTCTTTTGAATTCAAATTTAAATGCATGATTCTTTTAAAATGTACAATTTTAATGTACCGTGATCAAAATATTTCAAACTAGAGTTTGAAAAAGTTGTTCCGAGACTTGGTACCACTAACAAATGTTATTTTTTTTAGCATGGTGTATTACTACACATTCGGATTAAACGCCTAAGTATTAATTATGCTAATGGTTTTAGTGATTCTGGAGGTTATATATATAGGAAGTGTACCCACATTTGTGTAGAGTGAGAGTGGGAAACCAGTTTGGAAAAACCACCCTCAGTACACCCAACCAAGATTCGAACCTCAATCTCCTCGTCATCAGCAGTCCATAGTTTACTGCGGGAGTAGCATATTAGACCATATGGTCAGCAAAGTGAGTAGCTCTAAATTTTGTTTGTCATATCTGTTACATCATCAAAACAAAGATGTACCTTTTTGAATAAATAAATTATATATTTATACAATTTTATCTCTTTTTTTTTGTTATTTTACCAATCACACAAGTCTATATAGGCCTAATTTCGTTTAACAATTGATTAGAATTATTATCGTTTATAAAGTTAAGGTCTTCATTATACTGTATTAGGGATACTTTTTTGATATTTTGTTTAGCACTTTGTCTTACTACCTATTCGGGTTATACACCTATTTACTAACTACACTAACGGGCTAGGGACTAGGAATGTTTAATCAAGAGGAAGTGCGCCCACATTTGTTTGGAGGTAGAGCGGAAAACCGTTTAGAAAAACCACCTTCATTGCACCTGGCCAGGATCGAACCCTGATCTCCTCATCTTCGGCAGTCTATTTTAATACGAGAGTAGCGCGTTAGACCTTCAAAGCCGGTGTTTTTTTATTGGTCCCATATCTATCGACCACCTGACCAGGATCGAACCCTGATCTCCTCATCTTCGGCAGTCTAGTTTAATATAAGAGTAGCGCGTTAGACCTTCAAAGCAGGTGTGTTTTTTTATTGATCTCATATCTATCGACCACCATAAGATTTGAGCAGCTCAGCTCTATAAAAAGGTTTGTAAAATATTTTAGCTATCACTATACTGGAAAAGAGAATATTGATGAAATTCAAGTTCTGGAAAACACCACCTGCATAAGTGGTCATACAATTTAAAAGAGTAAACTTAGTTGCCGGCCATAGATATATAAGGGTTTTTAATCACAGTCGGGTGCCCTGTTATGCAATTTTTACCATCCCATATTCATGCAAATATGGGTGTATTTTCTATATATAATTCACCCTCCATGTTTAAAATTGTGGTCTCAAACTTACCGAGGATCATAATCTGTTTCCAGCCTGTGGCTCGGTCAGTTTAGTAAAATGCCCCCATCTTCCTCTATCCTTCTACCATTCTTCTCTTATTACTTGCACACTTTGTTATCTACTCCTCTCATCTCTTTCTTTGACATCCTCTTTTTTTTCAATTCTCATTACATGTCCATACCATCTCAGTCTTGCTTCCTCTACAACTTAATGTACTCCAACATCCTCATTACATGCCCAGACCAGCTCAGTCTTGCTTCCTCTACTATCTCATGTACTTCTATTGCTCCTCACAAACTTCATTCCTATGGCCTCCACTTTCCTAGTCTCTCTTACATTCATTGTCCATGTTTCTGCTACAAATGTGACAATGGGTACAAAGTGCTCTGTACAACACTTCCTTACACTTCAAGGTCACTTCTCTTCTCCATAACAGGTCTCTTATGCACTTATAGAACAACTCTCCCTGCCGTCCTCTTCTCATTACATCCTCTCTACTTCCACCTTTCTCCTCAATCACGCTTCCAAGATATTTTACGTACTGTACTTTTCTCAGTTATACTCCATCCAACCTTATAGATTTTACTGGGCCTTATCCTCGAACTTAGCAACGAGACAAAACTGTCATTGTGTGCTCTGAACTATTGTTTGACCCCCCCCCTCGGTGGTATATTTGGCTAACACATTAATTTCGTGTTGAGCTAGACTGTCGAGGACGAGGAGATTGAGGTTCGAATCTTGCTCAGGTCAACAAGGGGTGGTTTTTCCCAAATGGTTGTCCACTCTACCTCCACACAAATGTGTGTTTACTTCCTCTATATTCAACCTTCCCAATTCCTGATCCATTTAGCGTAATTAGTACTTAGAACAGTTAGTAAGACGCGGCGCTAATAAACTCTTGTTTGATCTTGTCTCTAGCTGTGGAGGGCTGGATTTTGTTTGTGACGTCTGTTCATGAAGAGGCCCAGGAAGATGATATCCATGACAAGTTCTCGGAATATGGAGAGATCAAAAATCTAAACTTGAACTTGGACAGACGCACAGGCTTTTTGAAAGTAAGTGCAATGTTCACATAATATATTCAAAGACCAGTAGTTTTTTTTTTTACTCTTGTGTCAGTTAGGTAATAACTTAAAATGTTGGTCTAAATTAGTTGAGTCAAAGTGATATTTACAGTTATAACCACATCTAAATACTATATTCTTTAAATTGTAGCCGACGATTTCCACACGTCCATCATAGACTCTGCCTTAATTTATAAGTGAAGAATGGCCCTCGGCACGAGACGATTATACTGGAGAATTCAGTGGTTAGAACATTGGCATGCTAAGCCAAAGGTCCCGGGTTCGTTCCCTGTGTCATTTTACAGTTCAAAGAATTTAATATCATTTGTCATTGGCACCAAGACTTAAAACATTTTTTTTTAAATTAAATTTTAATTATTTTCACTTTAACTAAAATTGTATATTTTTAAAGATTCAAATTTGGATTCGAGATTCTAAAGAAAACTTAAGATTCAGATTCGAGAAATATTGGATCCATCCCATCTCTAAATTTTAACTAATTTTACTCCCAAAAATAGTTGTATTGCATCATCCACATATCTTATAACTGTCACCTACCTCCTTCTGTAGCTCTAACTGTGTGGAACTAGAGAGCTATCAGGTTGTCTTTGACCGGGGGGATTACTTGTGTGTGTCCATGATTGACGTTCTAATACTATAAGGTTAAAAGTTTAGTTAAATTAAAGAAATTAGTGAATATAGAGAAGTGAGTGGCTGAACGAGGTTTACCTATGGCCTGATTGACTGCTAAGCGGTCTCTGCACGATCGTTGAACCTGGTTCCTTGGGCTCGAGTGGCAGCCCCGACTGGTACTTGGTGAACCCAACGACTTTGCCCGCATGGCCCCGTTACCTCCTAGCTTACGATCTTTCGTCGTCAGCCTCGAGGGCTTCAAACCCTCCTATTTAAACCGGCGACCGTCCTGGTTTCTAGCTATTGGCTGTCGACACCTCCTTTTGGTGTCAGCACTTCTTGTTTATTTGTTTATTGATTCACCATAACTTTCCTCGCAACACCTGTTATGCCATTCGCTACTCACAACTTCCCATGTTTATACAACAGGCCTTCCAATTGAGGCCATTGGTGGTAAATATAAATTAATATTTCCTTTTCAAACAACCTAAGACAAACCTTTATCAAGTAAAAAGTATCATTACTTTATGAATAAATAAGAGTCATATTGTATGTTTTATCATGTTTTTAAATGTTTGTAATGTGACAAGGACTCTTAAACTCATATGTAGATTTTTATGACTCTTAAATGTTGCAAATCAATTTAATGACACCCACATCACCGGCCAAACGGTTTAAGGTATCACTCTCATGTTAAACCGGCCTGCTGAGGGTGGTTTTCCACTCTCCTTCCACACAAATGTAGGTCGATTACCTCTAAAATCCTTACTTCCTCATCCCTATCTCATTAGAGTAATTATCATATGTGTATAACCTGAAGACGAGGTAATAAAACAATCCTTTGTTAATTTTTTTACTGTTCGCTAATCATTATATATTAACTTACTTTTACTCAACTGACTTCCTAAAAATTTAAATAATCTTTCCTTCCTAAACTTTCAAAAATAAGCAAGAACTGTTTTGTTATTTTAAAATGTATAGAGGGATTTTTAATGTTTACAAGGTACATCGTATACAAATTGTTGTATATCTTGTTTTCTTATCCTTACTAATAATTTTTCATAACCACAGAGCAGCTGAGCACTGACGCTAAACTATATATTATGTCACGACTACTTTTTTATTCTCAAGTTTGATGCTTAAATGTTTCAATCCTTATTTTAGACTCCTAATAATTTTCAAATTCACTACTTTTCCACATATACAACTTCACTTTATAAACATGTTTTATTTGTTTATATGCCATGCCATAGTTGAAAAAAAAAAACCTAAAAAGTATATTTAATAAAAGATAAATGCTGAAACAAAACAGGCATGATTGATTTGCCCAAGATCACTAGGAAACAAATTCCTTGAATATCAACACACATGGTGTAAATTAGGGGAATTTTTGTTTAAAGGTGAACACAATTAAATTTATAATTTAAAAATCATACTTGAACATGAAAGCTAAGCCAAGGTCCCATGTTTGATTCTTGTGTTTAGGCATAATTTTTAAAATGTTTCAAAACATAGGTCATCTTGAGTAGGTACATTAAAATAGTTGTGTATCAAAATGAAAAATGGTCATAATCATTATCAAAAGTTTCCATCCTACTTTATCTTTCCACCATTTTCTCTTCTCATTTGCATGCTTTCTTTATCTGCTCTTACCATCTCTCTATCTCCCATGTGGTCTTTTTACTACATACTTCATATTTATCATTCTATTTGGTATTCTCTCGTCCATTCTCATTACATGACCAGCTTTGCTTCCTCTACTATCTCATCAACTCCAACATCCTTATCAAGTTTCCCTGGCAAATTTTAACAAAGCTTATAAACGATAAGCTAGACAAATCCATGACAACGGGAAATAAAGGCTTAGTAAAGTCCATGATATCAAGACAAAATCTGTGTTCATTTTTTAATCACTTTGGTAAAAAAGAATATTATCAATAAAACTAAGCAGTATGTTATGTGCCCAAATTCCACTTTTTAAATTCGAAGCAAACTTGAATCGAATAAATTAAATATTCTCAAAGCCAAATCAAAGTTTGAAATTTTGTTGTTGTTGTATGCATAAAAAAATGCTTTATATAACTTTATGTGGAAAAATGGCTTTAAAAAACTTCTTTTGCACAATTGTTTGTACAATATTTAGTTTTATTCTGATAAGTCAAGCTGTTATCACAATTTACCACTTAATTACTTTAGATTTTTTCCATATAAATATTGATTTGTAATTGTGTGTGTGTGTGTTTGCGCGTGCACGTGCGCACACACACATACTAAAACCATTATTGACATGCTGCAGAAACGTGGGTAATGAAGGAGCAAGATGAAAAAAAATTCTAATTCCTAGAGAAAGGAATATATTTTCTTTTTTAGCATCACAGCTTAATTATCACCCTTTTGGGTTATACACTTATGTACTAATTTATGCTAATTGTTTTAGTGATTAGAAAGATTATATTTAGATGAAGTGTACCCGCATTTGCTTGGCGGAAGAGTGGAAAACCATTTTGATTAAACCCCTCTCAGTACAGCCAATTGAGGTTCAAACCTTGATCTGTTATCGGCAGCATGTTAGATCACGTTGCCACCGAAGTGGGTGAGAGGAATAGTTGAAGAGCCAGTGCAGGATAGGATAGACAAGGCGGTGGTGCGGCCATGTGAGGAGAATGGAAGAAAGGATACCAAGGGGTGGTGGGGAGAAGCTCATGTTCCGAAGAGAGTCAGCCATTGGCTAGAAATTGTTCATGATTATGATTGTATATACAATGGGAACCTGGATAATTCAAACTCGAAGGGACCAGGAATAAATACAAACTCTCTAAAAATTGAATTAAATAAGTTTCTTAAAAGAAATTCCCTTTTCCACTTCCTTTATTACCGCTATTTTTTTCGACCAAAGTTTATGATTTATAGGACTGTGGCTTGGACAGTGAAATCACGATACACACAAACACTACTGTACAGTATGTACTAAATAAAACTAAATAAGCTTGCACGTCACAAGAATATTGCTACGACCAAATCAATAAGAACAGCACACGTAACCGCTCGAGAGGTTCAACCTTGACTAACGGAGTACAGAAGTTTATAATGTATAAACAAAGACATATGGGTTAGTAGGGGAGGGGCGTGAAGAAGGGTACTGGCCGCATTCCAACATCGCCTCCTTTGTTTCAAAAAAATAGAACAAGGCACTGCAACTAGAAGTAGGAAAACAATACTGCATAGTACATTCTAACTTATGAAAAGTTTGAATTAACCATAGCAAAATTCGAATCGTCCACAATTTTTTAACATTGTTTTAATACCAGATTCCCAGAACCAGGTGAAAAATTTGAATTAAAGACTATTTCGAATTAGTCAAGTTCCACTGTTACAGCTCAATAATTATCCATAAATTTAATAATTTAGCTTTCATAATTGTGGCCAAAAAAATTTTTAGAAGTGAAGTCGAAGCTTGATACTTGTTTCGATACTAAGTCAAAGTTTCGAAGCTTTGGACACCCCTACACTGTTGTAGTAAAATGCGTTTCATTTCTTTTTAAATCTTAAATATAGCTGGTATTTGATTGGTGCTGTAGTTAACTATTTATTTCAGGGATATGCTTTAGTGGAGTATGAAACACGACAAGAAGCCCAGAAAGCCAGAGACACTTTAAATGGAACTGAAATCCTTGGTCAGAAAATCGGAGTTGACTGGTGCTTTGTGAAAGGACCTAAGAAGTGAGTACAGTGTCATATGAAAATATAAGCATTTAATTTACCCACATTAGTGTAATTAATTCTAGTTTTTACATTTGCTTTGGTAACATGTAAACACTTAATTTGAGACTATCACTATGCCTCAGATTTTCTTTATATCCTATTCCTCTGAAGGTATATGTACAAGCTAAAGCTAATTTATATATATTCAAATTTTAATGTTCATAAATAATAACCCATAGTGCAATTTTGGGGGGAGGGGGGGGGGGTGGATATTTTCTTGATAATAAGAGTTGCTTCGATCTGGGTTATAATTACAGAAAATATTCTTAAATTAATAATTTATGAACCAATTTTGTTCACTTTGGATCAAATTAAAGCTTATGTTACGACCTTTAAAACACAATTCAAACCTTTCAGTTAAATATAATCTCTAATAATATATATTTGTTTTTAGTTTTATTATTTATTTATCAAATTTTAGGTAAATTTTAAACCAAAAATATCAAACTTTTCACATTTTAAATATAATACAAGAGTAGCATAAACTTTTGTGTAAAAGAAATCGAAGAGGGTGTTTTTTTTTTGTGGCTTATTAATTAAATATTATATAGATTAAAAGCATTTTCATCCTAAAATATTGGGATTTAAATTCAAATCGAGCTCTAAATGAATCGTAAGATTTCCAAAGATCTAGTTTAATACATAAAGATAATTAAGTTTTAAACACAATAACTGTGTATTCACACGTTTGCCAAAAAACAAGGGCAGAACAAAAGTGAGGTAATGTGTAAAAAAAAAAAGAAGCTCTAAATCAATCATTCACATTAGTGTTATGGTAAAGTTCAACTCGTCTCTCCTTTGTCTGCTCTGCCTGAGATTTTCTCGAACAAACCATCCCAAATCAGTATGCATGTACATTTGAAAGCACATAACTTTGTTGGCTGTTGTGAGGATAGGGCCTATTTCATATAGTCACTATTGGAAAGCGTGTGTGTATTGATGTATTGGATTGTTCCATGACATAGCTCTATAATTTGAAGACATTCTTCATGACATTGATAGAAAATAAATGTTTAATCGATAGAAAATATGTTGATAGTGAAATGTTTTAAGTTATTGTTGCAATGCCATAAGTCAACATACAGAATGTTAATTGTTGAACCACTCAGGCAGATTCTTTTGTCTATTTTCACCGAACATATGAATCCATCTTAATTCTAAAGCATTCTAAAAGTGGTATGCATAGCCTGAGGTTTGAATTTAATGATCTCAAAAAGTGCAGACTTTAATAAATATTCTGATTTATTCTGTTTTCAGAACCCGAAGGAGTAGACGCAGAAGATAAAAGGAAACAAACTGTTTTAATATAACTACACATTTACAGTTTCTATATTTTAACATTTAATTTAATTTAATTCATCTCAAAGTGTAAATGTTAAATAACTCTTTAGAGAGTTTCACAAGGCAATATTTTGAAATAAAGTCATTCCTAAAAATCTCTTCATTCAAATCATAGACTAAAGCCTAGTTTGGTTATTCAAGCATTTTCTTCTCTTTTTTTTAAAATGCTTGAATTTGACAATCTGGTTATTGACCATTCAACTTGCCAAGTTAAAAAAAGAAAGAAGTTAAGGGGTCAATATTTTCTGGTGTAATTTGCTGGTAATGTAGAGGTCGAGGTTTGAATTATCGTCATGTTTACTGAGAATCATTAAATGTTCTAAGAACCCTCTAGCATCATGGGTCAATTATAGTACATTCACAACCTTAGTTTACTTGGATCACAGCTCAAAATGTTATTAAAAAATAGTCCCTAAATCTATCCCTACACCAACAGCTGACATCTGTCACTTTGGATAACTGTAATGTACAAATGTGATTTAACTACCGTAATTTAGGCCAATATTTATATTTGAGATCGGGCACGAAGCTTATTTATGATTTTATTCCACTTTAAAAAGTTATTATTCATAGCACTTTCACAAAAGGTCTAATGAACATAGCTTCAAAATGGCGACCAACAAATTTAAACCACATGATTGATCATGACGGAAACAAGTCCTTTAAATAGATGCACCCACGCAGTGGATGAAAATATTTTATTCAGTTAAATATTGTGAAATACAATAGAATTATATATATATAAAGCAATTAATTTCTCTTTTCCAAGTAAATATGATGCCTGTAATAAAAGATATTAATGTATGCACTATATTACACATCATAGATAACATTCCAAAACAAAGAATAAGCATTTTTAATTAGGATTAAAATATTGTTTCGGATTCGGTAATAAGAAATTATTAAAAGTAATGAAATAGTGTGAGGAAACTTACGTTTGCTTTATTTTAAATATAAAATTTAACATATAATTTAAAAAACTTCATCTATAACAAAACAGTAATCTTTTACAATTGTTGACAATCCAAAACTTAAACATGATTTTTGAACCTATCATGAACAGACTCTACTTACAATTTTATTTTTCTCTCGCGTTTTATTTTATACTTTTATATTAAAAATGACCAAAAGCTTGTTTATTAAATATTTTATTTTTATGTTAAAACATATATTAAGAAATACCCATACCTTTGAGCATGTGGAACATAGCTTTCTACATAAGCCACGCAGCCATTTTTCTACTTTTACTCTCTTAATCGACCAATATTTTTGTTACTCATTTATTACTTTTTTCATGGTTATAGTATAGCATTTAACTGGTAGCTTCATCTATTAACTTCAATATAGAGTACTCAGACTAATTAAAAGTACAGTAGTTTGATAGATGACATTACAATAATTTATTGTGATCAAACATTGAATCATGCTCATGCTGGGGAAAGGGTTGAGTTTAATGACCTAACTCAATGGATAGAGATTTTTTTTTAACCTAGAATAGAAATTAAATTTTATTCAATCATTCATTTTCATATTTGAATCCCACATTGGCGGTCACATTAGACTAAATTCTTGATAACAAAGAGATCTGAGTTAAAATCACCACGATCGGGTGTAATAGTTTTTGACACGCAAGATGGTTGTAGATCTCCCCATCCACACACATTTGGGTACATTTCCTCTTAATACCTTCCTAATCCATATTCCATTAGTGTATAAAAAACTGTGGATGACCATTGATTAAAATACTTTTCTTTCAAATGATTTGTCCATCAATTGGTCAATATTAAAGAAATATTTGTTAGATTTCACTTCAAAGTGCCCGTTACTATCTGCAAGACAAAAAAATATTGAAATGGCTTTATACAAAATAACATTTATAATAAAAAATATTGCTTAAAAATAACATTTATATAGAATTAAAATTATTGCACTATTAGACTATTTATTTGGTAAGTGAAATACTAACACAGTATTATTGGTTAATAAAATACACAAAACCCATTTTATTTTAAAATTGTCAACACATCCAAGTCTCAGATAATCACTTTGGTAGCACATGTTACACCACGTCATCAAGAATGAACAATTGTGAAACCCCGAGAGAGTTTTTAGTCCATCAGTGAAGTTTTCATCTCGCTTCTACATTGGCATCACTGAAGAAAACTTCCTGTACAGGGATGATACCATGTGGAATTAAAATGTTTGTAATATAATGTGTTAGTGTTTTTATTTTCATAAAGTATGCTTCATTTTTGCTATCATATTAATTCATTGACATTATAAATTAACATTTGCCAAACACCCGACACAAAAAAAAAGGGATCATCATCTATTGGGACAGCAATTATAATGATTCGACTCCAAATACCTCGTATTTCACCTTCTTTCTTATTTCATTAAAATATTTTGAACGCACCGGGATTCAAATCAAACCTTTTTAAGAGGTGGTTTGCCATCTTATGACGTGCAAGAATTCGACTAAGCCCATACCAGCTAAATAGACATGTGCAATACAAGGTTTACCAGAGTGATACATAATGGGCTATTTGCGCCAGGGATATGACTACTTTTATCCTGCTGGTTACCTTCATTCTGGTCTTAACATTTGCTTTATTTTGAGATGCTAAGAAGTTGTAGGCCAGGATTCAAACCCTAATCCATGGCAAAACATACACGAATAATCGATTTCAAACATAATATCCAAGTAGCCGCCAAAATTCCAATGCCGATCATTGAATGGTTCATTTGAAAAGTGTGTGCGTAGCAAAACTGTGCATTTCAAATCACATCTTCTCAAAGGTCTCTTCATAGTCGCATGTCCGACATCGTCGTGCATAGTTGTCATCTTCCTCATTGTATGTCTCTGGTCCGAAGGTGTGTTGGTGAGATACATTAGTGGTTCGGTCATACAGACTACTACGTACCGACATGCGAAGTGCTGGAAAAGAAGAAAATACATTAATCTTTGACGATATTATTTCTCACGTTCAGAGGTACTTTCCTCAGAGTGGTCTCCTTTCTGACATCCTCGACTAAAAAACTTCAAGAAAAATTCCGAAATTATATCTCCAAAATATTAAACTGTATTCACTTTATTAAATGGGATTATATCCGTAGATTTTTGGATTGTATCCACAGAGAATGGCACCCATTTCAACATTTCTAAAACCAACCGCCCTGAATTATATTCACAAAATTTTGAATTGAATCCACTCAAAATGGTCCATTTAGACATTTATTGAACAAAATGCAGTCTTGAAAATCCTGAATTATATCCATAAATGGCAGACATTAAGTCTTAATTTTTATTACAGTTGGGTCGAATCCACTATTTTACGAATCCAAATCTCCAATTTATCTTTGAATCCAAATCTTGAAATAGTTATGAACATAAGAAATGTAAATATAATAGAAGATACAAACAGTGATTAAATGTTAACATTCGTTCTTATAATCCTTTCATTATAACATTCATACATTCAGTTAAGTGTTAAATTACTGGTCTGGGGTCTGGCTGGTAAGTTCATCCTATAGTAATAATTGGTTCTGAACCACCAATAAGCACTGTTAGAGCTCTAAAAAAAATTCCGTTGGAAAATTCTAACTTTTTTTTTTTTACAGATTTGACTGTTGAATCAGAAATTTTTCCAAATCTTTAATATTCTTAGGGATTTGATATTCCATTCCTAATTTTTATGCCTATTATTATTATTATTATTATTATTAGCACCGCGTCTTACTACCTGTTCGGATTGCACACTTACACTAATGTGTATGGTGTGCGAAGCTTCGAGAAGTCGAAGGTCAAATCTCCTTTAGCTTCAACATCTACAATAACCTGCGCATATTCGAAAAATTTTGAATGAAGGATAAAACTTTGAATAATTATCAAACTATTTAATTTTATCTTACTAAATATTACAGTTTTCAATGTTTGATAATTTTAAAACAGTTACTAAACAGAATTTTAACACCGACTTGTAATTTTAGTAACACAAAGTAAGCATAGATCAAAAATGGGTAAGTAAATGTTAATATAATATATTCACTATCGGCAACATAATTTTGTGAAAAATAAAAATACCTATAAAGAAATAATACCATGGTCACTGGTATGAAGCAGAGAAAGCGCTTTAGTTGTGCTATCAGCGCAGCTCGCATCGAATGTGACAAATTTACAAATGCATTTTGACACATAAGTTTTTCATAGTGTCTTCGCATTTTATTTATTATTCAAAACGGCTGATACGAAAAGTAGTAAGACGGAATTTGATTTATAATTATTATCAGAAAAATGCAGTTAAAAAGACATAGATGTGTAAATTTTGCAAAATAATATAAATTTCCACGATGTAAATAAAAATTAAAAATTAATTAAGAATCAAATAGCCAAAGCTATTAATTATGTTTTTAATGAGGATTACTCCATCTAAATATCATATTCTGAAAATTGAAAAATGACACCTGGACATGAGAATCAAAACCAAATCGAGCCAAAGGTTCCGGCTTTGATTCCTGTGTTCAGGTGTAATTTTTCAATTTTCAGAATAAAACTTATTGAAAAGTTACTAAGCTTATCAGTAACCCTGTGTGCATTAGTTATTAATATATTCTTTAAGTAACAAATAAGAAAATTTTCCTGGCCCTTGTTAGTAACAAGATCAAGAAAAAATAATTAATTTAAAAATTAAAAGTGGTGTTAAGTGACAGCAAAAATCTTGGGTAGCTTCAACTTCGACTTTTCTTCACAAGTTTCAAGATTCGCTTTGCATTTAAATAGTGGCCTTCGCACACATCTACTAATGTGTAATGGTAGGGTGATTGTGAGGTGAAATGGAGGACCTACAGTTTAACGTGGGATCCGAACCACGGTGGAAGCCTGGCATTCCCCACATTCACAAGATGTCTTGTCAGAGGTGAAGGAAGCGTTTGGAAATCAGATAAATCTGTGCCGGGACCGAGGATTGATCCCCGGACACCAGCACAGAAGTCTGACGCCTTACCCCTGGACTGCCAGGTCACCAAACCTAAATATTAAAATCTGAATAAACATAAAAGGTGGACTTGACTTCATTATAAGTCTGTTACAGGGCAGCAGAAATGACAAATTATAATTCACTATATGTCTATTAGAGTGCAGTCGAGGCAATTAAACTTAAAAGGGTAACTTATTTTTTTATAAAAAATTGCAAACACTACAGAGAGTAATAAATACAATATAACATTTTTTTCACCAACAATAATTCCTATTTACAAATATTAAAAACTTAGTTTGGCTTAAAAAAAACTTTTCCGAAATAAACATATTTAATTCAATTTAACTGAACAATCCAGCTTCTTAAGGATGAGTGGTTTTTTTTTTTAAATTCAATAATCAATTTGTTTGAATCATATCCAGGTGTCATTTTTAAATCTAAATAATATAATATAGCTCTTGATAAACTTGTGCTAGAGAACACTTAATATTTAGCAATGAGTCGTGTAGCCATACTGACCTTTGATTTGTTTGTTATATTTCTTGAGTTTGGATTTACCCTTCTTCTCCTCACGAAGATCTTTCTCTTCAAGAAGTTTTTCTTCCGTTCCCCAAACTTCTAAAGCTCTCTCCTCTACCTAAATTACAAAACTTCAATAACAAATATGTTCAGCTAAAATGTTAATTTATATTTGACTTTTTAATTTTGTGCTTGCCTTGCGGCCAACATTGATAATATTGTCACAACTCTGAGCTAGATTGGGATGTTTATTTTAATTTGAATAACTTGTTAAATCTAAGTGACTGAAAGAACTGGCCAAGCAAAACTCGTAATGAATTATAAACATTAAGAAAAAGTGCTGACTACTTGCAACAGTCTTGTTTCAGTTGTGTGATACTTAGGCCAGATTAGGCTAAAAGAGCTTTTGTCTTATGGCTATCAGGGCTGACACATAAATATCTTTTTTTCAAGGGCAGTTACTCTGCCCATCGTCGGACCGTACGGATTAGAACACTGTGTCATCATTGATACTTGCAGTAGAGGGCAATCGCTGTGCCCAGCGTACCAGGTCGAGTCTGTAAGAGGTGAGCGGTGTCAGTCGAGCCAAACATTTTAAGTATTCCTGACTAAGCCAGTTCTCTCATGAGTGCATATGTCTAAGTTTTTATATTTCTTTATAACACTTAGTAACATCACATTTTGTATTAGCTCTTAGCGCTACTAATAAACCCCCCAAAAAAACCAGAACCTCCTGTTTCATCTACCTTGCCACCATTCCTACCCTTCTCCGCACGCTATCTTGACAGATCCGACCCACGGAAGGGGGGGTAGGTGACATTTTACTATAGTATTTTTGTTATTCTATAGGTATTGTTATAAGTACAAAAGGAAACGTGTTAGATTAGCAACACAAATAGCATCAGTGTGTTCTGTAGATATATTTTGTAGTTTCTAGTGATGTTATCAAATCGTGTGAAACAGTGACGGTGGTTTTGATTCTAGCGTTCTTATTACGAACATCAAATAAAAGATGATAATAATACACAAAACCGGTATTGATAATTTCTATCAAAAGTTATCACTGCATGTAACATGAATTGATGTATGAATATATATATTTTTTAAATTAGTAACTTTAATAACCATCAGATACTGTTCTACCCACCAAAATCAGTCTATAAGCTGCCTTTCAAGGTTAACAAAGTGTAGATTTAAAAATGTATATGAAAAATCTGAAGTAACTGGATTGATTGTTGCGATAATTTCATCTATTAGATTATAACTAAATAATTCAAACGGTAGCACAATAAAACATTTTATAAATGATTCTAGTATATAAATAAGCACAATATAATATTTGTAAAGCATAAAACAGTTAACAAAACATATTTGAACTTTGAGAATATTTAAAATATATATTTTTATAACCTGTTCAGGTTATACGGCATATGCATATATGATGATTACACTAATGGGTTAAGTATGAAGAAGGTCGAATTTAGAAAAGTGTACCCACATTTGCGTGAATAGTGGGAAACCATTAAGGAGAAACCACCCTCAGTATACCTGACTGTGATTCGAACCCTGATCTCTCTGTAATCAGCAGACAAGTCTAAACCAAGAACGACACCTTAGGCCATTTGGCCAGTGAAGTGGGTCTTAATATATTTGATTCTGGTTCACTTCAAAATAAAAGAGTGGACTAAAAACACTGAAATAAAAAGAAAAAGAAACCTTTTTTTTTTAGGGGAGGAGCTAGTAATGAAAGGCTATATACTGACCAAAAAATGTCTTTTGTACCCTTATTGATTTCTCATAATTAGAGAGCCTGATTCATGGCACCTAAATAAAATTCTAATTGGAACCTGCTTTGGTGGCTGCATGGTCTAAGGCGTCACTCTCACAATAGATTAACCTACCAATGACGAGGATATTGTGGTTTGATCCTGGTCAAGTATACCGAGGGTGGTTTTTCCTAAATGATTTCCTTCTCTTTCTCAACACAAATGTGAGTACATTTTTTAAATTCAACCTTGCTCATCCTCAACCAATTAGTAATTAGTACACAAGCATACAACCCTAACGGGTAGCAAGACACGATGCTAAAACCAAACAAAAAAATGATTGGATTTTGTTAAATAAAAAAGTCAGATTTCAATATTAAAAAGTCGATAAATAAAGGCATTTTTCAGCTAAAAATTGCAGAAAAAGAAACTTTTCAAACATAGGTGTGGTCACATTTCAACTGCCATAATAACCTATTTAAACACTTATTTTACGTTTTATTTACCAATGGTGGAGTGAAATATTTCTTTCTGGACTGGACATTTTGATTTGTTCTAGGAATATTAAGAAGAAAACTATAAAAGTGCAGTTGGCACTATTTTTCCTGGCAATTTCAGGCAAAGAACAATGTCCCCTTCTATCAAGTAAAAATGTGTATAATTGGATAGGTATTGTAATTTTCTCATTGATATCAAAATAATCGACCATTATACGCATATAAAATGCCAAAAATTTATTTTGCAAAAATATTCAATTTTGTTTTATTTCACATATGAATAAAACATTTTACACTGCTATAATCAAATTTAAAATTAATTCGATGTTAATTTTAAAGTGCTGAGTATTATTATTAGCACCGCGTCTTACTACCCGTTCGGGTTATACGCACTTACACTAATGTGTAATGGTAGGGTGATTGTTAGATGAAATGAAGGACCTACAGTTTAACGTGGGATCCGAACCACGGTGGAGGCCTGGCATTGTGATTAATACACGTCTTGTCAGAGGTGAAGGAAGGGTTTGGAAATCAGATAAATCTGTGCCGGGACCAAGGATTGAACCCCGGACCCCCAGCACAGAAGTCTGACACCTTACCCCTAGACCACCAGGTCACCTAAAGTGCTAAGTAAAAGTTCTATGAAATTTCTTATGATATTTCAATGTCCCTAACAATAATATTGATGACAATCTACGACCCCACCAGGATTCAGAATAGAGTTTCTCAGAGATGGCTAAACATTGCCCGGAATGTGACGCCTTCATAGACTAGTCCACAATCAAGGTCTTTAGGTAATAACTCACCTTAATCGGTTGTCGCATGTCAGGGTTGACACTATTTTATTAATACAAAAATTTCCTCTGATTTCCAGGCTTATCCTGATGGGATCCTCGTTTTTCCAAGAACTTTATTTAGAAAGTACGGTATTTAAAAAAAATAATGAAATTTCACTTTTCATCAAATTGACTATTGTGAAGTCAATAATGTTTAGAACAGAATGGTTTGACCTTGATAAGTTGTTTCACAACACTATGTTTCTAGGAGAAAGAAAAAGGTATGGTAAGCGGTGAAACATAAGTAATTTAACATGATTATTTCTTCAAAAATCAAAAATATTCCAGTATATTTGTATTTTGTGAAATCCTCGATTTTTACTCCCTGACACAAAAAAAAAAATCTTTGGGTTTTCACAGTTTATGGCAGCCATGCATATTCTAAAGTTTCACTCTTACAAGAGAGTGAATTTGACAAGAAGAGGCTTGCATCTCGGGCGAGTGTACCAAGGATTAAAAAAATAATCTAAAATGGTTTCCCACTTTCTTTTTTGTGCGTATAGGTGTATATTTCATCTAAACTCCTACCTTCCTCATCAGTGTAGCTATACGGATGGATAACCCATACAAATCGTAAGAAACACAAAAATGAGACAGTAGCTTATTTAATAAACAAAATTACATCAAAATTTTAGTTTTCAAAATTATAAAATTAATTTAGTGAGTATAAATTATAATAGAGATAAACTTTAGTACGAAAAATTAGTTGTACTTTTATTCACACCATAATGACCTTTCAATTGACATGTTTTTCTGTAATTAATATATTGTGAATTTTTATGAGACTTCAATAAGCTACTTATAGCCTAGGAATTAAGGAATACAAAAACAGGTACATTATTAGTTATCATTTCAAGGGGAAGTAGTAGAACTCCCCCCTCCCCCCCCTCACCCACACAAAAAAATCCCACCTGGATACAGCTAGGGATGTGAAAAAAAAAGTATCAATAATTTACTACCCGCCTCGGTGGCGTAGTTGGCTAACGCGCTAGTCGTGTTGAGCTCGACCGCCGAGGACGGGGAGATCGAGGTTCGAATCTCGGTCGGGTGAACTGGTGGTGGTTTTTCCTAAACGGTTTTCCACTCTTCCTCCACGCAAATGTGGGTTCACTTTCTCTAATTCAATCTTCCCAATCCATTAGCGTAATTGTACTTAAAGTGTATAACCTGAACGGGTAGTAAGACGCGGTGCTAAATAATAATAATAATAATAATTTACTAATATCAATATTTTCCTCTAAATACTAGTATTTTTTTACTTGATGATTTTTTTCATTGATATTAGTACTCACACTCTGGTATCGGATCAGTATTGAAAGAAACAACTTTTTTGTTACCTTCACTCATTCATAGATTAAATTTTTACTATGGTTAGAGATGGGTACAATGTAGAATGAAAAATATATTACTAATCATATTCAGCTATTAAATAACTTTCCATCAGCTAAATTTTCATAGACATTTTGAAAGCTGGTATGGTAAAACCTTTTGTAATATCCATTATACCAGTGGCGACTCCTCCTTAAGTGCGCAGCTGCAAGTGCACCCCACTTATAATTTTACATAAAATAGTATTTAACATTATTTTATCTAAATAATAACATTTCATAATGAATCAATTTTTTTAAGAATATATTTCTTAAAATTAGCTATGCTCTTGCATGTTTCGTTCTATTTACTATTCCGCCTGTTTTCCTGACTACTAGCGCTGTCCTAGTACTGCTACTAAACTTCAGGGGCGTGCAACAATCTAAGCATGCGCATCGAGAAGAAGAGAGGTTGTTGACCTTGCAAGTTTGTTTTAAAGTGGACCTTTAACACATGGCCTGGTGTGCAGCTTGTTAGCGAACTTTGTGATTTGTTTTGATCAACTAAAGCGTTACTACCAATTATAATGTTTTTTAAAGTGTGGTTTTTCTTTTTTTAATCTGTACACAATTAATTAAGTACAATGATTATTTAAATAGTGGTTAATTAGTTCATAATAATTTACTGATTTAATGCTTATTTTAAATATCAAAAAGAATTTTGCGCAAAACGTTAATTATCAAAAAAACTTGGTTTTTGTAAATAGTTATTTGTAAACGAGTTCAAGTTAATGTTTTCTTTTAAATATCGAAATGAATTTTGTGCAAAACATTATGCAAAAAAAAAATTCTTTGTGTACTCAAGAAGAAAAATTAGAAATTAAAAAACTTGGTAGACCAACACCAAATATTTCTCTAGAAAAACTAACAAAAACTAAAAATCGAGAGTTTACTAGAAAATTCAACATAGAAACTTACAAAAAGCATCCATGGCTATGTGGTTTTAATGTAAAAAATGCATTGTTCTGCTTTCCGTGTTTACTCTTTGGTGGTGATTTATCTTGGACGAATTTAGATATGACTGATTTGAACCATTTAAGTGAGCAAATTAAAAAGCATGAAATATCATTGTTACACAAGAACACTTTATATTTGGCTGTACTTGGCAAGACCAACATACAATCACAGTTAGATTCTGGCTACAGAAGAGCTATCAAACTTCACAATAAAAAAAGTGATTAACTAACAACAGGTATGTTTTAAATATTATCCTAAACTGTATTCGATTCTGTGGCACTTTCGAACTGGCCCTTAGAGGCCATGACGAAACTGATTCATCTTCTAACCCTGGAATATTTCGTGGACTTGTCAATTTCACTGCGCAGTTAGATGATGCTTTGAAAGGGCATTTAGAAAAGTCTACAATTTTTAAAGGCACCTCTAGTTCAATTCAGAATGAAATACTTCAATGCATTCTGGATATTTGTCATGAAGAAATTTCAAAAGAAATTAATAATGCCAGTTTTTTGGCTGTTATAGCTGACGAAACAACTGATATC